>SJXQ01000038.1:244915-290857 GCA_006408695.1 Aepyceros melampus | reverse complement strand
GAATGATTTGCCGTTTGCACTGAGACCTGTAAGACCTGGATGGTGAGGAGGAAACAAATGTTTGAAGATGAGACGAAAAGCATTCATATTTTTCCTAGCCATGCCAGTTGTAGATAAAGTCATGTTTTTAGCTGTTGGCCAGCAAGAATATTAAGAGAACGTTTACAGCCGCCACCGCTGCCCGCCCCCCTTTCTCCCCCCGTAACTGGTAGTCCCTCAGCAGGGGCAACACCTAGCCCTCTCCCCATCCTGCAACAAATTACATGACTTGATCTTACACTTTCAACTTCACAAAGGTCTGCCTTTCCATAGATCCTTAGAATTAACATTGCTATTCAGGAAATGAACATTATGTTAGCTTGACATTGCTTCTCTTTTAACGCAGTGTATTTAAACCACAGGCTTCTGTATTGCTGCTAGAGGTGATAGAGGCTGTTTGTCAACAGGCTTTGATAGAAAAACATAAAAGGTGACACAGCTGATTTGCCTTTGCCATGTAGAGTACCAAGTACATCTGAAAAATTTTGGCATTTTCCATGCCTCCTGCTTTTCCATTAGAATCAATAGCCCTACTAGCCAAGCTATTGGTTTTAGTAGAACATATCCAACTGAGTGCAAAGTGCACTTCAACTTAAGTGCAAAGACAGTTGTATGAAAAAGCTGTTAAGATTTTGATTAGTGGGAAGGCAAGAGGCTAAATAAAAAAAAAATGGTGTGAACAAAACTTTGGAGATTGAAACCGGCAGATATTTGAGGCTGAGTGGCATTATATGGATAGAATAGATAAAGAGTAACAGTAGGAATCAAAGATAATGAGCCGGACAGAGCCAGAACACAGAGAACCTTAAGTGCCAGGTTAAGGAGTTTTGGCTTTTCTTCTGAATGTAGTGGAGAGTCACAGAATTTTTAAGAAATGAAAAATACAAAAGGAATATTTGAAGAGAGGTTAATTGGTTCACGTGTGAATTCAAATTGCTGAGGGAACAGACAATGAAGAGCCCAGTGGGAAAGCTAATACCTAGTGCAAAAGTGAATTCGAGTCCAAGACTAAATATTCGTTGAAAGATAAATTCTGAACATATTTTATTGCTGTTAAAATTATGTGAGACATCCAGTACTAAAAGCAAACACTCTTGGAAGATTTCTGTTAATCTCGTAATCCTGTCTCTTCTAGAAGAGTATCAGATTTGGCTCTGGAAACATCAGTGGCTGAGATGAAGGAATATATAACAAAGTAAGTGAAAATGAGTGAACTTTTGTTGGGAAATCAAAATTTGTCTGGGGGAAATAACCCAGGAAAAATGAATAGTAAACATCCTTGTCAGCGTGTCGGGATCAGAAAGCTGCACACCGGGATTTTATGCTCTGTTGTCGTTTGTCCCTAAGTTGTGTCCGACTCTTTTGACCCCATGGACTGTAGCCCACCAGCCTCCTCTGACCGTGGGATTTCTCAGGCAAAGACACTAGAGTGGTTTATGGACTGTATTGATGGCCAGTTTCATAGAATGGAGTCTAGAGACTAAGGATGTGGATTTGATGTAAAGACTCATGTTTGATTTGATTAAGTTAATATTCTCTGACTTGGTCGTGCTTTCTAATCTTTTTTTTTTTAATGACCTTTTTATTCACATCTTAGATTAGACACCTAATGTATGGTTGCCCTGAGTGATTCAGAATGAGATGATCAAAAGTTAACTGAATTTTTTCCTGCTTCTGTAGGTTTTCTTTAGAACGTCAGAGTTGGGATCAGCTCTTGCTGCGCTACCAGGAAGAGGCTGAAGAGATCCTATCAAGGTTAGATCTATGACAGGAAATAGGAAGGTTTTACCTTGTGACTTTTGATTTGATTTCAGTTCTGTTAGCACAAATTGAATGATGAATCCAGTCTTACAGGCCAGTCAACTCATCAAATCTCTGTAGAGTATATATGAACAGTGTGACTGAAAATGGAGAGTGAGGGGGCTGGAAAGGAAGAGTTGTCACTATTTTCAGTCAAAGAACAGAACGCCTCTGTTCTGTGCCCTTGGCTGCTGTTCCACATTCTGGGGGAGACAGGCATGTCTCTGCCCTGTACCTGGCAACCTGGGGCTGGTCTAGGAACAGTATCAAGGGACTTCAGTGAGCACATTGCCTTTGAAAAGCTGTGACTGTGGGAGAGAACCACAGCCAGGGCCCTCATGGAGACACAGGGGTGAAAGAAGTGATGGAAGTGGGTCTACAGGAGGGAGACAATCTTTGGGTCTTGAAGGCATAATAAAAAGGGAAAATGCTAGATTTTGGTTTCATTTTACTGTCCAAACCAGTGATTTTAAGCTTTTTTTCCCCAAACAGAACCTTAGCTAGAAACACAACTGTAAAACATTAGCTAAAATAGTAGTTGCGAAAGTGGCTTCCTAGTAGAGAGGCACCTTGAGCACAGTATGAGAAGCTTCCCTAATCCAAGCATTGATGCTTATTACTTTTTTCACCCTTTAAATGCTCTGTGTATGAAGACCAATAATGCATAAGATGGCAGTTTCAGAATAAATACTTTTGACGGGCCATAGTTTATATTAACAGGAAAGCTTCTGGAAGCAGACTCTGGAAGATGTCTCTGTTCAAATCCTAACTACTCCTTAGTTCTGTGACCTTGGGCAGGCCACTTAATCTGAAGTTCCTCATTTGAAAATGGGATAATATTACTACCTACCTCACTGGTTTGTTATGACTGAAGATTCATCAGCAGTTTTCATAAACTCTCCATTATATTGAGTTATTTTACATAATTGAAGTGGGCCAACATCTTTTTGGTAAAAGATCATAGATGTTAACTTCAGGCTCTACCCTAGGAGTAGTCCTTTTTGTAAATGGACCTTACTGTTAGATGGAGTCAACTAACCTCCTTGCATTTCCTGGAGTCCAGAGGTATAAAAACATTAACACTGGATAATTATCTCAGGATCTCCTGTTAGTAAGAGAGCCTATGCTCACCATGGGGTGGAAGAATATTAATTCAGGTTAGTAAAGCCTTTTAGGAAGTGTTTTCCCTGATAAATCTTTGCTATTTTCCCACAGAAAATTATTTGAAAGCTTTTTTGTTTTGTTTTGTTTTTAGAGGATCAGCTGAAACCAAAAATACTGAAGTTGAAGTGGAACCTACAATGTATGTTGGGTCTTCCCAGAGTGAAGTCCTTAATACAAAACCTGACTACCAGAAGATATTCCAGAACCAGACTAAACTCTTTGATTGTATGGAGTTGGTGGTGAGTTGGGTCATGTTTCTTTGGCTGAGTTATCCAGCTTTGATACCTTCCCATCCTTGTTGAAAGAGCTGGAGAACATGTGTAATTAGATAAGTATATTCAACTCTACCTTGAGGAAACATGGACAGACAATGAAAGAAAATAAGTAAATGGTGATAAATGCTATTAAGCCAGGTGGAGGAAGAGAATGTGCCGGGAGGGCTTCAGTTTGCTATTTAGAGGGGTTGAAGGCCCTTCTTAGGTGCCACCTTAATAAAGACTTGAAAGAAATGGGAAAGTGAGCCATGAGGACATTTTAAAGAATGTCAACCCCAATTTTGTTTTTTTTTGCCGAAATACCATCTTAAACTTATGGGATGAGGTCTCAAGTTGGACTTTTTTATTTGTTTCTGTTACTTTTATTTTGGTTGCTCCACACAGTATGTGGGATCTTAGTTCCCTGACCAGGGATTGAACCTCCACCTCATGACTTGGAAGTACAGAGTCTTATCTACTAGGCCACCAGGGAAGTCCCTCAATCCAAGTATTAGGTTGGCCAAAAAGTTTGTTCAGGTTATATAAGAGCTTACAAAAACCTAAACGAACTTTTTGGTCAGCCCAACATGAACAGGAAGCAGGTGGCATTTGATACAAGGTAGGGAGAGTCTGTTTACAAAGGGGCTGAGTATAAAGATGTGGGTATCAGGAATTCAAAAGTGAAGTGAAGTGATCTGGGGCTAAGAGGCAGCTGAGCTGTTCCTATTCCTCAGCTGGAGGGTGAAACAGTTACTGTGGTATCTGGCAGGGAGTTGTCTGGTGGGCTGCTCTGAAGAGCCGTGGTCTTCAGTTGAGAGACATTAGTAACTCCAGATGACCCTTCCAGGAGCAGGCCCAGGTAAAAATACCCTGAGCTCGTTCAGCTCCTACTTGGCTCCCTCTTGGTCAAGCCTACCCAGAAGCCAGAGGACCTGGGATCCTGTTGAGGTTGTGCAGGTCAGTCTGCTTAGGAGTTAGAGCAGTGTGGAGAAGGGTGAGTATGGATGTGAAAGGGCAAACAAAATGTCTGGCATAAGCATTCCAGGTTGAAAGAGCAGCAAAAGCAAAGCTCCTAAGCAGGAGCTCGCCTGGTGTGTTTGAGGAGCCATGCAGAAGCCGTGCACCCTTCCAGTTCACAGTTGTCTGTTGTCTGCAGATGGACGAACTGCAAGGATCCGTGAAGCAGCTGCACGCCTTTATGGCCGAAAGTACCCAGTGCCTCCAGGAGGTGTCAGTACAGCTTGGTAAGCCTGTCTTAAGGGGACCAGAGCTTGCAGTGTTTTACATCTAATGGCCCTTCGGATGTACACTGCCCTTCAAAACATTTTAGGGGTCATTCGGATTGTAAAGGGAATGAGACTGATTTTCTCCTGTGACTTTGAGGGTGATTTTAGGTAGAGGAGTTGTGAGCATTGTTTGCATTGTGTGGATACAAACAGTGGCTTCCAAGGGTAAGGCCTGTATCTGGTGACTTTTATTTCCCCCTCACAATAACAATTACTATTGTGGGTACTCAAAGTTAATTGGAAATTTTTAGACAGGGGCATAGGAGACTGAGAATTAAATCTCTACAAACTGACAAACTGTGTTGTTTGGGTAGATCCAGGACAAGAAATATCTATCCATTGCCTTTTTTCTCTTTTCATTCTTCAAGAATCTACCAAGTGACACTGACATTACTTTTAAAAAAAATAATATTTATTTATTTGGCTGTGCCGGGTGTTAGTTGCAACATGTGGGATCTTTAGTTGCAGGCTGTGAACTCTTAGTTGTGTTTGTGATCTGGTTCTCTGACCAGGGATTTAACCGGGCCCCTGCACTGGGGCGCAGATTCTTTGTCACTGGATCACTGGGGAAGTCCCCATCTGATTGTTTTGTGGTTGTAGTTACAGTTGGCTTTCCTACCAAAGAGCCATCTCCTTGAGGGCAGATGCGCTCTTAAATTGTCCTTTGAATACCCTTCAGGGTCTGGCACAGTATTCACACGGTGTAAGCTTTCAATAGTGGTATTTGAATTCAATTGAAATGTATTTTTTGGCTCCTTTTCTCTGCAGGGAAGAGAAGCACTCAGCAGTTAGATCCTTCACCAGCTCGAAAACTGCTCAAGCTTCAGTTACAGAAACAACCTAGCACATAATTGCTCTAAATCTTGTCAATGACCTTATGCAGCTTTCCTGCCACAAGGTGCTCTAGAGGAGAGAAACCGGAAGATGCCCCAGTGCACAGCGGGCTGAGCTGTGACATCTGCCCTGCTGCCTTTGAAGATAACTGGCTGACTGTAAAGCACTCTGATTTTTTTTCTTAAAATGGAGTTTATGCATTTATGCATTTGAAAGGATGTCATATACAGGCTTTTTCCAAGAACGAGCAAAATGCTTGAGACTTTGCTTTGGAATGACCTTTAGAACTAGTAGCCCATTCTTTGAAATATCCTTTGTGATCAGAAATTTCCCTACTCCGAAGATGTTTTTGAGGTTTTGAAACAACCTAAAGTCATTCAGGACCAAATCCAGTAATCATTTTAGGGTTCATTCTGGTTGTAAACAGAATGAGACTGATTTTCTCCTGTGACTTTGAGGGTGATGTTAGGTAGAGGAGTTGTGAGCCTTGTTTGCATTGTATGGATACATATATCTCCTTATAGGATTCCCAAATTGAAGATAATAATACTCATTCTCTATACCCTGATGTCTATAATGTGTTTTAGCTTTTTTTAGGGGGGCGTGCTACACCATGTGGCATGCAAGATCTTAGTTCCCCAGCCAGGGATCAAGAAGGGGTTAAGTGTCTCTTTTTCATTGTTCTCCATATTTGTTAATGATTTACATTATAAGATTCATGTTCTTAAAAGCTTTCCCTTATCCTCATGTATGGAAAAAATGAAAAGGCAGGGAAGGCTTAGCATAAAATAGGATTCTTTGTCAGGACCCAGAAGTGAACAGTAGCGTGAAGTTACACCTCAGTGTTAACAGCCAATAAAACACCAACTAATTTATTGTCAGTGTCTCTTATTTTCTGATCCTCCTAATAGAGCAGAACCCAGTTCACTTAAATACGCAGTTATTAAATCTTAAAGCTTGGACTATGCACCAGTTTGAGAGGTGATATATCCTAGCTTTTCCTTGTGTTCCTTATTGTTTAAAAAAATTTTTTTTTAAATTTTTTAGTTAATTTGGCTGTGCCGGGTCTTAGTTGCTGCACATGAGATCTTTGATCTTCGTTGTGACCTTCAGGATATTTTTTTTCTTAGTTGCAACATGTGAACTCTTAATTGCAGCCTGTGGGATCCAGTTCTAGGGATCAAATCCAGGACCCCCTGCCTTGGGAGCATTGAGTCTTAGTTGCTGGACCACCAGGGAAATCCCACGTTCTTCATTCTTTCATATATTTACATAGCCCCTGCTATATGCCACGCACAGTTCTAAGAACTGGGAAGAGAGCAAAGAACAAAAACAGTCTTAGGACTTCTTTTCATGATTCTCACAGTTTGTTGGGCACAGGGAACAAGAAGAAACCTCTTTTCCACAGAAGTAATGTTTTAGGGAAGGAGAAAGGAATTAAATAGGGCAGTTATTTGAGGTAAAAGGAGCCACATTTTAAAAGGCCTGAGAAGAGAGAATAACATTCTGGGATACTAAAAAGTAAAAAAAAAAAGACTGGTTAAGAAGGGATGCTAAGTGCCAGTGTAAGAACCACCTGAGACAAAGATAATTGAAAGTTATTGAAAGGTTTTGAGAGATGGATGGGATCAGAACTTTATCTTTTTTTAATTGGATAATTGCTTTACAATATTGTGTTGGTTTCTCCCATATATCAACATAGATCAGCCATGTATACCATATATGCATAAGTATATGTAGTCCCCATACTTTTGAAAAACTTTATTTTCAAAAGATCACTCCAGTTGCTCTTTGGAAAACAGAAGCAAATAGGTGTGGATATTAGAGACCAGTTGTGCTCTTTAACGGTCTGCAGTGGTCAGGTGTGGAGTGACTGCCTGGGCTGGGAGTTAGCAGTGGGTGAGTAGGGGGTGTCATTCATAGTGTCTGGAACACAGCAGGCATGTCACCTCCATGTTAAAAGCCTAACTGCTACTTACTGACTGAGAAAAAGTCATTTAACCTCTTTATTTGTAAGACTGGGAGAATGATAGACTCTATAGCACAGGAATGCTATAAGAGTTAGATTAACAAGTTAAAGAACAGTGGATGGGGGACTGAGAGTCCAGTGGCTAAGACTCCAGGCTCCCAATACAGAGGGCCCAGGTTTGATCCCTAGTCAGGGAACTAGATCCCACTTGCTGCAACTAAGAGCCTAAAAAATAAAAGAACGTGGATGCAGGAAGGTAAAAACTCCAATTGGGTAGATAATGACCAGTTAATTAGATGGGAAAATTCTCAGTTAAATTTGGCATACCAAATAGATTTCAACTAGATCGTTGGATACACAGGTAGAAAACTGGGTAGGAAAACCTAGACTAGGAATAAAATTTGGAAGTTACCAATACCTAGTTATTAAAGCCTTAAGAATAATAATGTCCAGAGGAGAGCATGAAGGGAAACTGGACGGCCCCAAGGAAGCTTTTAAAAATCAGAGGAGTGGTGTTTAATTGCCACTCTTTCAGAAGCAGAATAATATAGTGGAAAGTGTAGTTTGGAGTGAATCTTCATCCTTATCCTCAATTTCCTTTCTGTGAAATGGGGACAGGACACCTCTCTCCAAAGGTGATTGTACCTCCCCCCCCCCCATTTTATTTAGTACACCGTATTACATTTTTAAAACGTATTTGTGGCTGCACTGGTTCTTCCTTTGCGGCATGTGGGTTACAGAGCACATGGACCTGTAGCTACAGCATGCAGTCCACGTGGCATCTGGGATCCTGTTCCCTAGTCAGGGATCAATCCCAAGTCCCCTGCATTGGAAGGTGGATTCTTAACCACTGGACCACCAGGAAAGTCCTTGGTGTTTTGGAAGTTTTGTTTATAAGAATTAAGTATCTTTGTATCTCCAATAACCATACAAAATAGAGCACAGAAAAAGAATAAGATCTGAGCATTCTATATGCATACACACCACAACTTGAGATTGCCTCTTTTTTTTTTTTTCCATTATAGATGAGGAACTCGGGCATGGAGGGGCTTAATCCAACCAGGAACATAAAGATAGGAGTGGAGGGTCAACTAGAACCCATGTAGCATTCAGTAAATGTTAACTAACACAATACTTAGTAAAAGGTTGTGCCCAGGTACTACCAGTTTTTTCTCCCCTCAAGTTTGGTTCAGGAATTGTACTCGGTGAATGTTACAGATAGTTGGAGCCTTAGAGATGTTTGGTAGTATTATTCCTTTTGCCCTACTTTAGTTAACAAGTATCTTGCTTTCAATCAGTGATATTTAACACTAGAGAAATAATAGGTTATATTATAAACTCAAGGAAAGGAATATATCAGGTACATTTTGATTGCTTAATGTAATCGTCTGGGAAAATCTACTCAGGTTGCACTCAAGATGATGGTGTGACTGGTGGTTGTAGTAGAGGTGATATAATGGAGGACTGGGAATTAGGAGCCCTGTTTTGGATTCTAGTTATGGGTTGTTTTGTTTTTTTTTTTTTTGGTTTTGAGTATAGTGGATTTACAATGTTGTGTTAGTTTCTACAATACAGCACAGTGGATCAGATATATATATCTGTGTGTGAAAAAGTTGGCTTAAACCTCAACATTCAGAAAACGAAGATCATGGCATCCGGTCCCATCCCTTCATGGGAAATAGATGGGGAAACAGTAGAAACAGTGTCAGACTTTATTTTAGGGGGCTCCAAAATCACTGTAGATGGTGACTGCAGCCATGAAATTAAAAGAAGCTTACTCCTTGGAAGAAAAATTTTGACCAACCTAGATAGCATATTCAAAAGCAGAGACATTACTTTGCCAACAAAGGTCTGTCTAGTCAAGGCTATGGTTTTTCTAGTGGTCATGTATGGATGTGAGTTGGACTGTAAAGAAAGCTGAGCACCGAAGAATTGATGCTTTTGAACTGTGGTGTTGGAGAAGACTCTTGAGAGTCCCTTGGACTGCAAAGAGATCCAGCCAGTCCATTCTGAAGGAGATCAGCCCTGGGATTTCTTTGGAGGGAATGATGCTGAATCTGAAACAGAAATTAAAAGAAGCTTACTCCTTGGAAGAAAAATTTTGACCAACCTAGATAGCATATTCAAAAGCAGAGACATTACTTTGCCAACAAAGGTCTGTCTAGTCAAGGCTATGGTTTTTCTAGTGGTCATGTATGGATGTGAGTTGGACTGTAAAGAAAGCTGAGCACCGAAGAATTGATGCTTTTGAACTGTGGTGTTGGAGAAGACTCTTGAGAGTCCCTTGGACTGCAAAGAGATCCAGCCAGTCCATTCTGAAGGAGATCAGCCCTGGGATTTCTTTGGAGGGAATGATGCTGAATCTGAAACTCCAGTACTTTGGCCACCTCATACAAAGAGTTGACTCATTGGAAAAGACTCTGATGCTGGGAGGGATTGGGGGCAGGAGGAGAAGGGGACGACCGAGGATGAGATGGCTGGATGGCATCACTGACTCGATGGACATGAGTCTGAGTGAACTCCGGGAGATGGTGATGGACAGGGAAGCCTGGCGTGCTGCGATTCACAGGGTCACAAAGAGTCGGACACGACTGAACTGAACACACACAAACATATACTCTTTATTAGGTTCTTTGCCCATATAGGTCATTATATAGTATTGAAGAGTTCCCTGTGCTATATCTAGTTCTTAAGTTACTGGTTCATTCACCAAAAACTGACTAAGCCTGTTCCTGATGCCAGGCACAGTGCTCGGTGCCATGTGACCTTGGGTACCACTCTAGGCCCATGTCAAAGGAGGAGGCCTTGCTGCGTGAAAAGTTCTTAGGGCCTCCATAAGGATGTAACTTGGCAGAAGGGGAGAAGCCAGCCAGACACAGCTCTCAGCACTCCTCCCTCTGAGCAGTTCTGGTTAAAGTTTCTCCAAGAGACTCCGAAGCAAGAAAACTACAGTACTTTGCTCTTAACTGAGGGGGAATATGTTCCAGGACCCCAGTGGATGCTTGAAACTGCAGATAGTATGCCCTGTAATTGCGAAGTTTTTTCCTATATTTACTTACCTACAATAAAGTTTACCTTATAAATTAGGCACATTAAGAGATTAACAACAATAATAAAACAGAGCGCTCATTGTAACCATATACTGTAATAAAACTTGGGTAAATGTGGTCTCTCAAGATATTGTACTGTCTTGTACTTCCTCAGAGATGATGTGAGATGATATAGTGCCTATGTGATGAAGTGAGGCATTGTGACATAGCTTTAGGCTCCTATTGACTTTCTGGCTGTACATCAGGAGGGTCATTGAAGCATTACAGTGTCCATGGTTGGATGTCTGAGTAGATGATTTTGGGGATCCACAAGATACAGCTGAAAGTGGTTTTGCTGAAAACTTGTGGGAAAACATTGTAATTGGAGTTGTCTATTTAACTCATTGAAGTGTTGCTGCAGCAGTTGTAATCCTTTGGTGATCATGAGTAGTGCTATGATGTTTCTTTTCATCTGAGGGTCATATTCCATATATTTGAAATTGTGAAATTTGAAACATTTTGGCAAATTTCAATTGTGTCCACACTGCTGATTCTGCTTCAGTTGCTTTGCCTTCCTCTTTCTCAGTAGATGGCTCCACAAGTTTGTCCAATAACTCCGTTGTTAACACTTCTCGGTGCCCTTCAATATGGTTTTCTACTTCCTCATCAAGTGTGTTGGCAGATCCTCTGGCACCAGTTTGTCTTGCTATGTAAATGAGTTTCCTAACTTCTCCATCGAACCTCAGTAACCTTTAAAATCATTCATGACTTCATAAGTTCTTCCAGCAGGCATTAAGAGTGTGGTTTTAATTCACTTACTGCATCTCTGATTAACGTTATTCATTGGCAGTCGTGATGATTTCAAGCACTGCATTGTGTCCAGATTAAAATCTGCATTAATTGCTGACCATATGTCATCGATATTGGGCAGGTATATGTGGCCTTGACCAACTGATGGCTTGTCAAGTGGCTGAAGCATTGAGGTTGTATTTGGAGATAAAAATACAACTTTAACATTTTCAAACAACAGATTCAGGATGACCAGGTACATTATCTATTAGTAATAGGATTTTAAAATTCCAACCTTTCCTTTTCCAAATATTTTTCATTTCTGGAATGAAGCAGTGGTAGAACCATTCCATAAACAAGATAGCTGTCAGCTGGATTATGTTGTTAGAATACAAGCAGATAATTCTTGGTTTTGTTTTTGAAAACCTGTTGGGTCTTTGCTCTGTATACAACTCCTGCCTTCAACGTATGCTCTGTAACATTGCCAGTAATACCAGAGTTAATCTGCTTTTCCAAGTTTTATGATCTAGCGCTTCCTTTGTACTTTTATGACAGTAGATTTGTTGCAAGTTCTTGTGCCTGACACACAATGAGGCCAAACAAACTCAAACATGAGTTTGGAGCAGAGAAAGATTTATCAAAAGGGCCAAGCAAGGAGAATGGATGACTCGTGGTTAAAAAAGAGCTTCCTGCATGGTGTTTGGTTTTGTTGGGACTCTTCTTCCAGAAGAGCCCAGTTTCATCACATGAAGACTTGCTTTGGATGGTATCTTTCCTTCCTCTTCAATCAAATTCTTCACCTCTGATGGAAATGGGGCAACAGCTTCTGAAACCAAATCTGGCCTCTGTACCCTGACACCAAATTAATTCTCAGGGACAGGTTTTGGTGAAAGGAAAGAATAGCTTTATTGCTTTGCCAGGCAAAGGGAATCAATGGGCTAATGACCTCAAAACGGTGTGTCCCATCCTGGAGCAGGTAGTAAGTTTCATAGTAATGATTCAAAGAGGATGTGATCAACTAGCTTATGGATAATCTGATTAGTTGGTGGTGAAGTGGAAGTCAACATCATCAACCTGGTTCCAACTGGTCTGGGATTTCTCCCATCTGGTGGGGGTTTCTGCAAAATAGCTCAAAAGATACTGAGACCTGCCCAAGGCTGCTCTATTGTTTCTCTTGACTGTTCCTTGCTTCTGCATCCCCTCCCTTCTCTAATTGTTTAGTCATTGAGTTGTGTCCAACTTTTTGCGACCCCATGGACTGCAGTGTGCCAGGCTTCCCTGTCCATCACCATTCCCGGAGCTTGCTCAAGCTCATGTCCATTGAGTCAGTGATGTCATCCAATCATCTTGTTCTCTGTTGTCCCCTTCTCCTTGTGCCTTCAGTCTTTCCCAGCATCAGGGTTTTTCCCAGTGAGTCAGCTCTTTGCATCAAGTAGCCAAAGCATTGGAGCTTCAGCTTCAGCAGCAGTCCTTCCAATGAATATTTAGGATTGATTTTCTTTAGGACTGATTGGATCTTGCAGTCCAAGATGGAGAAGTTGGAGAAGAGTTCTCCAACACCACAGGTCAAAAGCATCAATCTTTCGGCACTCAGCCTTTATGGGTCCAACTCTCACATCGGTACGTGACTACTGGAAAAACCATAGCTTTGATTATATGGACCTTTGTCTCTAATTAGCAACAGTTTGAACCTGCTTTTGCAACTCAGGGAAGGTCATGGAATGAATGAGGCCTATTTCCTGTAATCAAGAAATGGGAGGGAGGATTCCCATTCCCTCTCCGAGTCCAGTGGTTAGGACTCGGCGGTCTCATGCCAGGTCTGCTGGGTTCATTTCCTGGTCGGGGAACTAAGATCTCTGCATCCCAGCAAGCTGTGTGGTGCACCCAAAACAACAACAAAGAAATGTGGGACAAAGAAAGGCTTTTGTTCCCAGGAACCCCCCACAGGGTCCTGCTTGATATCATTTCTTCATTGGCAGACACAGTCTCTCCAGTAATTTTTCTACTTTCCAGTCCAAACTATTGCTGAATCTATGTGACCATCCCTTATGGCAGTGTCAATTGCTCAGTTGTGTCCAGGTCTTTGTGATCCCACAGACCGTAGCCCGCCAGGCTCCTCTCTCCATGGAGTTCACCAGGCAAGAATAGTGGATAGCCATTCCCTTCTGGTGATCTCCTGACCTAGAGGTCAAACCCAGATCTCTTGCATTGCAGGCAGATTCTTTACCATCTGAGCCACCAGGGAAGCCCCCAACCATCCCTTATTTTCAGTAAATGGCTTGGTGCCACTCTTCAGGGGATCCCTTGCTGAAGTCTTTGTAATGGCTTGGAACCAAGCAGGAGCCACTGGGGCCCTCCTGCTTACAAAAGCCCTTTGACGTCCCGTTTCTTGTCTGTAGAAAGAGGCTTTGGTCTCCTAGGCCTCCTCTTGAATTCCAAAGAGCAATGCGGAAAGAAAAGAAAAGCAACCAGGAAACAATCGTTCAGTGATAAAGAGTCCTTGTTCCTCCTTAAGGGATATACAAAACCATCTGAGTTGCTATAAAGAAACTAAGACCTACTCCCCACCCCAGCCCCACCCAGGTGGAAGATGGTGATTGCATGAGGACAGCAGTATACCCCAGACTGACTGGAACCAGAAAGTTGAAATGTCACCCTGTTACCACCAATCAGAAGAAAGTTACGCATCCTGCAGCCCTTACCCCCAAATTTGCCTTTTAAATTCCTACCCTGAAAGCCATGGAGGAGTTTGGGTCTTTTGAGCCCAGGTTGATTGATCTTGCTTAGCCCTGTAATCAACCTTTCTCTGTTCCAAAGTCCAACATTTTGGTTTGTTTGGCCTCAATGACAGTGGGACACATGAACTTCAGTTTAACAATAGATTCAGTGCTTTCTGGGGCAACACATCAATCAAAATATGTATTTTGTTTGTGTCTTTTATAAATTTAATGCCTTTTCATTTTTAAAAAATGTTTATATTGAAGTATAGTTTATTACTATAAAAGCAAAGCCATCATTTTGCTGACAAAGGTCCGTATAGTCCAAGCTACAGTTTTCCCAGTAGTCATGTACGGATGTGAGAGTTGGACCATGAGGAAGGCTGAGCATGGAATAATTGATACCTTGGAACTGTGGTGCTGGAGAAGACTTTTGAGTCACTTGGACTGCAAGGAGATCCAATCAGTCAATCCTAAGGAAATCAACCCTGAATATTCACTGGAATGACTGGTGCTGAAGCTGATGCTCCAGTACTCTGGCCACCTGATGTGAAGAGTTGACTCACTGGGAAAGATCCTGATCCTGGGAAAGACTGAAGGCAAAAGAAGAGGGTGGCAGAGAATGAGATGGCTAGATATTATCACTGACTCAATGGATGTGAATTTGAGCAAACTCCATAAGATAGTGAAGGACAGGGAAACCTGGCGTGCTGCAGCCCATGAGGTTACAAAGGTTGGACAGACAGGGACTGAACAACGAATAGTTTATTAACAAGGCTGTGATAGTTTCAGGTTTATTTCATTCTTAAGTAAGCACCTTTTATGCACTGTGGCCCTAACTTTAGCAGTTTGAAGTGTGACCTAAAAGCACAGTTTTTTCCTGCAATTTTACAGAAAATTCAATTTTTTAAAAATAGCTGCACCAGGTCTTGGTTGCAACACATGCAATCTAATTCACCAACCAGGGATCAAACTCAGGACCTTTGCATTGAGAGCTCAGAGTCTTAGCCACTGGACCACCAGGGAAGTCCCCGGCAGAAAACTCATTCTTACCATAGAGCTTAGCAACCTCAGCATACCTGTTTTTTTTCTTACTAATTTGAGAACTTTCACCCTTTATGGCTTCTCTGGCTTCTCCACATCACTAGGAATACCACTTTTGGACTTTGGGGCCATTATCAAGCAAAGTAAGAGTTACTTGAAACAAACATTTCCGTATCCAGACAATCGATTTGATGACAGAGACTAGAAGACTAAGGGGGCAAGCAGCATATACCGCGTGGGTATGCTGGACAAAGGGCTGATTCACTTTCCCTGGCGGGAGGGAGCAAAACCAGAGATTTCAACACACTACTCAGAACAGCACAGCAAATAAAAATGTATGAGTTATTTATTTTCCATTCAATACTTTAAGACTAGCCAAGGGAAGCTAAAACCACAAACAATGAGAGAAAATCATTGTATGCCGAAGATGGCGCCAACTGAACCATCTTCTCCCTAGTCCCCAGCCGGGCAGGCACAGTGCGCACGCGCAGCCTGGCGTCCTCAGCGCGCCTGCGCGGGCGCAGAGCCTTCCCCGCCCCACTGCTGCCGCCGCCGCCGGTGCTGCGCTGACGGCGGTTGCCGGAGCTTCAGGTGAGTGTGAGCGCCTCAGCCTGGTCGGCTGTGGGCGCGCCGGGCTGCCTGTGGGGTCGTGGTTCCGTTTGCCTTCTCCTTCCCCGCCTCATCACCCCAGCGCGCCGGGGCGTGGGTGAGCGCTGCCAGCCTCCTCCAAGGGTTCGGGCGCCCTCCGCCCTCGTCGCCTGGGGACCCGGAGCAGCCCGGCCTCTTTCGGCCGCTACTCACCTGGGCGGCGGGGCTCACGGCGAACCCGCTGGCGGCGGCGTGCAGGCGGCAGCGGCCGAGCCTCTGGGTGCCCAGCTCCTCAGCCTCGGACCCACCGCAGGCGCGACCCCCTTTCTCCCTCCTGCTCTGCAGTCGGCGGAGCTCGGTGGGCCTCGGTGTCGGACATTCGTCTGCTCCGTCTGCCCAGGAGCCGGGTAGGCGGGTGGGGAGCCTGGAAGATGCGCCGAGAGCTCGCCTTGCACCCGTGGGGTCCTGGTGCGGTCAGGAGTACCCTCTGGCTGTACTCCGCGGCGACCATGCGAGGGAGCGGCTTCTTAGCCCCGGGTTACAGATGAGGAAACTGAGGCACCGAGTGGTGAAGCTCCCTGCCCAAGGTCACGCGCCAGACGAGAGGCTGGGGTGGCTCTGGAACTCAGGGTCGAGGGCTCTCAGGCTAGTGCGATTTTGTTCCTTTGGAAAAAATCTGAAATACACTCGCATCTCCGGAGATTCTTCAACGTCATAAAAGTAGGCTGCAAAAACAGCATTTTCTTGTTGATGAAGTACAATTGAGGTGTTAACTGTAATAGTGGTAATAGCATTGTTATTAAGAGCCCACGTTCACCCAGTGCTTGCAAGTGTGCCAGGGATCTTCGTAAACATTTTAAGGTTATCTCAGTACCTCAGCGCTTCGCCATCGATGCGTCCTCTTTCCTTTTCATGCAGCTTTTTTCCTGCAGAGCTGGCCTCTCTGTCAGGTAAACTGGGAGCCTCCTGGTTTAGGAGCAGGGATGGTGGCTTACTGGCAGAACAGAGGTAAGCCTTGTCTTGGGTCCAGATTTTGCGCCCAGAAGATATTATTAGCCTTCCTTTTCTGGCTGCCCGGAGGTCAAGACTGATAGAGCTGGGCTGGTTGGATTTGGAGGTGAAAGAACAAATCTGGTGAGCACTCCCCTTATCCTGGGGCTTTCTGGCTCTATTCCAGTGCTGGGCTTGAACCTCTCATTTAAGATGAAGTAAAAAGAGAAAGAGATCCTCAACAAAGTAGTGTTGAATATAAGCAGCCTCACGGATTTCAGGTTCCCAAAGGAACAGCTGTAAAAATATGGGAATGTTTCTTCCCCAATAAAGAGCTCAAACTGTCTTTTTTCCCCCAATCCTTAGCAAATTCTCCTTCGTACTTCAAAGCTCCATTAACTTACCACCTTTTCTGTGAAGCCTTCCTTGCTTGATTTTCCCAATTAGAATTACGTACACACACATACATGTGTGCCTGTGCGCTTGTGTGTGTGTGTGTGTGTATGTAGATAGGTAGGTAGGAAGGGTAGAGGCTTCAGTCTTATTCTTAGGACTATTAGCCTGTTGAGGTCTGGGAGCATCTTTGCAGCCCCAAGTGCTTGGCTCACAGTAGGCCCTGGGAAAGAGTCAGTGGATTTCCACAGTTCTTTGTATTACTCAAAAGAGTGATGTTTTCCTGCTGCCCTTCTGTTCCTTCATTCTGCCCCTCAGTTTGTTTTTGCTGGCCTTCTCTTTAGATTCAACTTCTGGTCATCACTTGACCACTCAGAGGTCTCTAGTCCACCCTCTTGTATCTGAAAATTTGCAGAAAAAGGTCCTAAGTCAAGAAGCCTGTTTATCCCCAAGAGTGGAATTGGTATATGTCGCTTAAGTGTACGGGCCAATTTTTATTTGCCTGTTGCACAAAGGTAGCCTCAGGCTTAAGGTTTTTAGTCTGTCCCTAAATATATGTAGGAGAGGGAACTGGCAACCCACTCCAGTATTATACTTGCCGGGAGAATCTCATGGACAGAGGAGTCTGGAGGGTGAGAGTTCATGGGGTTGTAAAGAGTAGGAGACGACTGAGTGACTAGCACAAATACATGTAAGATTCAGTTTTACCTTCTTTTGCCTTATATGGCTGACTGCCCTAGTGTTATTAGAGTACTCACAGTTTTTACTATAAATCTTAATAGTACTAATAACAATAAGTATTCAAAGGGCCGTTTGAGAGGCAGTAGATGGTTGCATAGGCTTTCTATATAAATAATTAAAAGATTTTTTTTCCAAATAATCTGCAAATAGATTGAGCTGTTATGTGTAAGGAATGGTGCTGGGTATGGTATAAGATTCTTATAGTTCTTGTTCAAAGAGCTTACTAGCTAACGAGGAAATATTATTCCTAACTGTAACTCAAGTCTAAAAATCATCATAATAGCATTATAAGCGAAGTGCTGTGTATAATGGTATACTCAAATATAACGGAATACGATATTCCAGTGTGGGACATTTCATAAAATTATACATTGCCCAAGGCTGAAAGGAAGCATCAAGTCATTGAGTCCAGCTGTGCTGCTTTTGTAGACTTCTTCCTGAGAAGGGAACTTGTCCAAGGCCAGGGTTATAGAACTGGTGCTTCAACTTGAATGTAGACTTTTTTATCCACTAAAAGTTTATCCATATTTCAGTGAATTCATCCTTGCATGTGTGCTTAGTCTCTCAGTTGTGTCCAACTCTTTGCAACCCCATGGACTGTAGTCTGCCAGGCTCTTCTGTTCATGGGGATTCTCCAGGCAAGAATACTGGAGTGAGTTGCCATGCCCTCCTCCAGGGGATCTTCCTAACCCAGAGACCGAACCCAGGTCTCCCACATTTGCAGATGGATTCTTTACTGTCCGAGCCACCAGGGAAGCCCAACTCTTAATATTTGTGAACCAGGGGTGAGGAAGGGGTGAAAGAAATACAATCACATCTTCAGAGAGCTTATGGTCTGTTGGGAAGGAGTTAAAGAACCCGTCTCCAACGTTGGAGACAGAGCATACCTAATTGTTAAATTATATGGTAGAGGGACTAGGTATGTCAAGAGGGATCAGTATGAGCTGTGACACAGAGAGCACTTTGGGGAGGATCGAGGGCCTTTCTGGGCTCTGACAGATTGGTACGGTCAGAATTAATCAACAGGACAAGGAACGCATTTTGAAGTAGGATGGTAGGTGGCTCATGTGATAAAGAACCTGCCCACAATGCGAAAGGCCTAGATTTGGTCCCTGGGTCGGGAAGATCCCCTGGAGAAGGGAATGGCAACCCACTCCAGTGTTCTTGCCTGGAGAATCCCCATGAACAGAGGAGGCTGTTGGGCTGCAGTCCATGAGGTTGCAAAGAGTTGGACATGACTAAGCGCCTAACACTTAAAACCAAAGCATGGTTGCCACACCTGACAATAAAATATTTAAGAGACAATTAAAAAAAAAAAAAAAATGGCTTGACCAGAGTGACTTGCTTGTGTTCAGTGGTTGTCAACCGTTAGTGTGTATAAGAATTACCAGAAGTTTATTAAGACAGATTGTGGGGGCCTCACCTCCAGAATTTCTGATTCAGTAGGTCTGGGGTGGGCCCTGAGAATTTGTATTTCTAACATGTTCCCAGATGCTGCTGTTGCTCCTGATTCAGGGACAGCACTTTGAGAACTTGGGCTGGATTAGAAAGTTGAAAAACTAGAGTCAGAAACTGTCAAAGAACTTGTTCCAGAAAACGTGTGTGTTGTACACCAGCATAAGAAAGTTCTGGAAAGATACATTCCAAACTGTAATAGTAGTCATTTCTGGGAGTGGGATTTAGAGGGTTGGAGAATTCGCTTTTTACTCCATAGCTTTCAGTACTATTTTTGCATTGTGCACATATTGTTTTTGTGTTTTAAAAAGGAAAGAAAAGTAAGAGTTGTTTTTGAAGATATGTACTAAAATATTTATGGAGTTAAAAAAGAGCTTGTAAAGTAATCTAGTGTCACACAACAGACATTTTTAGAGTGTTTGCTGTATGCCAGATGCTGCTGGTTCTGGAAATACAAGGCCTTTGCTAAAGCTTGCAGTCTGGTGATCGAGATGGGCAGACAGCAGCTCTGCTGAGTATCCTGTGAGCTTCCTAAGATGAGGGGCAAGGGTCTAGCTCTGTGTGTGGCAGGTAATAGACACTTGGTAAATGATGAATGAACAAATCCAGGCAAGAAGTGAAGATAGTCAGAAAGACAAGGAAAGGGCAAATGAGAGATTGTGGGGGGGCAGGGAGGAAATGACAAGGCTGAACAGAGATGATGAAAGGAAGGGGTGTTTTGAGTACTTTCAAGTCCACAGATTGATAACAGTTAGGTTTACTGCTGAACTGGATATCCAGTCATCTATTCTGAAAGAATTTTTTAAACCTTCCTACCCCAACCCCACTTTCTTTTTTTAAGAGACTGCTTGAAAATAGCACACAGATACTTAACCTAGATTTAATATGAGTATTGACCAGGGCTTTCCTTGGTAAATGACTTTTTTCTTCTTTAACCACAGTGCTAATTCTGTTGTATTTATAATTTACCTACAATTTTGCCAATTGTCGTCTTATTAATGTGAAATTAACTGAAGTGTATGGGAGACTGTTTTTTTTTTTTTTGGCTGTGCTGCACAGAATCTCAACTCCCCAACCAGTGGTTAACCTGGACCACTGCGGTGAAAGCCCAGATTCCTAACCACTGGGCTGTCAGCAAAACTGGAGGATATTTTAAGTGCCATACAAAATTGGGTATTTCGTCTTTTGATCTTATCTCTTCAGTGAAGAGATGTTACAGTGATGCAGAATTCTGTCATGTTTCCAAAGCGCATCACAGAGTTTGACATATTATCAGTCTTAAATAAATATCCATGGTTGTTGGCTATTTCATGGCTCAGTGGGGTATGCTTTGAAAGAAATATGGCTTCACTGCATTCTGAGTTGAATTCTAGGTAACACTCCTCAGAAAACTATCAAGCGTTATTAAACTTGGTAGAGAACATGATGTGGAGCAGGCTTTCTCCCCCACTTTTTGTTTGGAGGTGCTACTTTTTATATTCCTTGGAGATTTAATATAGAAGAAGAAAATAAATTTCCCAAGTAGAGAACTTTAGCTCTGTCATTGGATTGTTAATTGTTTGCCACCTAAAAATGCCCGCTGTCTACAGATTGAGTTTTCATTTGGTCCAAGGATAAATTTCTGATACAGCCACTCTTCTTTTTTTTTTTTAATTTTTTTATTTTTATTTTTTTACACTTTCCAAATTTATTCCCCCAGGTCATCCAGTGGCCATACCAATTGCAGAGTTGGGATTGGAGCCCACATCTCTTCTAATTCTCTACAGCCACTCTTCATACTTGATTTTATTACTAATTATTAGAAGGTGCTTTTGGTTGCTGTTATAAGTTTTGCAGTATCTGTTTTTGTTTTTTTTTAATTTGTTTTGCTGCACTGAGTCTTAGTTGCAGCATGTGAGATCTAGTTAGTTTCCTGATCAGGGACTGAACCTGGGGGTTGGAAGCACAGAATCTTAGACACTGGACCACCAGAAAAGTCATAAAGATGTTGATTCTTTTAAACCTTTCTGTCGGGACATGGTTTTAACCAGGATGTTGCCTGGAATGTAACTTTGGGTGATTAGACAGTCCAAGGGTAATTGCTTTTCAAATATCCTCAGATAGGTGCAGGCCTCCCCTGTTCATTAATAGTAATGGTGATGATGATAATAATACCTAAATTTTGTTGGATGGTTCTCAGTTTTCAAAATTCTTTGATCATTAAGATCCTGATAGATTCCAGTAGCCAAACCTGAAATGGATAAGTAGAAGAATTAATGATCAGTTGGGATCAAGTGGGAAAAGGCCTCATTTATAGAGGCCAGCCAAAGCTCTAGCTGCAGGCTACTCAGGTTCAAATCCTTTCTGTGCCATTTGCTAGCTGTGTGACCTTTGGCATATTACAAAAACCTCTCCCTGCCTCAGTTTCTTCATCTGTAAAATGGAAGGACTACTAATGTACTATCTTATAAATGTGTCGGGAAATATAAAAAAATAATGAATGGACAAATAAAGTGCATATTATGGTATCTGGCATAAAGTAAGTGATCAATATATTATGAGCATGAAGTTAGTGTGAGTTTTAAGTACTGCCTCTTAGGTCTCTTGTTTGTCCTTTACCTCCACTCCGGCTGTCTTGAAGAACAAATTGTTTTCCGGGATTCTGTCTTAGAGCTGGCGGGAACCTGGAACCCATCCCAAAAGCATGTACCAGCGCTTGCCAGCAGTAGCTTTCCTAGTGTCCTGAGCTGCATCCTTCAAGAGTTGAAGGCAGAGGGTAGTGTTTCTGCTTCTAGAGTTACTTTAGTGTGATCCCCTCGTTAGAAGGGATCAACTGGTTGGTGGCTGTATGAGGTGAAAAAGAACGCGCCGAGATGTGTGTTGCTTTGTTCTAATAGTTATCTGTACTGATACCCTGGAATTAATCTGATGATTATACAGGCAGACTCAGATTCCCAGCTTGGCAGTCTTTGCAAACCTCCTGTTCACCACCTGCTGCCAGATTCCAGGAGTGACACAACAGGAGTGGGCCTGTTGTGAGGGGTGCCGTTCTTTTCCTTTCAGAAAAACACAAGGTGTGTGGATAGCCCTTATCCAGGGCTGAGGCCTGGTAGAGATATTTACTGTAAAAATAAAGTTCTGCAATGATGCTTCAAGTGGCTTTGATCACTCCCCCATCCCCCACCTTTGCTTTTGGCATAGCATCTCTCAGAGTATTTTTCTGATAAAGAGTAACCCAGACTTTCCTTTATGTGGTGCACAAGCTGAGTGAGCTAGCTGCATTTTAAAAAGCCGTTGTTTCTTCCACAGAGCTGGGTGGTTTGGCTTGTTTATCTGGCTTTCTGGGGAGTCTCCTGAGACCCTTTCTTTTCCTAAGGGCCCTCAGGAGACAGCAATGAAACCAGCATCCATTACCCTAGACACTTGAGAGGATACTTAAGTCAGTAGTTTTATGATTAGATTAATCAGGCTTTAACCCTGGCAAAACTTGAGAGCCAAGTCATCAGATTATGCTTCTTAAAGACTGAAGTATGGAATTTAGCCCAGGACTCTGTGATATCTTTCAGAGCTTGGAATAGGAATCCAGACGCCAGCCAGTCCCAGCCCTACACCCAGCTGAATACATGAATTTAGGCAAATCACTTCAATTTCTAGGTATATCTGTAGACCAGTGGTTCTCAGCTTTAACTGCATGTTAAAAACCATACTGGGCCCTATCTTAGCCTGATTAAGTTGGATCCTTAGTGTTGGGGCCTGGTATTGACCTCCTTCAAAGATCCCTAAGTCTTTCTAATGTGCAGCTAAGAGAACTATTGGACAGGATGCCACATTTTAAAAGACTGTTATTTTGCTTCTCGGAAAGCACAGTCAAGTGTGGTTGTCCACACAGTGAAGTCTGGTGCGTGTGCTCAGTGTTCTGACCAGCCTTGTCTTCCTTCCCAGCTATGCCACTCTTCCTGCTGTCTCTTGGATGTGTTGTGTACATTTATTCCTCTCTCAACTCGGATGTCTTCACCTGGAATGTCCTCTCCTCCCTTCCAGCTATCCAGAACCTGTCCTTCCAAGGCCCAGCACTCTTTAACTTCTTTGGGAAACCCCTGACCGCCTCGGTCCCTAGTTATTTCTCCCACCTCCGCTCTGGTTCCAAGCTTCGTTTGCTCTGGGCCCAGTCTGCTCAGTCATGTCTGACTCTTTTTGACCCCGTGGACTGTGTCCCTCCCGGCTCCTCTGCCCATGGTATTTCCCAGGCAGGAATCCTGGAGGGGGCTGCCATTTCCTACTCTGTGGGACCTTCCTGACCCAGGGATCTAACCCACATCTCCTGCACTGGCAGACAAGTTGTGTACCACTGTGCCATCTGGGAAGCCCCAAGCCTCGTTTAACGCTGACTAAACGTAATGCACACTAGATGCAATGTAAGAGATGATACCCAGGCAACATTCTGTCCTCCTGGGTAAGTGGGACATATGAAAATACCACTGGTTTGATCCTAAGCTATTAATATTGATCTTTTTAGTATCTTGTATTGTTGGCTACTTCTTAATGTGTTTATGTACCTTGTAACTGTTAGTTGCTAAAAGCTACCCGTGGTGTGACTCCAGTGGACATTTGATCCCCTGTTGACAACAGCAAGCTCCCTTCTTGCCGAACTAGAGCATTTTTCAGCACTGCTTTCTCATCTTGTTTTTATGTCCTCCCTTTCTAGACTTCCTTCTTTTTATTCTCTCATCCTCACCTATAGGAATTTTATCTATTCTTCAAGGTCCAGTTCAGATATGACCTCCTCCATGAAACTTTTCCTCAGCACCCACAACTTGCGTGAACTGACCTTTGCCTTAAACCTCTGTAACCCTTAGAGCAGTGGTTCTCAGCTAGGGTTGATTTTTGCCCCCCCAGAGGACATTGGGCAATATCTGGAGGTATTTTTGGTTGTCTCAACTGTTGGAGGAGGGTGCTGATAGCATTTAGTGGGTAGAGGCCTGTGGTGCTACTAAATGATGTGCGATGTATAGGACAGCCCCCATGATGAAGAATTATTTGGCTCAAAATATCAGTACTGTGGTTAGCCTCTCTCTTGAGGGACCTCCTGAGGGGCTTCCCTCCTGGCTCAGTGGTAAAGCAGCTGCCTGCCAGTATAGGAGACACGAGTTCTAACCCTTATCCGGGAAGATCCCCTGGAAAAGGAAATGGCAACCCACTCCAATGTTCTTGCTGGAGAATTCCACGGACAGAGGAGCCTGGTGGACTGCAGTCCATGGGGTCATAAAGAGTCAGACATGACTTAATGACTGAACAACAGCAACAACTGAGGCTGACAAAATGCCTCAGAGTTTGTCCAGTTCTTATGTTCATGTTTATCCCTCCTTGAACTGTAGTGATTTATTTACAGACTTAATCTCCCCTACTCAGTTGAATTAATGGGTGAAGGCAGACTCTAGTTCCAAATCTGGGCTTTCTTGTTATTAACTTCATATTAACGTTTAATCCTCGAGCCTGTGCCCAGATCCTACTGCACAGTGTAATTTAGGACCGGAGAGCTGAATTTCTTTTCCTTTTCTACCAACCCACATCTTTCCATCTGTGATGACCTGGGAGGAAGTATGTATGGTACAGGGCACAGAGTAAGCGTTTGGGATCAGAAGAACATTGGGTTTTGGTTAGAGCTGTTGTGTTTTTCGTTCGTTCCGTTTCGCCTCTTCAAGCCTGGGTTTCCTCGTCTCTACCAGAACCGAGGCAGTGCACAGTGCTCTGCTCCCAGTGCCGTGGTGATAATCCGGTGAGATGTTAGAGGTGGAGGTGCTTTGTGAAGCGCTGTAATCGTGATTCAGCCGGTAGTGTACAGGTAAGAGAGGATGGGGGTCAGCTTGCTGTAGGAGCACCGCTAGCTTCCCAGCCCGTCCTCTGGCCACTTCCTGCCGCTTTCCAGTCATCACTACTCCAGCACCAGCTGCAGCTGACCCCTTCCAGCTCAGCCTCCTGAGAGCGCCTCCTCTATTTGCTGCCTTCGTTCTGTTCTGATTGTCTGCAATCTTGCCAAAACCAAAAGTGACTGACTCTGCTTCCAGAATACAAACTAGTAGCCTGCTGTCAGTTCTGGCAAAGTGTGACAAAGGCCAGACAAATTACCCTGGTCATGGTGAAAAGCTGGAAAATAAGACAGCTTGTAGTTTTAGAAAGCCAGTACTATGTATAGTCCCTTATTGTCTTCATTTAAAGTAACAGAGCAGTGTTTTTAAGCACTGGAAATCTCAGTGAGCTTTTCATGACTGAAAAAAAACCAACATAACGCGGGGTGTGCTAAAAGCCTGAGACCCTCCTGTGCCTGGAATAAGGCCAAGTGTACCCTCCCGCTGATTTGCTGAGTGAACTTCAGCTAATCAGTGAATCTCAATAAGTTGATAACTGGGTGACCTCTTAGGATTATAGCAAGAGCGTTTTGAGGTGGAGGATAGATGCTTACCCTGGGGAATAATGTACAGTGCTACATTTATAGAGGGCTTTTGGGTCACAGAGGGCTTCCTTGGTGGCTTATGGTAAAGAATCTGCCTGCAATGCAGGAGACCCAAGTTCAATCACTGGGTCAGGAAGATCCCCTGGAGAAGGGAATGGCAGCCCACTCCAGTATTCTTGCCTGGAGAATTCCATGGACAGAGAAGCCTGGCAGGCTCAGTCCATTGGGTCACAAAGAGTCAGACACAGTAGAAACAGTGTCAGACTTTATTTTTTTGGGCTCCAAGATCACTGCAGATGGTGACTGCAACCATGAAATTAAAAGACGCTTACTCCTTGGAAGAAAAGTTATGACCAACCTAGATAGTATATTCAAAAGCAGAGACATTACTTTGCTGACTAAGGTCCATCTAGTCAAGGCTATGGTTTTTCCTGTGGTCATGTATGGATGTGAGAGTTGGACTGTGAAGAAGGCTGAGCGCCGAAGAATTGATGCTTTTGAAGTGTGGTGTTGGAGAAGACTCTTGAGAGTCCCTTGGACTGTAAGGAGATCCAACCAGTCCATTCTGAAGGAGATCGGCCCTGGGATTTCTTTGGAAGGAATGAGGCTAAAACTGAAGCTCCAGTACTTTGGCCACCTCATGCGAAGAGTTGACTCATTGGAAAAGACTCTGATGCTGGGAGGTATTGGGGGCAGGAGGAGAAGGGGACGACAGAGGATGAGATGGCTGGATGGCATCACGGACTCAATGGACGTGAGTCTGAGTGAACTCCGGGAGTTGGTGATGGACAGGGAGGCCTGGCGTGCTGCGATTCATGGGGTTGCAAAGAGTCAGACACGACTGAGCAATTGAACGGAACGGAACTTTGTGTCAGAGAACATCAGTTCTAAATGGGGCAAAAATGTTATCTTACCCAACCTCTTCTCTTGACAGATGGGGAAACAGGTCCAGAAAGGAAAAATGCTTTGCCAAGTGCCACTCAGTTAGGTAGGACCCACCTTGGTCTAGAGTCCATATCTGATATGCTTATGGGCTCTTTCTATGACTAGAAGAGTCAAATTTTTAAATCCTTGCATTGTTACTCACTTAGATGTGGATATTGGAAAGTCACTTAACTTCTCTTAGCTTAAGTTTTTCCTGCCTATAAAGTAAGAAATGGAGATATCTACCCGGGAGGAGTGTTAAATATAACATAAGGTCCTTAGACTATAATTTCTGGCACAGAGTAGGAATTACACTTTTCCCCTTTCCCTTTTTAGCCTTTTGATACAAGGCTCACTTCCTCAGTTTGAGGATGGCTGTTTTTTTTAACCTGTCATTCTTCCCCCTATCTCATGAAACTGCAATCTCATGAAACTGCAAAAGAGTTCTTATCTACTACATTTATAAAATTTCCACTAACCTTTTAAAAATATTAGTAGCCCTTAGTATCAGGATGGGATCTGGCAGCTATATCATTAGTGCAGATGAAGGCACTGCAGCCCTTTGACCCCCAGGAGGCAGCCAGTCTGTGTAGCAGAGGGATCTGGAGATGGAGTTTTCCACCATGTGATGTTGATTTTCTTATAAGAGTTATAAAACTGCTCATTGGCAAGGGCTCAAGACAGTGAGCAAAAATCAGGTCTCTGAAAGAATACGTTGGGTTCCCTGTCGTGCGGAAAGTGAATACCTGCTGTCTTGTTGCCAGTTCTGAAGTCACACTGTCCTGCATTGACTGCATTGGGCCCAGCTGATAAGGACAGCCTTCTCGTTTAATTGTGTCCTTGTTTAAGCGTTTGTCCTGGCACAGACTGCATCTTTCTTTATCTTTAAAGGATGCTCGGGAACACTAGGTGAATGCGTCACTTTGGAGGCACCTCAGGCTTCCCTCTGTCCCTGAGGCTCCTTGACAGGCTCCCCAGTGGAGTCACATTTGAATGATTCATACCTTGCAGTGCCCTGCTTTCAAATGAGTGAATTAAAGTAGTGAATAAAGCAGGGTTGGAAAAGTTTCAGGATATCACCATTTTATGTGTGTGAGTGTTGGAGGGAGGGGGAATGGAAATAGACTGAAATATTAACAGTGATTGTTTCTAGAAGGAAGGACTGTGAATAAAATATCTTTTGGTTACCCTGTGGTTTCCTAGTTTCCAAAACGGGCCCATATTTTATAATAGGAAGAAGAACTTTAAATTTGTCATTTTAAATTACTGACAAATAGTGAAGTCCAAATGATAAGTAGCCACAGTTCATAGAGTGGTTAATAAACACTATGAAGGGACTTTCCTGGTAGTCCACTGGTTAAGACTGTGCTTCCAAGGCAGGGGGCCTGGGTTCAATCCCAGGTCAGGAAACTAGATCCCACACGCCTCACCTAAGACCTGGTGCAGCCAAATAAATAAATCAAAGTTTATTTTAAAAATTCAATGAGTAGATTCCAGTTGGGCCAATATTTGGGATGCTAAGTGGGTTGATGTGGGGACTATAGAAGAGAGAAATGTTAGATGCTGGCTGAAATTTGTGATAAAAAGTGTGACTGATATGAAAATAAAAATTCTGGGCATTCGGTAGCTCAGTCAGGGGTATAGGGTACCTGGAGTCTGAGAAAAGACCCACATCCTAGAGGGAGGGTAAATCCCACATCCTAGAGGGCTTGTGCTCTTGCAGTGACACAAATGTTTGGGTCCTCATGGTTGCCGTGTGGTATCCATGGTTTGAGCAGTGGTCCCCATTGGCACCCTCAGGGTTCTTCAAAGTAATGGTAGAAGAGCTTTTGTTAGTCAGCCTAAAGGAAGTCAGCCCTGGATAGTTCATTGGAAGGACTGATGCTGGGGAAGCTGAAGCTCCAATACTTTGGCCACCTGATGCAAAGAACTGACTCATTGGAAAAGACCCTGATGCTCGGAAAGATGGCATTAGGAGAAAGGGACAACAGAGGTTGAGATGGTTGGATGGCATCATCGACTCAATGGACCTGAGTTTGGGCAAATCCCAGGAGATAGTGAAGGACTGGTGTGCTACAGTCCGTGGGGTCACAAAGGATCAGATACAACTGAGCAACTGAACAACAACAAATGTAGGCATAGTTGAAAGCAGGATTCATTTTGGTGTATTGGTCATTAATACCTAAGAGGTAACGTGGAACACAGACCCTCTCCATAGCTAATCAAAGCCATACGTCCTATTTCTGGAGGGAAAAACAGAAAAATGGATTAATAAACTAATATATTGTGAATGATTCCCACCAATCAGAAGTAATTGCTCCTCCTTTGAACTCCTCTGGCCCTTTATTTCTCATTTTGTAAATAACTTTATAGATAGTGGTCATCTCTACTAATGAACTTGTAGAAGGCAGGGACCCTGTTTCTGTTGTCCGTAATGCTTTGCACAGTGGGAACTCAATAAATGGTTGTTGAATGTCTGAATTCCCAAATCACTGAATTAGCATTTTTCCTGCAAGGCCAAGGCAGAAGAGATGAAGCTCAGAGCTTTGAAGTCTGGGTGGGACTCACTTATATCCAGTATTTGCAATCTCTCCCCATGGCTTCCTGTACAGGAGGATGGAATCTGTGCCTCTCTACTCCACACCTTTCTCTAACTTCTCCCTTTTGGTCTTAGTTATCTCTCACTATGTAACTAATCACTCCAAAACAAAGTTAGTTATTATGTCTCATGGTCCGGGGTCAGGAACTGGGGAGCAGGCTCATTGGAGGCTTTTGTGGAGGCTGGCTACCATACTCTGCGTCTACTGTTGTGATTCCCCAAGTGAAGGCTAGTGAGTGTAACCTTGGTTCATCTGTTTACGTTAGGCCACAGCATTAACCTTCAATTTTTGTTCTCCCTTAATCCACCTTCTAACCTGTTGCTTCCTAAATTGTAGCTCTGAGCATGTTGTTCTCTTACTTATACATCTCCAGTAACTAAAATGAATTCTCCACGTGGGCAAAGACTATTGTATTAATTATCTGTTGCTGCATAAAAATATTACTGCAAACTTAGTAGTTTATAACACACGTTTATTATCTCAATTTCAGTGGCTGGGACTCTGGCATGGGTTGACTGGCTCCTCTGCAAGGCTGTAGTCAAGGTGCTGGTTAGGGCAAGGCGCACGTGGGGAAGGACCCACTTCCAGGCCCAGTGGGCTGCTTGTGGTTGTTACAGACTTCAGTTCCTTGCACATGGTTGGACGAAGGTCCCAGTTTCTTGCTGTTTTGGCTGGAGGCTGTTTCTTGCCACATGGCCATCTTACAGCATGCCAACTTGCTTCTTTTTTTTTCAGAGGAGGACAACACATTTACAACCTACTTCTTTAAAGCTAGCAAGGGAACTCTGTCTCTTTGCAAGACAGATGTTAAAATATTATGTAGTGTAATCATATGCAGATACTCATGTACTTTCCATCACTTTTGCCATATTCTAATAACGGTTAAAAGCAAGCCATGAGTCCCCCCGCCCGCACTCACTTGGTTGGTTGGGGGGTTATGCGTGGGTGTGTATGCCAAGAGGTACAGAGATCACAGAGGCCACACCTAGAGTCTGTTTGCCGTAAGCATCTAGTTACTGTGTCTTCAGCACCCTGAGCAGTGCATGACACATACTAAGCTCTAATCTTTGAATGAATGGATGTGGTGTGACCATTATGTTTCCAACTCCTAGTTTTAAGCCTTTTCTCCACTTCTGTTTCAGAGTTACTGATTTATTCTTGAGAATCCTCTACTCTCATCTGTCCTCATGGATGAACTTCAGGATGTTCAACTCACAGAGATCAAACCACTTCTAAATGATAAGGTAAAGACTGCTGTTGTCACTAAAATATATGTAAGTCCTTTCTTCTGTGGTTAGTTTATTTTCTATATTATCTGAATAGTAAGTAAAAACATATTTATCTTGACTTTCTGTGGGGAGAAAACTTTAAAAAATATATTTCTTAACCTTCTTCTCAATGTCTTGCCTCTCTTTCTTCCTACTTTTGTTTCTACCAGCCAAATTCAGACAAATTATCCTTGATGTGTCCTGTTCTACAGATAGAGATGTTAAGCAGAAAGTATAAGTGGGGTTTGATTTAGAATCTAGGTATTGTGAGTTTCAGTTTCTATAAGGAAAACTTAGCCTCCATGGCTGGTAATGCTCACAGGCTGCGGTGCTCTCTGTAAGGTTTGTCCAATCTGTCTCTGTATACGTTGAGGTTTTCATCAAGGGTGCCTGGATGTGGTAATACACCTGACTTTTCTGTTCGTGTCAGAGAATACACAGTGAGCATCATAGTTAACAGTTACCAGGATTCAGCAGGTAAAGAGTGCTGTGATGCTAAGAGTTACCAAAAAGCTAAGAATAGTTTATCCTCTCCTCCCTCTCCATTCAGTAAGTGTGCCTAAAATTCCTTCTTTTAAGCTCTGTTCTTTTGATGTATTGTCATTGTCCCCGATTAAATTACTCTTCTAGCTTGGTATGGATGAGCTCATGGCATCCTTTCCTGGGGAAGTATTGATGGAAAGGGTAAAGTTGGGTAGGGTCAGAATGCCAGTGGGGGCTATACCAGAAGATGCTGTTGCTTGTTAATCTCTTTTTGCCCAAGGCAGGGCCCTTCACTTACAGCTTCTAGGGCTATTGACTTACTCTGTTCACTAATTTGCTGTTGAAACCTGACAACCCCATTCTTGTCCCTGTGACCTCATCTCTACCCCTATTCCCACCCTTTCCTTTATCTTTCACCAGATCTCTTGCTCTCCCCCTTGGCAAGCTGCACACTTTTTAAACTTTTATGTTGTTTCTTTCGTTGCTTCCCTTCATGTTTTTAGAAAACTCTCCGTTAAGTACTGAATTTTGGTGCATGTGAAGGGCTGTACCCAAATGATGGGCCACAAAGAGGAGGAAGGAAGTAGAATCTACATCTGTAACGCTTATGTACAGCCACAGAAATGAATAGTTTCTGTGCGGGTGTGCAAAAGGCAAGTGCGGGTGGGCAGTTTAGCTTCAGGAACTTAGAAACGTATCCTAAACCTGAATGGTCACCAGAATCAACTAGGAACTTGTTTAAAAATACAGATTCCTGGGTCCCCACTCTAGAACAACTAAATTGGAATCGGAGGGGATGAGGACAGGGCACGCACACCTCTCTATGATCGGTGGTCCTCAGCCTTGGCTGCTTATTGGAATTACTTGGGGAGATTTAAAAATAACTGATGCCTAGGTCTTATCTCCAGAGACTATGATTGAATTGATCTGGGGTGAAGTTTATAAAAGCATCCAAAAATTGAGAACCATGCCTAAAGTGATTCTGGTTAGCCAGTGTTGGAATCCTGTGACCTGATGGATCTCAGACATTTGAGGACTGGGACCCAGGTGAGCGGAGGAGCCTTTCCTGACCTTGGAAGTCCACAGGATGCCTGAGGCACCGACGTGAAGAACTGCAGGAGTTAGTTGACTGGATGTCTCATAGAGAAGGCAGCTGGAAAAGAAAAGATTTGGCGACTGTAACCACAGAAAAGCGCTGGATTAACATTTGGGTCCTCGTCTCTGAGGCTGTGTCTGATGTGTGCCCAAATGCTATGAACAGAGTTATGTCTGCTCCCCTAAAATTCATATGTTGAAGCACTAGCCTCCCATGTGACTACTGGAGATAAGGGCTCTAAGGAGGTGACTAAGGTTAAATGGGGTCATATGGTAGAGCCCTAATCTGATAGAATTGATGGCCTTATAAGAAGAGTGAGGGAGAGGGAAAGAGAGATACCCCCTCTACCTCCACCCCTGGACAGATGAGGAAACATGGATGGCAGCCATCTGCAAGCCCAGAAGGGAGCTCTCACCTAAAACCAAACCCTGCTGGAACCTTGACCGTGGACTTCCAGGCACCAGAACTGTGAGAAGATAAATTTTTGTTGTATAAGCCATTCGCGCAGCCTGAGCAGTCTAAGATACCAGGCATTGTCTCACTTCCTAACATCTGTTAGCTCTGCTTTGATATGCCTATGCTGTTCCTGCCCACGTCCCACGCTCCATCTCACGCCTCTCTCCCTGGGAAGTGCTCCTAGCCCATCACTATTCATGAGCACTCCCCCTGCTCCAGCCAAGCTTTATAGAAGTAGATTGGCAATAGGCCCCCCTCAGATGGCGTCATTCCCAAACAAAGCCTTCTACCCCATTCCACCCCCCGCTCCCCAATATATCGGCGCTCTGCCTTTGCCCAATAAGTGGGTGCTTTTGCATACATTTTGAAAGGTATAATGACGGTAGGGCTTCTCATCCATTATTTCATTGATCCTCCCAAAGGCTTGGTGATTTAGGACACACAGATCAATTTATTTTCATATTGCTGATGAGGAAACTAGGGCTAAGAAAGGGGAAGTGGCTTACTCAGATTGTGTACCCAAGGACACGTGCTGCAGGACAGGGTTTCTTGATCTTGGCACTCTAAATGTTTTGTCGTGGGAGGCTGCCCTGTTCATCGTACGGTGTTTAACAGCATCCTTGGCCTCTCTACCCACTAGATGCCAGTAGCATCTTTAAGTCATGACAGCCAAACTTGTCCCCAGACAATATCAGATGTCTCCTGGGGGTCAGAGTCTCCCCAGTTGAGAACCACTGCTGGTAGGGTATAAGCTTCCAGACTTGAATAGCAAAGAAAGTCTTAAAGTGTTTAGTTTTCAGGGAGGTTTTATTTTTGCCTAATAGCCTATCCTGCTGTTATTGGTTGGGTGCTTTACATACCTTCTTTGTTTTAATCATCAGAACATTCCTTTGAAATAAATAGTCTTCCTCACTTAGTAGATGAAAATCTGACTGTAAGGCTTGCCCAGTCAGGAAGTGGCAAAGCCAGGACTGAAACCCAAACCTTTCCTCCTCCACAACCTGAGGCCTTTCCACTGTGTTCACCTTGTAGACGTTTTGGTATCACCTCTGAGGCTTGCCCTCTCTCTGTAAGCAAAACCTAGAGATTTGTATCATTTCACATCATCTTTCTGTCCATTCTCTTCCTAGATACATTCTTCGTCAGAGATATTCTTGTGCCCTTCCAGGTTTCAGGGAGCGAAAGGGAGTCTAGACCCAACCTGAAATGCAGAAATTTATCCTGAGCTGACTATAAGGAAGCATTCTCAAAATAGCTTTAAGCAAGGCTTATGTTAACTTTTTTCTTGTCATTTGTTGGTACTTTTCCCATTTAATTTTAGTGTGCCTGTGATTTTCTCTATGGCTCAGAATTGTGAAGAAGTGGATAATTTTGCCATGCTTGTTTTGGCTCCAGTGATGAAAAGAAGCACCTGCCAGCACTTCTGTGTGGTGTTTTTTTTTTTTTTTTTTTATGAGGCTTGCCCTCTCTCTGTAAGCAAAACCTAGAGATTTGTATCATTTCACATCATCTTTCTGTCCATTCTCTTCCTAGATACATTCTTCGTCAGAGATATTCTTGTGCCCTTCCAGGTTTCAGGGAGCGAAAGGGAGTCTAGACCCAACCTGAAATGCAGAAATTTATCCTGAGCTGACTATAAGGAAGCATTCTCAAAATAGCTTTAAGCAAGGCTTATGTTAACTTTTTTCTTGTCATTTGTTGGTACTTTTCCCATTTAATTTTAGTGTGCCTGTGATTTTCTCTATGGCTCAGAATTGTGAAGAAGTGGATAATTTTGCCATGCTTGTTTTGGCTCCAGTGATGAAAAGAAGCACCTGCCAGCACTTCTGTGTGGTGTTTTTTTTTTTTTTTTTTTGAGACAGAATTATATGAAATGATTTTTTTAAAAAAATAGCATTTAACCATTTTTCAGAGCATTTTCACAAGTACTGTCTAATTTGAGTCTCTTAACTTCTTGTGAAGGAAGTAGTTAAAGGTATTTTTAACTCCGTTTTACAGATGAGGCTCAGAGAAATTGTATGACTTGTCCAATGCTGGTATCTAGTGAGGTGGTGAAGCCAGGACTGGACCCCACGGATGTTGACTTCAGTCTGGGCCAGGGGGGTCCCAGGTTCTTCCCACCACCTGCTGCCTCTTGTTAGCTGGTGGTTCCAACCTCTTCCCCCTACCTCCACAGCCCTGTATAAGCAGGAGAGCTCCCTGATTTGTGCTTCATTTTCCCTACCTTCCTTTACCTACTCTTAGTTCAGATATTGCTGAGCCTGAGGAAGCCAAAGACCAGGCTTGAGAAATAAATAGGGGACCACAGTTGGCTTCAGCAGAACTGAGGACCTACCAAGAAGGGGGAGTAATATTCAGTGGGGGAAACTAATAAGTTATTAATTTGTTTTGGTTGTTACAGTAGAAAATGAGGTAGACCCTCTACTGGTGATGGGAAATAGGAGGTAGGGAGGATATTATAAGAGGAAAAGCAGGAAGAACCTAGGGATGAGCATTTTAGTCATCTCCAGGGCAGCAGAGACAGGCAGAGGTTGTTTTGTTTGGTCTTTACTTTTAATTGGAGGATAATCGCTCTACAATGTTGTGTCGATTTCTGCCATACAACAACGTGAATCAGCCATAAGTATACATAGGGCCCCTCCTTCCTGAACTTCCTCCTGACCCCACACCCTCCAAGGTCTCTTTAAAAACAACAGCAACACAGACTTGTTGACATTTTCATTAAAGAATATTTGTGAAGTGCTGTTAAGACATTGCTTGTACAGTTTCCCATCTTTCTACTTTCTGTTGGTAAGAGTTATTGTCCTTTTTTTTAGTAGACATGTCATATTTTGTTCTCTTTGACAGTCTTTAATCTGCTTGTTTCTAAAACTTTTCCTGTTTTAACAACTGTACTTTAGTTCCAAGCTCATCAGTTGCGTGTCACTCTTCCTCTTTGGTATTCATTTCTTACTCAAATTGAGTATCTCTATTTTGAGATGCTCATATCTCTTCCAGAATGATGTTTATTGCCTTTCCTAAGTGCCAGAATTGGGAATAGAGTAGTGAGTCAGACACTGCACGCCACATCAAGGTCACCAAACAGGTAGATTTGCCCCAAATCTCCTCCTGTTGGTAGTTGGTTCTAAGGTCTGTCTTTCTGTTTTATCTGTTGCTTTCTGTCTTTTGAAACTATTTGTTGATCTTGACTAGACCTCATAGTGGGAAATTATGTTTCTCTTCTGTCCAGTTATATTTCTATAACTGTCCAGCAGTTACTTGATTAAAAAATTTTTCTCCTTGCCTTCCCCCCTTTTCTTATACTTCTCTTCATACACTGATAGATTCTCAGTTGCTTTTTGCCTATTCTCCAGGCTTGAACTAAGAGAATTACTTTTAAAAAGTTGCTTTCTTGAGCTCCTTCATTTACCTTCTGCACTTGGCCTAGAGCCTCCACCAAGAAACATGCCCCTTAGCTGGCTTCTACCTTGACTGCAACTTTCAGTTATGATTTCTCTTTTTCCTTGATTTTTCCCTCTTCCCCTGCATTATTCTATTGTTTTCATTTATTATCTTGAATCCCTTTCTGCTGCTTAAGTCTGCTTAGTGCAAGAATCTCTCTGAACATGGAATTAATGCTATATTCAAATGGGACAGAAAATAAAAAGAAAGCACCCAGAGCCTGAAATTTGTGAAAGTTTTGTTGGAGTGGAACCCTGCACTACAAATATCAGAGACAAATAAATCCTCAGGGAAGTGTCCCAAGGGTGTCCTTCCCCTTCCAGAATCGATCTAGTGAGCAGTATTGAATTTTTAATGAGTTCAGAGAATTTGGCTTTGGTTGACCACACTCAGATCATTTGGGGACCAGCTAATGATCTTCGCTCAGAAAGTCTGGGCCCCAAACACGGTCAGACTGACCCAGTCATATCCTTTCTCCAAGATGCTTGATCACTCATGAAACCTGAAGCCAGACTCCAAGAGGATCTGACATCTTAAAAAAAAAAAAAAAGCCAAGAAAACAAGTGTTAGTCTTCCTCTGATTACTAGCATCTTTTCTTTGGGAGCTGAATTGCATAAAGAATGTGCAACCGTGTTCTTGCTGGGATCTCATCAAAAATCACTTTGGTTTCAGGAGAGAATTGCATCTTTCTAATTTTGGCATTTCCCTTTGTGCTCATCTCAAGCTTCAGCCTCACAAAATGCTTCTTGACTGTGATCACAAGATAGTGAAGAAAGGAATTCATGCATATGGCGACAGCTGCTTCTCAAATTGCTCATCAGAATTTTTGTATCTGTGTTCCAGGACCAAGATTTCAGTTCAGACTGGAGTGATAGTCCCTAAGCTTTCTAAATAATCTCTAAGGGAACCTCTGGGAGCCCAGTAAGATTGAAGCTCTAATATGGTCTGTTTTGTATCATTATAGATTATTTCTCAAAAGATTAAATGAATCTTTAAATCATATTTTACAAAATACTAAGTTACATATTTTTTATGCCACACCAAATCTTTTTTTTTTCCATTGCAAAAAGTGAAGTAAACACTTATTGTAGAAAAGTTTCAAGAAAAGTGTAATCGCAAATAATCTTTCTATTCTGAAATAGTTGCTGTTGTTAATGTTTTGGTGTTTTTCTTCTAGTCTCTTTTGGTGCATATTTTAATGTAGTTGAGGTCAAAGTTTGACGACTATTTTGTAGTCTATATTTTTATTTAATGACTGGGATGCAATGGGATTGTTCTGTTGTTTTTGACCCAAAATCTTAACAGAAACTTGTCAGTATGTAATTTTATTACATTGGCTTATTCTTTTTATAAATATCCATCAAATACCTGACTTACACCTGGCCCTCTGCTGAATGTGGTGGAGGGTGCACGTTGAATCGGACTGGGGCTCATAGGCTGGTCATTTATATTCTACTACAACAATCTACCCTAGTCCATGAGACGGCCCTCCTTTCTGCTTCTCACAGTCAAAATAGAAATTAAGTACAATGGCTTCTCTGAAGGAGTTCTCAGGAGTTGTGTGGGGCCAGTGGGGGCCGTGGAACACTACTGATCCTTTTTACCAGGGGCAGCATTCCTTGGGGATGTGCTATCTGCGTGGCATTGGAGTTGTTTCTTCTTGCTGTGACTGCATCAGACTATTTTGTGAACTTGGTTTCATGCTGGAACTAATACCTCAGACTAGCTGTCTCCACCACTCTCTCCTCTTCTCAGTGTCATCAATAGTCTCTCTGTGATTGGTAATCTGTTGTGACTTTACTACCACCTGTAGAGAGATAAGGGCTGCTCATCCATAATCTTATTCCTTCAAAAGCTCTCTAGATCAGCCCTGTCCACTAGAAGTTTCTGCAGTCAAAGGAAATGTTCTGTATCTGCACTGCCCAGTAATACAGTAGCCACTCGCCACAATGTGTGTGCTGAACATTTGAAATGCACTAATGTGAGACTGGATTTTAAATTTTAGTTTAAAGTGGCAGCTGTGGCTATTGGCTGCTGTATTGAAGAGTGCTATGCACCATCCCAGCTGCCTCCACTGGTTCCTCTCAAGGGCAGACAGTTTCTTTCTTTGGGTGGCTTTTTTTGTTGCTGTTTTTTCATTACCACGTTGGGCTGTGCTTTTAACTTCTGTTTTATCCTGCCAGCAGTGCAAGTGGTAGGACACAGAACTGTTTCTAAGAGGATCTTCTTGACGAGAGATGGGATTGCTTAGTACTCCCTTGGCATCAGAGACCTCGATCTTCTCTGAAGGGGCAGCTTTGGATAAGGTGCATATTATCATTATAGCTCCACGCCTTCTGGAAGGTGGATGGATATAACAGTTTCTGAATAATGAGGGTAATGAGGTTTGGGAGGAGCTTTTACTTTATGAGTCAGAAGGTTTTTTTTTCCTCCCAAAGACATCACTCATTTACCCTTTTTATACTCTTATGTCATACTCTTGCACCTCTGGCATCTGAAATATTACAGAAATGCCTCTGAGTCATTACCATTGATTTTTTTTTTTTTGGCAATCCAACCTTACTCTGATACAGTCTCTTCTTAGAAGCTTGGTGAATTCTCCTTGGATCTTTTGACTATGTCCTACTTTTTAAACAATTCAGTGAGTTGTCCTTTATCCTGTTAGCAGTTTCCTAGGATATACTAGTGTATGAGGAACTGCGTTTTATGTTTCCCTTCTTCAGTGACACTGCCTTTCTTCCTTGTTAGATTTCAGAGTTTTCATTCCTGACCCATCTGTATCTTTGTTCTCGTCTTCATCCTTTCTTTGCTTCCTTGTCCTGGGCACGCTGGCTCCTGTCGGAGTTGGCCTCCAGCTCCTTTCCTCCCAGGTACCTCCCGTGTGGATTGTGAATGTGTTCTCAGACTCTGAGCCATGTTTTCTCTCTTCCCGCAAGCTCTCCCTGCTCTCCTTAGGTAGGGAGACAAGTTACAAGCTTTACTAGGAAAGCAGACTCTTTCCTTCATCTTCACGGGAAGCCTGCCAAAGTGTAGGCTAAAGACTAAAGACCCATCACTAAAGACTCCCCTTTTACTGACATGCGTTGCCTCTGAAGCCTGTTGATGAGAACCATTTTAGTTTTATGTCAACCAAGAGGCTGCACATGGGCTACTTTCACTGTGAACTGAATTTGCTGCACATTGGGGGAAACCACACGGGGAAACTGACTGTGTTTTCTGCCTTCTGTTGACAGAATGGTACACGAAACTTCCAGGACTTTGACTGTCAGGTAAGGACTGTACAAGCACCACGGAGGGCTGTGTACAGGATCTCTGCAGTGCTTCCCTCCCTGTGCTGGTGGTCTTGTAGAGGTGGATCTCTCTTCATAGCTGATCGTGATTCCTTCGTGCTCTTTTGATCACTGGATCAAGTTTATTTAACATGGTTTGCTATTGTGTTCAAAAATTGCTTCCCAGGTCCCTATGGTTGTAGGTTATTGGGTGGAGCTGTCTTTTTACAATTAAGATCTCCTTTCCTCAAATTGATATTTGAAACCGTGATCACGAGTGCCATATGGTTGTCACCTCACAGCAGAGAAGGTTGGGGGCGGTCAATTTGGAGGGGAGACTTCACTAACAACAAAACCTGTTCTAAAAGAAAGATTTAGTGTTATTAATACAAAAAGCAGATGTCTCTTGGCTGTATCTCTGGAAACACAAAATTCAGCCTGACTCATTAGTATTTCCTAAATGGTAGTTCATCTTAGACTGCTTTTGCCTGTCGCTCTGTTGCTAATTGGAAAATCCATAAAGTAAACTAGCAGTTCCATCTTCCTACTTTCATTTGTTGACTGGCCCTGAAAGAAATGAGAAGAAGGCATCAATACAGGGAAATGGATACCTTACAAACCCGTACCGTCTGACTCTCCTACTTTTGGGGTAGATGTGGTAAGTGGCTGTCAGAGGCAACATGAAGGAGACCCAGAGGGTACTAAGCAGGAATGGAAGGTGCAGGGAAGGCAGCTTCCCTGTGTCCAGGATCAGCCAGCTCACACACCCACAGGCAAATCATTATTTTCAGGTATGCATTTTATGTTAAGTATAGTGGAATCTCTCCATATTAGCATTAACATCAAAAGGAGAAACTAACATCTGTCTCATAGGCAACCCAGTTATATTGTATTAATTTATTGGGTACCTAACTTAAACATACATTTCTGTAATCCTTGGAGCAATATCACAAGGTGGTTTTTATCAGAGATGAGGAAATTAAGAATCAGGTTTCATAACTTGCCATGGGTGGAATTGAAGTTGAAAACCTCACTTTGTTCTGAATCCATCGTCCATTCTTTCTCACCTGGCAATGTCCAGAGCTGAGATGTGGCAGGGAGTTGAGCTGTATATAAAGCTGAGCTTCCTTAGCAAGACAGGTGATACTGAGACTCATTTTGGAAGGGGCAGGGTCATAGCATTGTTATAGACTTTTAAATCCCAGTGCCAAACACTTCTTATCGTGACTGTGTGGTAGACTTTATGTATACCACATAATCAGCCTGCTGCTGTTAGGAAAGCATTTGTTATAAAAGAAGCCATATTATTTATTTGGTAAATGGTGGTAGTCAAGGTTTGGTTTAGTTGTTTTTAATTTGATCTTTTGATCTAACTTCAGTTATGCTTTAGATCCTAGGTTGAACTAATTTAACTACATTACTCTTAATATTTGATATAATTTACCTAGAAGGAGCTCATTTGAGAGAGGGTAATAGTAAAATTCAAGGTGAAAAATTTCAGAAATAGTGTACATTTTCCTACTTTTATGATGGAAAAGCATTTATTTTCATCAAATTGGACACGCCACTAAATCAGAATATTAAAAAATTGTGTGCTTATAGCAAAACAGATATAAAAATAGCAAAAAGTAAAGAAATAAAAATCACTCATTATTCATCACTGTTAATATTTTGGTGTATATCCTTTAGGATTTTTCTCACATATAAATATACTTAGATATAAATGAAATTGAGTTTTAGAAATTATATTATCAACTACTTTTTAATACTAAGCTTAAAAATAGACTGACAAAAATTCTTTGTATTTTGGGTGAAGCTCTAATATAACAGTGTGTTCTGGCCTCATTAAATGTAACTTTTAGTTCAGTTCTGATACAAATAGAATGATGGCAAGTGTATGTCACTGTCAGTGGTTACGAATGTACAGGTTCTTTGTGTTCTAAAGAAGAAAAAGTCATAGGCCCTTCTTTTTTTCTCCTCAGCACTCATGAATGTACTTTATTCTCACCTATCTCTTGGTAAAGGCTTCTGTGATGTCCTGGAGACTGGGGGTGTCTCTGGGTCAGGAGTTTGGCTACAGGTGATAGAAGGCCTCAGAAGTAGGAACTGTGACGTGAGACGTCTGTAGAGTGGCGCGGTATACCTGAAGGCTTTTTGGAAACCACTGGGCGTTCTTAGGAGACCAAGCAGAACAAATCTAAAGCCAGCGTTGCTACATTCAGCCTTGGCATCGGTGGTGTTCTTTAGCATAACTGTGGCATGAGGCTAGCTGATGAAGCAAGTTCCTCTGGTCTCTATCTTGCCTTAGAAAGATCTTTACTGAATTTGGTGATATTCCAGGAAGTTATCTAAGCATCACAACTAAGCTCATAACTTCAGTCTGAACTATCTTTTCTTCCTCTGTTTTCTTTACTAATCCAACTACATGCTTCCCCTCCCCCCAATAATTGAAAATACAATTAAAATCGTACCATTTCTTTTGGTTCTTTTATTGTCCTAGTGACTTCAATACTATACAGCTCCCCTGTGGCAAATAGCAGTTATATTGAGATCTAAGTAATGAGAAGAGGGGTGATTAGAGGTAACAGTGCTTGGAACTGATGTGAAAGGAGAAAACCTATTTCCAGTTGAAACAATGAATCAATAGACTTATTGTTAATTATCTACTCTTGTGCTGCTTAATTGTCTTCTGCTTGTGAGAATGTTTAAAAATTTGAAATTAGAACTAAGACAAATACTATAGCTTCTTTGTGTATGTGATATATTGCCTTCAAAAATAATTATACTAGGAAATAAAAGGCACAAATTTATATATCTTACTATATACAAGATAAGTAAGCTACAAGGATATATTATACAGCACAGGAACTATAGCCAGTATTTTATAAAAATTTTAAATGGAATATAATCTGTAAGAATTTTGGGTCACTATGGTGTACACCTGACACTAATATAATATTGTAAATCAATTATACCTCAACTTTAAAAAAAGGATTTAGTAAGATGGATAAAAGGTTGGATAGATGCATGATAATTGAGTATAGTAAAATATTAATGGTAGAATCCAGGTTATAGGTATACAGATGTTCACTGTAAATTCTTTCAGCTTAGGTGTATGGTTGAAAGTTCTCATGATAAAATATTGCAAAGGGGGAAATCAATGTTTAATTTTACAAAGAAGTACACAAAACTGTTTTTCATTTTTAAACAACTCTCTCCATGGACGTTTCCACACGTTCACACACACTTATTATGAAGTTGTAATCACTATGTTTCTATAAATATCATCATCATTATTTCTCACATATTTCTAAAACTTCATGTGTAGTGGTTAATGTGTGCATATCACATGAGTAAATATGCTGTATGTTTAAAAACAATTCTTGTGTATAATCAAATTTGGAAAATTCAGAAAAGTGTAAAACTAAAGGTCACCTATAATCCTGTTACCTAGAGATAGCTGTATTTTATTATATTTCTTCCCAGTTTTCACTTCTGTATTCTGGTTATCAAAAGAGTACATGCTGATAGTTGAAGAGTTGGAGAGCACTTATGAAGTAGCTAGAGAAAAGCTCAGAAGCCTAGAACCCGGGGACAGCCATGTTGCTGTGTTTAGTTTGAGATATGTTTGTGTGTGTATAGTTTTTTAAAATAATTTTTAAAGTTTATTTAATTGGTCATACTGGATGTACAGTTATATATTTCCTTTTCTGACTTAATATTAGAACACAATCCCATTTCCATTTTTAAACTCTCATTAAAAACAGTCTTTAATGGGGAATTCCCTGGCAGTCCAGTGGTTAGAACATGGCACTTCATTACGTGGGCCTGTGTTTAATCTCTGGTCAGAGAACTGAGTTCCTGCAAGCCCCATGGCACAACCAAAGAAGAAAAAAAAAACAACTCTAATGGCTGACTGTTATATCCTCATATAGCTATCCCATGACTTAACTATTCCATTATTTTTGGAAATTAGATTCCTTATAGTATGTTCAGTTAGTGTAATTTGTTCAGTTTATTGAACATTTTTCTATAAATTTTATGTACACATTTGATTATTTCTTTAGATGGATCTTGAGTACACTTAAGGATCTTGGCATATCTTGTCAGTTTGCCTTCCCCTTCCATCAGAGGGGCACTCAATAAATATTAATGGAGAGTGAAAAGCTGCTATCTTCCAGGATATATATTCCTGTAGAAGATGCTGATAATGGAGTGCTCTCACAAGAATGGAGTTCATATTCCTAGGATAAGAGCTCCAGACCTGGCTGAGGGCTGGGTAGTTTTATGCTGGCTGTTTAATTGCAGTAGTTCTTTAGAGGACTGATTTATAGAACCCTACTGTGAGGATGTATATATGTGACTGCCTCTTCTAAAAGGATTTAAACAGCTTTATAAACTCTCGCACATCACTTGGTAAATGGGCACTATTACAAAATAAGAATTAAGTGAAGTAAATAACTGGAAGTTGCTTCTGCAGAAAAGAGGTATTTGGAAAGAACTGGGATTCAGCCACCTGCTATAGTCTGTTAGAGAGCTTGACCAGTTCCATGCTCCTCCCCCTGCCTTAAAGGATGTGAATGTGGCCCCAGTCCCCCTTTCAGCCTCTGTCCCACCGTTTCCCATTGTTTATTCCACCCACTCCCTGGAAAACTAGAATTGTTGCTAGCCCACCAGTACATCTGTCTGCTTTGTGGTTTTCCTTTCTGATGGCCTTTGTTCACAAGTCCTCCCCTCCAGATGCACACCTGCCCCCTTTTGGTTTGATTTTTTTTTTTAATTGAAGTATAGTTTATTTCCAATGTTGTGTTAATTGCTGCTGTGTTGGTTTGATTTTGTGATTTGAGGGGGCGAGTAAGGGAGAAATTGATTATTGAGTTCTAAGGATATAGTTGACTTCATTTTCATTTGCAGAGAAAAAAGAACCTTACAGATTATAAGGCCTTTGTATCCCCACCCCCAGTCTCAGTTCCTTTCCCCGTCACTGTTCCTCTGACAAGCTGTGTCACAGCTTGGGCCTGATGGCTACCAAGGCCCCAAATTCATGTCCTTTCAGCTTAGCAGCCTGGCTGCTGAGAGAAGATCTTTACCTATAACTTGCTAGAAAAGGCCAGGGGAGGAGTCTTGTTGGTTTGGCACGGGTCATGTGTGTGGGGGTCACACTCTCATCCTTAGACTGCTACCGTGGCCAAAGACTGGGGTGTTTGAATTGGCCAAATCTGTTCCTCTTCCTATCTGGACTAGACAGTCCATATTCTGAAGGTGTTCTGGGCTGTATTGCATGCAGGTTAGTCATTCACTCTCTTTTTCCTCATTGTTTACTAAGGCTGTTTGAAGAAGATACTGGATTTGGCTTTGAAAAAGATAGATAGGAAAAGACAGATTTTATCTTGACATATTGCAAAAAGAGCTTTCAAATGAAGAGCATGATTTGTGAGAGTTCTGAGAGTGTGGGTAGCTTCAAAATAAAAGTAGACATCTGAAAGAATGTTGAGTTAACTAGGCTGAAGGATGTGAGAGGTAAAAGGGGAGAGAGCTGAGGCTAGAGTTAGGGAAAACATTACAGAACTTTAAAAAGGAAAATTCATTTACTTTAGGCAGAAGGCTGAGTAATTATGGAGACAGATTCTTTTACTATGGGATTAAATGAAGTCATGTAAACGAACTTTATACCACTATCCAAGGTAAGGTAATGGGGTATTATATTAAAATTTCCTATGTAATAAACAACAAAAACTATACCCAGGGATCATAGAAAACAGAATAAAATTCATAACTAATAAGAATGTTGATATTTCTAGCAGTATGTTGTCCTACAAGTTTGCCTAAACTGTTTCAGACTGACCAGGGAGAAGCAGCACACTAACAGGCATGATGTGGTCAAAATTTAAATTCTCAGAGAGGTATAACACGTCAGAATGTGTAACTGGTGGTAGTACATTGAGCTGAAAGGAAAGGACTTAGAAAAAAAGGTGAATATTGGTTATTATCAATGAATGGTAATAACCTAAACTCTTATTAAAGTCTTAAAAAGATAATCTATCTACATCTTTGATTAAGAGGGAGAGGCAGCTCAGGATGGAGAAGTGTGTTGGGGACCAGTATGATCTCAGGCTGTTTTATAAGCCTGGAGAATAAGGAAGGGGTCATACTTAAGAGGTGCATAGCCTTGGAGGTGGTAAGTAATCAGAGTGCTGGGGAAGATCTATGACCAGAGCCCACTAGGCACTCTCATTGTGCAGTCACACCCTCTAGAATGCTGGGGCGAGAGGTGGGGTAACTAGAGAAGCAGCCTGTGCAGCGGGTGGTAGTCGACTGAAGTGGGAAGGTGGCATCAGCACCACCCCAGGCCTGACCATTGAATCAGCTCCACAGCCAGAGTCTCTGCACACTCAGCTGCAGGTAGAGGCTTGTTCAAGCCATCCCCACATAAGGTCACAAAGGATATATTTACGGGTCCACATGGAGGTGAGTGTCTCCTTTCTTTCCACATTTCTTTGAAAATGAAGAGTAACCCTATGAGATACTGGTAACCAAGGGTTGCTCCAGTGGGGCAACAAGATTGACAGAAAGAGCCCAGGAGATAGGGGCTGAGATCTCCCTAAAAAGTTGAAAGTTTTAGATCTTTTAGAAAGATCTAAAGATCTAAAGTTGAAACTTTTAGATCTCCCTAAAAGTTTTGCTAGCCAACTTTAACTCTTGAGTTTCATCCAGATTGTGAAATGATGACCGAGTAATTACTTTGCCCTCTTGCCTTGTCTGCTTTTATAATATGTCCTGTTTTGCCCCATGTGTTATAGCTCCCTTTTGATATCATCTGAACTTCCCTGACAGCTTGTTATCCCCCCCCCCTTCACCCCCCACCCCCCCCCCCCCCCCTTT
>SJXQ01000038.1:216592-244753 GCA_006408695.1 Aepyceros melampus | reverse complement strand
CCACCCCTTCACTCCACACCCACCCCACCCCACCTTTCCTGCACATACTGGCCCCATTAATTATCAGATCTTGGGAGGTCCTGCTAACCCCCAGGACCAAAGTATAAATTGTTTTTTACTCATTTCTCAGCATAGCTGAGACCAAGCTGGAATACTTAAGCAAGACTGTACTGAAGGCTTGGATATGATAGAAAGAAGGCTCTAGCAACTAGATTGTTGGATGACAGATTGTTGCCCATTCTCTTCAGTTTGAATTCTCCTGTCCTGTGACTCCTCTGGCAGGGGCTGGCTTCTCCCTCTCTCTTTACTCTTTTTCTAGAAGTAAGACATGAGAGAGGTCAAAGCCTCCTTAAATTCACTTTCAGAATAGGTCACTGCCCAGAAGGAATCAAGTCTAAAATTAATGTACGTTCTTTCTCCAAGTTTTTGCACTTTAAATATATGTATGTAAGCATATACAGTCTATGCAATGTTAGTTTTAAAAAAAATCTGCCTATGTAAATCATATGTCATATACAAATCCTTCTTTGCTTCTATCCAGCATTGTTTTTTCAAGATTTTCTCTGTTACTAATGCTTATAGTCCTAGTTCATTCATTTTTATCTGTATCTCATTATGTGAATATGTCATAATTCCATTTTCAGTTTTCTTGTACGTGACTGTTTAGACTGCTTTCAGTTTTTTGATGTTATAAATGAGGCTGTGTATGTATATATGTACATATATATATATCTGCATATCTTTTTGTGTGTTTGAGTATGTTTGAGAATTGCCTTAGATTATACCTAAAAGTAAAACTGCTGTAGGGTACACATTGCTTAACTTTGCTCGAAATTACCAAATTATTCCATAGCTGTTCCTGGTTACTGCTTACCAACAGTGTATGAAAGTTCATTCTTCTCTACGCCTTGGCTGATAGCATTATAGGACTTAAAATTTTTTGCCGTTCTGGTGTATATGAAATTACATCTTATTGAATTTAATTTGCACTTTTCTGTCTGCTAATAGAGTTAATATCTTCCTTGTCGATTTTCTTTAAGAGCATCCTATTTATTTCTTTCACAGTACTGATCACAAGCTGTTGTTACGGTTGGTTGGTTGGTTGCTTGGTTGGTTTTTGTCTGCCTCCCATGTAGAGCATAATCTCTGTGAGAGCAGGGGTCACATCTCTCTTGCTCACTGTTCTGTGCCCAGAGCTCAGCCCAGGGTCTGGTAGTAGGAGTTCAGTAGATGCATAGTTGTTTAGTGAATGAGCCTGGTGGAGAGGTTCCTCACTAAGTCTGACGCTGTGTGTTAGTCTCTCAGTCATGTCTGACTATATGTGACCCCATGGACTGTAGCCCGCCAGGTTCCTTTGTCCATGGAATTCTCCAGGGGAGAATACTGGAGTGAGTTGTCATTCCCTTTTCCAGGATGTCTGACATTTACCACACAAGAAATGCTCATACAGCAACAGGAATTTGTGTCTCTCTACTCCTCCATCTAAGCCCTATGATTTATTTCATAGCCAGTTCCCAGTACTCGATACTCTCCTTCATTTCTTGTTTCCCTTTTTTTAAGCCTTTGAATAGGTAGCAAGCAGTAATAGAAAGAGCAGAAATACTGAGTCATTGGTGGTTTGATTTGATAGAGATATCTGCTCCAGCCTGGGACCTATAATTTGAGATGCACTGATGTTCAGCTAGTGTAAGATTGGTCTCTGCCCTACATGAGTGAAGAAACCAAGGCTCTGTTGAGATTTATTGTTAGGTTGGAAGACCTTTGCCTTTGTTGGGATTCTTACTCACAGTTTATGTCATCTACTGTAAGACTTGCTGAGATAGGTAAAGACTTTGTCAGCAAAATTCAGTAGGCTAGGCATGATAATGTATTTTTAAGAAATATAGACATTGAAGAAGACTAGAATAAATTTCAGTTACTTTTCCTACAGAGTCTTTATTTTCCACTGAGCCACTCTTAGCACTATCCCAGCACCTCTGTCTGCGTCTTGTCCTGGCTTTATTCAGTTCCTGAGCTCTGCTCTGACTACGTCTTAAATTTTACTCATTGCCTTGGTTACGATCCTTTGGGCTGCAAGGAACAAACCCAACCAACTGGCTTAAACCAGAGGCAGTCCAGAGATGTCTCAGAACTTCATGGCATATACAATTGGAATCAGGAATCAGAGCAGTAGAAATGCTTATTATACACAATTGGAATCAGGAATCAGAGCTGTAGAAATGCTTATTATAAACTCCCAAGTTTACTTCTCTTTTCAAGAGAAGAACCAAGCTAAGGATGGAATCTCTTAGTTCCAATTACACATTCTTAAGAAAGGACTTAAGCATGGACCAAATGTTCACCTGACTCCAGTGAACCATAACCACAAGATTACAGTCCACAAGCCAGGTGGCCAGGAGCCTTTCCTGTGGATGGCACAGAAGGGCCACTCCCAGGGAACAGGAGATATTTTAGATAGACACACTCATAGGCGCTACCGAATTTATCAGTTGCTGCACATGCATTTAGAGAGTCTGAAACCTCTGCCTTTTTACCTAGCAGCTTCTTCATATCTTGTGCTTCCTTCACCTGCCTTCCTCCAGGTCTTTCTTGGCTTCTTATTCAACTTGCTATCTCACCACAGCCAGTTGTGAATATATTCTCAGCAGATACCCTGGCTTCCCCCACTTAAGAAAGTGAGCTTTGTAGATAAGGTGCATTTTTTCTTCATTTGTTTGTCTGTTTATCTGGAAGGAATTAAAAAGTAGGACTGTCCTATGTAACATAACATCTCTCTAGTAGGCTTATAGTTCAGTGACGTGTCCTGCCCCAGCTAGTGGGAAATAGTGGTGAATTCGGGTATCATGAAGCTTCAGCAGCCTGGGCAGTGCGTTCTGCCCTTGCTGAGACCTTTACGTTCTCTTGTTACAGGAACATGACATAGAAACAGCTCACGGTATGGTCCACGTCACTATCAGAGGCCTGCCGAAGGGAAACAGACCGGTCATTCTGACATACCATGACATTGGCCTCAATCGTATGTATTTGATTTTATACCGTTCCTTTTTGTTATAACACATACTCTTTGTATATTTTTTAAAAACACAGAAGAAACTCCAGTATTCTAATAGAACATAGGTTTTCTCCTCTCTGCCTTATCCTTGTTGCTACTTGTGTTAATGGCAGAATTGAAGTTCCTGGGAAGTATGCAGCTAAGTGCATTTTGGAGAATACTGGGATTTTATCTCATTTTGTGTCACATCTGCTAAAGGACTGAAGATTATATGATAGACTGGTTAAGAAGGTAGGGTTGAAATCAGTTGTTTGTTTTTTTATTGATACTCTGGGTTTTTTCATATTTCAGATTAGAAAATTCAGAATTTGAGCTTAACTTTGTTATGAGCCCTTCAATGAGTTAGTAAAAGTATCCTCACCATAGCCTGTCCCTGATGACTCTAAATGGACCTTTCTAGGTGGTAACATAAGATTCTGGCCCTAGCCCCAGGTCCACAGAGTCTGTATTACCTGTGTTTCTTTCATAGTCCTCTGGCTATCAGAGGTGACCTGCATTTGAAGTTACAATCTAGTGCTGGAGCTTTTGAAAAGGAATTTAAGTGGTAGAAATAGAAGCAGTAACCCCTCCCTGCACCTTAGAGTTTTGCCATGTGAGAAGTTTTCCAAATGGTGAATGTAAGCAACAAGAAACTCACTTTCGTCAGGCTCCTGGGATATGGTCAGTATCTCTGTATCAGGTAGGGAATAAGATACATGAAAAATGACAGTGTTAAGATTGTTTTATGAAACACCAGGATTGGCTTCCACTCTGTAGATGTTCTGTAGAATTGAGTACTAATTAAATGTTCTTTTCAAGCCGTTGAGACGTCTGGTAGTCAGCCTTTAGGGCAGCTTGAGTCAGTTGTTCAGATACTTATAGTATTCTAGTGAAATAGTGATTTAAAAGGAGTAAGAGAGGACGATGATATGGGATTGATTGAATAGAGGAAAAGTGAGATGAAATGAAGAGCTTGTGACTTACGAGTGTTTTGTTGTTGCAGATAAATCCTGTTTCAATGCGTTCTTTAACTTTGAGGACATGCAGGAGATCACCCAGCACTTTGCTGTCTGTCATGTGGATGCCCCAGGCCAGCAGGAAGGTGCACCCTCCTTCCCCACTGGGTAAGGCCACAGGCAAGACCCTTCTGGAAAACAGGCACTCAGAGAGCAAAGCTCCAGTGGGAGCACTAGCCATGTGCTTCCCTCCAAGCTGGTTTTAGCACAGCCTGCAGGTTATATTTGTCAAACAACCATCCAGTTGCTTTCTCTCCTCACTCTGGGAGAACAGTCATGGACAGTCTATTCAGGAAGACTGTATGTTTTCCCATATCCAGGAATGGCCCTCCATAAATGGGATCCAATCACAAGACATTCATGTCTGGAACACCCACTTCTTACTGTCTTCTGTCTGTCCCTTTCTTAATCTGTTTTAAACCTGTCATTTTTGCCCCCTCCTGGAACTCGCAACTCCTTTAGACCCAAACTCAGATTTCTCTGAGCTTCCTGAGAGCGCCTCCCCAACCTGACCTTCAGTCTGGTGACAGGAATTTGAATATCAGTGTAATCATCTATTCAGAGAAGCTGCAGCATCAGGTGGAGATGCATTTGACTGAACATGCACAGGAGCTCTCAGCCTCTGCCTCATCTGCTTTGCATGGCGGAGCTCTAGTCTCCCTGACTCTTCCCTGGACAGTGTAATTATGGAGGAGACCTTGGGGGAGGAGTGAAACTACAAGCTGTGGAATGCTCATCCTTCCCCTCTTTGCTTATCTCCAGAGCTGCCTTTGCCAGTGATTGCTGTGAAATAGACCATTGCAGACAAATAGCAGCTAACATTTACACTGTACTCAGACAGTAATCTTGAACACTGCATTACATACTTAACTCATTTAATGCTTAAAACCCTATGGGATAGGTTTACTATTATTCCCATTTTACAGGTGAGGATACTAAGGCCCAAAGATATTATGTACTTTGTCCGAGCCTACATAACAAATAGTACCAGAGCTGGGATTTTAACGCAGGCAGTCTGGCTCCAGAATCTGTTATTCACTATGTCCAAGCCATTTCTGTCCCTTAAACACAAATTGGCCAGTGACCAGTTTATATCCAGCAAAATTTAGATAGAGTTCCTTTTTTCTGTTTTATGCACAAATGGTTCAAAAGCATGCCAATGTTTGAAGTCTTTCAAGCAGAGGCAGGCTGACATCCCTGTTAAATGTAGAGCAGAACTACCACATATGTAGGAAGTTGTCTTAAGATCTCTTTCATCTTTGATGCTGCAGTTTATGTGGACACTCCCTACTTTTCTTGGATTCTTGGTCTGAGTCAGTTTTGGGCTTGCTTGACCATCTTAGGATCCAGTGACTTAGATCAGGAACCAAATTCAAAAGCAAATAATAAAGTAGCTGGGTTATTCTATGCCTAAGTGAAACAAATCAGCCTTCATGATAAGAGCCTAGGATTTGTGACCGAGTGAAGGTAAAGACCCAGTAAAGGTTTGTTTACTTTTGTGCTTAGCTGCCTAAACATAAGCAGCAGACCAAAAGCCACTTCCTGAGTTGACTCTTAACTGCTAGAAGTTTACTGAACCTGAACCCCAATTGAAGTAGTTATTTGGGGATTAGAAATACCTAAGAACTCTTGGGCTTCCCTTGTGGCTCAGCTGGTAAAGAGTCTGCCTGCAATGCAGGAGACCAGGGTTTGATCCCTGGATTGGGAAGATCCCCTGGAGAAGGGAAAGGCTACCCACTCCAGTATTCTGGCCTGGAGAATTCCATGGACCAGTCCATGGGGTCACAAAGATTTGGACACGATTGGGCGACTTTCACTTTCAAGAACTCTGTACTTTTCTAATTGTTCTAGTGATTGGGAATTGTGAGTGCAGTCCAATTCAGGAGGTATCCTTCTGGATTTCAGGTACCAGTACCCCACCATGGATGAGCTGGCCGAAATGCTGCCTCCTGTTCTCACCCACTTAAAGTGAGTTCATTCTGTAATTCTTCCATGTGGTTTTTGTTTTTCAAAAAAACACTTTCTGCTATGTGTCTAATCTGGGTGCTGTGGTGGTAATCAAAACAGTATGGTCACTACCCTTATGGAGTGTGAAGCTTGCATTTTGATAATGGAAAATAATTAACGACAGGTAAACAAACAAATAGTCACAGCTTACATGCTGTGGTAGAAATCAGTAGGGATGTGTGATAGAAAATAAAAGCGGGCTCTACCAGATATGGCTAACTGAGGAATACCTCTCTAAGGAGTCCTTTAGGTTAAGACCTGGAGGATAAAAAGGAGTTACCTAAATAGAGAACCAGGACAAGAGGATTCCAGACAGAAGGAATATGTCCAAAAGGCCTGACCCAAGTGAGCAAGTGGGAGAAAAGCATAAGGTGATATTTGAGAACTAAAACAAGAGCCAGATTACGCAGATCTGACAGATCCTGTGAGACTTCAGGATTTTATTCAAAAGGCAAAGAAAAACACTGAAGAGTTTTATGCAGGGGAGTGCTAGCTGATTTAGTCTTTTAAAATAATCACTCTAGATATGTGAACTGCACATCAATAAAGCCGTTTACATTTTTCTTTTAATTACTCTAAAGACTTCCCTAGCAATCCAGTGGTTAAGAGTCCATGCTTCCAACACTAGGGGCATGGGTTCGATCCTCAGCATGAAACTTAAAGATGCTGCATGCCGCATGGCACAGCCAAAGATAAATAAATTAAACACTGCCAAAAGGAACCTTAAAAAAAAAAAGATTAGCTATGGAGAGAATCTCCACAGGTTTAGAGAGGGGTAAAAGAAAAAAAGCAGGGGACCAGTTAAACTATTACAACAATCAGGCAAGTGATGTTGATAGCTTGGCTCTAGATGCCTCCCAGAGGATGCACTGGAGGAGAAGGCAGATGGAAGGACTGTGAAGGGGACTGCAGGACTTGCTGATGGGCTGGGTGTGGAGGTGATAGGAGAGTAAGCTGTCAAGGATGACTCCCATGTTTTAGTTATACTTCACATAATCTTTAAAATCAACTTAGAAGTCATCATATCCTTGTTTTATAGATAGAGAACCCAGGCTTAGGAAGTTAATGAAACCTAACCAAATTCTCCATCCAGTAAGCATCAGAGCCAGATTTGAATCCAGTTGTATTCTTTCCTTTATGCCATGCTTCCTTCGAACGAGTTAACCCTATTCATATTGGTGTGTTCCCTTTACAGTCTGAAAAGCATCATTGGGATTGGGGTTGGAGCTGGAGCTTACATCCTCAGCAGATTTGCAGTAAGTACATGGAGGATTAGTCTCAACACCCTTGAGGCACTGCCTAGGTCACAGCTCTTACTGCTGTGTTAAATGAGAAGGAACTGTCGTGGATCTTATTTCTGTTTTTCTATAAATTCTGTCCACAGATACTAATTTGTATAAAGCCTTGCTTTGTACTTCTAGCACCTAAAAAAATAAGAGATGCGGGCAGGATATCATCAACAAAAAATAACTCTCAGAGAACATTTAAAGTGGAATTTCTTACAGCCATTAAAGTTATCTAAGACGAGCTTATGATACATAATTCACATATATTACAACCTTAACAAAGAGGTTGGAATACAGATGCAGGTAAAGTTTGTCATAGGCGTAGGAAAGAACTGGAAGAAAACATACCAAAATACTAAGGTTGATGATGTGTAATTAGATATAATGAGATTTATTTTCTGCTTTTCATTATTTTTCTGTTTATCACATTTTCTATAGTGAGCATAATCAGAGGGGAAAAAGTAAGCTGGGAAGTTTTTAGTTTACATAGAAATGTTCTTACTGATTTTTCCTAAATGCCTCCTGGGTGATGGGACAGTCTTCTGAGGGTGGTAGTACCTCTTCATGTGGTTTTAGAAAAAATAAGAAGTTGCTACTGGGGACAATCTAAGCCTTAACAGCCCCTTATGTCATGTAGTCCCAGGGGCACTGCCCAGGAGGGTAGACCCACCCTGATCTAAACAGCTGTGGAGATAACTGTGGCCGTCCTCTGCTGTGGAAATAAAAGCCATCTCCCCCATAGATCCTTGCAAGGCAAGGTCATTGGATGGCAATTTAGGAAGCTGGTTTTCTACATGCTGAGTTAGATTTATGGAGCTGTTTTTCTAAATATCCTCCCTAGCACCTCTCTGACCTTTTTATAAGATCTGAGACATCCAGGCCTAGGAAGAGTTGACTAGCCACACGCCAGAGGTTTTAGAAGCAGCTGAGAATGGGGCTCTCATACTGTTAACTGTTGTCTTTGTCTCGTTTCAGCTCAGTCACCCAGAGCTTGTGGAAGGTCTTGTGCTCATTAACGTTGACCCTTGTGCTAAAGGCTGGATTGACTGGGCAGCTTCTAAAGTAAGACCAAACAGTATCCATTGGCTCACTCTTAGCCCCTTCTCAAAATGGCTTATCTGTTTTTTTTTATTTTTTCACTCATACAGTTAAGGGCAAGAAGTCTCAAGTGTACAGCTTGAAATGAATATTTACACATATAATCACCACTCAGTCAATATACAGAATATTTCCAACTCTGCGCTTAATACTTCCTCCCTTTGCCAAAAAGAAACCATTATTCTGGTTTCTATTACCATAGATTGATTTTATATATTCAGAATAATAGAAGATGTGTTCTTTCATATCTTGCTTCTTTCATTCATCATTGTCTGTGAGTCTCAGTCATGAATGGAATACTATGCACTGAAAAATTATGGGGTTTTTTGTTGTTTAGGGAAATGAGAAAAATCTCATGCTTAAAAAATAATAAAATTTTTAAAAATACATATATGCATAAGAAAAGAAGGAAAATGCTACTAGTAGTTACATCTTTGGTTGGTAGCATTAACATGATTCTTATTTTTATTTTATATATTCTATATTTTCCTAATTTTGCTTTGCTTTTATAGTTATTTTAAAATATTAAGCTGTTCCATCTACCAGCAGACCAGATTCTGAAAAGTTTATCTATTCTTCCCCACCTTTAACTTCCAGAGAAATGATGTATTTCCTAGTGTTGGATGAAATATATTAACATTGCTTTTGCCAAATATTATGGAAATTCTTTGTTACAGCTGACTTCAAATTTGTTCTAATTCCTGTCTAGTATGTGGGTACATTAAAACTTAGATGAACACTCTTAATAACATGAGGAATATTAAACAGGTTATTAAATGATGAAATAGGTTATTAGTTCTAATTATCTTTAATTTACAACCTGTGGATCATTGATAACCCAGGTGAAGATTTCTGGGCTTCTTTCTTACTCTGTCTTTCCGGGACTACCTGATCCTGCTCCACCCATATCCGCTTCTGTCTCCCTTATCTCCTCTTCTCCATCTCCACCCCCAACTCAGTACTTTACCTCTGCGCCAAGTCCACAGTAGGAACTGAGCTTAAAATCAAGAGAAGGTTTAAGGGAAATCAGCAACATAATGTGAGTTGGAAATTTTTCTGAAAATAGACTAACAGGCTACAGATCTACACAGATTGATGCATTTATTAGACTGTGATGTGCAAAACTTTGACGTGGGGAAAATTAAGAGAAAAGCTTTCAAAACGCAAGAACATTCTGTAAACATAGCAGTTTCCTCCCACTCCTTTAAATGAAGATAGCAAAAACTAGAGGAAAGAAAAAAAAACATTGCTTTTTCTTTTGGATGACTTGGGAGTAGTTGTAGGTCTACCTTATTAAGCATAAACCCAGTGTAAATGCAGAAACACAGTAGAAATTAAGTAGCTATAGCTGTGAGCTCTAGGTCCCACGTTCTCAGAGAAGAAACAGCCAGCATTTCTTCTAGCCACCTATTTCAGAGTGGGCCATATTATTACCCTAGAAGGAAGATTTTGTTTTTTCCTGACTTCTTTCTTGTTCTCAGATTTCTTGGGACCACCATCTCACGAAAATACGTGTCACTGAGTTGTGTTTTTTGTGTTTTTAAGCTTAGCATATTTACAAGAAAGTGCACTAATAAAGTGGACAGATTGATAAAATTTTACCCATGCTCACTCTCTTGACACAAAGTTTTTATCTTTTTAGCTCTCAGGCTTGACAACCAACGTTGTGGACATTATTTTGTCTCATCACTTTGGGCAGGTAAGTGCCTTTTCCAGCCAGGAGAGGGGTATGTTTATTGGCTTGTGTGTAAAGTCTTATTCACTTCAGGAAAGAAAGGGTTCCTTGGAACTCACTTGATTCCAGTGGGTTAACACTTTCAGCGCCCTGAGAGATGCACATGGCGCCCACCAAAGGCCAGTCTTAGGGGAGGGCATTAACTCAGTGCCACCCAGCTCTTGGCGTTCAGAGAGATGAGAGAAGACAGCTCCCACCCAGCCCCCAACCCGGTCCCTGTAAGCTGCATGCCATCTGTTCCTGTTTGACGACATCACGTGCCTCACCAAGCTTCTTTAGAGCCAGAATGAGGTCTGGGAAGAAGGGCTGCACAGAAATAGAGATTTCAGAGAAAATAAAAAACAAACCAAAAGACACCACAAATGATCGTGCTAAAAGAACCTTTTGTTCAAATCCCATGTCTTTCTGGTAAAGAAACTGAAGTCTATAGAGGAAATAACAATTATGTGGATAGCTGTTGGGTGAAAGAGGTCAGGACCCCAGTCCTCTTTTCAGAGAGAAAGTAAGTTGAGTAACAGAGTTCCTGTTGCAGTTACAGTGTGTTTTTTCTTACACTACCAAAGAATTCTCAGACACCAGCTGGATGTCCTGCAGCTCAGCTCGATGACATGCAGTTAGAGCTGAGTGCCAGTCACAGAGCCACCACCGATGCTCCCCTCCCCCACTTCAGCCACTCCATCTGGTCACCCATGTGCTTCTGACCAATCAGCTATAGGTCAGAGGTTCCAATAGCCCCCTCTTTGGGTCCAATTTGTTTTCTAGAGCTGCTCACAGAGAAACACTGTATTTGCCAGACTGGCATATTATAAAAGGACCTAACTCGGGAACAGCTGAGTGAGAGAGATGCACAGAGCAGTTGTATGGAAAGGGGCAGGGAGCTCCCCTGTCCTCTGGCATGCCCCAGTCTCCCAGAGTGGCCATGCACTCCCCAACCTGGAGGCCCTCCCACACCTGTCTTTTGGGGCTTTATGGCGGCTTTGTTACAGACACGTGCTTATGTGGCAGTCAATTCAACATTCACCTCCTTTACCCCCCCGCCCCCGGAGAGAAGGGCAGGGTAGGGTTGAAAGTTCCAGCCCCTTACTCACAGCGACTGGTTCCATGTAGAAGTACTTAGGGGCTTTCCTAAAATCTCATCATTAACCAAAAAAAGATTCTTTATCAGTCTCATCACAAGGTTTTACAAAGCTCTTTGCCAGGAGGGGGATGAAGACCAAGTATATATTTCTTGCTATAAATCACAGCATCACAGATGACCTATGAAGGAGGGAGGGAATGAATGAGCAATGAGTGTGGAGAGCTGTGAGGTGTCTGGAGTTGGGATGAAAACTCTAAGTAGGAGTAATGCATGCTCAGCTGTCGCCTGTGTATTAAAGGAAAATGGTCAGTGTGGAGAAAATTAACATTTACTTAGTACTCATTCTGTGTAAAGAACTTTGACAAGTACCTTTTAGGCACAAACTCAGTTATTTTTTTCACGTGGTTCTATTAAACTTATTTTAAGATGGAAAAACTGAGGGCCAGAGAGGGAACATAACTTGCTACAATTGTCCAGCTAGCAAGTGGTCTGAATCCAAATCAGGCTCACTCCAAAAAAGTCCATAGTTTTTTTCTTTCATTGAGATTGTATTTCAGCAAATTACAAATTCACATATATTTATTTTTAACATTTAAAAATTTTTATTTCTCTATTTGTGGCTGTGCTGGCTCTTTGTTGCTTTGTGTGGGCTTTCTCTAGTTACAGTGAGTGGGGGCTAGTTTGCTGTGGTGCACGGGCTTCTCACTGTGGTGGTTTCCCTTGTTGAAGCATGGGCTTCAGTAGTCGAAGCACATGGGCTTAGCTGTTTTGCAGCATGTGGCATCTTCCCAGAGCAGGGATCAAACCGGTGTCCTCTGCATTGGCAGGCGGATTCTCATCAGTTGTGTCACCAGGGAAGTCCTCACACATATTTTACAGCAGAGGAGTTCTGCAGGGCTTAATACAAAGAATCTGTTACCCCATTTCTGCTTCTTAGAGGTAACCACTTTAATTCTTTTAGCAGATTCTTTGAGTTTTGCCTCATTAATTAAGGTATTATTTATATATGCTAAAGGATACAAATCATAAGTACATCTCAATGACCTTTTATAAATATACTCATGTCTGTCCGTCCTAAGTCACTTTAGTCACGTCCGACTCTCTGTGACCCTATGGAGCCTGGCAGGCTCCTCTGTCCATGGGAATCTCCAGGCAAGAATACTGGAATGGGTTGCCATTTCCTTCTCCAGGGCATCTTCCTGACCCAGGGATTGAGCCCGAATCCCTTATGTCTCCTGCAGACAGATTCTTTACCACTAGCACCACCTGGAAGCCCATACTCTCATGTAACCATCACCAAATCAAGATATGGAACACTTCGTCATTTCAAAAAGGTTCCCTCATGCCCTTTGCTAATCACTAATTCCCCTCCTCAAACAAGGATTCACTGTTCCGTTACCCCTATAGATTATCTTGCCTGTTCTTGAACTTCATGTAAATGTAATTACATAGCATATACTCTAATGGGCCCAGCTTCTTTTGCTCAGTATAGTCTTTGAGATTCAAACCTGTATCAGTAGTTCATTCTTCTGTGTAGCAGTCCATTGTTATATACCATGAATGTTCCTATGAGCATCTGGTTATTCCAATATTTTGCTTTTGTTTTGCTATTATGAATAAAGCTTCACTGGACAGTCTTCAGTCAGTTCAGTTCAGTTTCTCAGTCCTATCTCTCTGTTTGCAACACACCAGGCTTCCCTATCCATCACCAACTCCCGGAGATTGTTCAAACTCATGTCCATCGAGTCGGTGATGCCATCCAACCATCTCATCCTCTGTCGTCCCCTTCTCCTCGTGCCTTCAGTCTTTCCCAGAATCAGAGTCTTTTCCAGTGAGTCAGTTCTTTGCATCAGGTGGCCAAAGTGTTGGAGTTTCAGCTTTAGCATCAGTCCTTCTAATGAATATTCAGGACTGATTTCCTTTAGGATTGACTGATTTGATCTCCTTGGAGTCGAAGGGACTCTCAAGAGTCTTCTCCAACACCATAGTTCCAAAGCATCCATTCTTCGGTGCTCAGCTTTCTTTATGGTCCAACTCTCATATCCATACATGACTATTAGAAAAACCATAGCTTTGACTAGACGGACTTTGACATCGGCAAAGCAACGTCTCTGCTTTTTAATATGCTGTCTAGGTTGGTCATAGTTTTTCTTCCATTGAAGAAAAAACTTCTCTTCCGTGAACATTCTTATATGTGTCTTTTTGGACATAAGCCTCGGTTCTCTTCAACTGTCTTTGCCTCTGTCTCTCTAAATATGCATGTATTTCCACCTGTTGGTTTTTCAGGTGTAGGCATTATCTTTGGCATTCCATTATGAAAGATGATTTCTCATATTCACACACACACCATCCTTCCAGTATAACATGATTTTGATTAGATAAATTTCCAGCATTTATACTAGCATGTAAATGTTATTCAGAGCTGAGCCACGACGGATTTCTTTTTCTGTACATTTCTTCTTCATCAAGTGACAATGTTAGAATTTGTAAATAAAGGATACCAGGGGGACATTGTAAGGTGATAGTGGCAGGAAAGCACAGCAATTTTTTTTTTTGGCTGCACTGCATGAGGGGCTTTTGTTCAAGGATTGAACTCTCACCCTACAGTGAAAACACAGAGTCTTAAACTGGACTGCCAAGGAAGTTCCTGTTCTGCCTTTTAAAAATATTTTAGCACAAGAATCAGGACTTGTCATACAGAAGATCGGGTGACACTCATCTCAGCCTCCTTCAGGTCACACTTTCTCCATCCCATGGGCTTTTCCAGGGTCCAGTCATGGGACAGAAGCTACATGCTTTGAGTAGAGAAAATTTTATGTAATATATCAACTAGTAGAAGGTGGCTTACTTCTTCAAGAGGTGAAAAAGGACTTTGAAGTGTCCAAAAGTAGCAGGTGGAAAAACAGTAGCTATTCCTAGGCTGAGGGAAGGAGAAGCAGGAGGACAAAGAATATGATGGTTGGATGGAATCACCAACTCCACGGACATGAATTTGGGCAAACTCCAAGAGATAGTAAAGGACAGGGAAGCTTGGTGTGCTGCAGTCCATGGAGTTGCAAAGAGTTGGATACGACTTGGCAACTGAACAACAACTCTTAGGCCAAGGGAATGTAGACACTGAAGGAACTGAGGACTTAGTTGAGCCCCCACCAGCACACCAAAGAGAGGCCTGTTCACGGGAGGAATGGTGGCCAACTGTGAAGAAACTTGCCCAGAGGGTAAGGGCCCTAACTTGTCCACAGAGCCTTTCACCAGATGGGGGAGACATTTGTCTAAAATAAGGTCTGAACAGCTGCAGAAGCTACAGAAACTGCAGTAGGATGGGAAGAACCTGGGCCTAGGATGTGGTGACAGCTAGTCTAGAATTCTTGAGACCTTGGGCCAGTGGCTCCTGTGCTTAATTTTAAACAAAGGACTGGCAAACAGAAAATGTTTTTATTTTTTGCCTGTGCTATGTCTTTGTTGCTTAGTGTAGGCTCTTCGTTGGGGCTAACAGGCTTTCTCTAGTTTCCGCTCACAGGTTTAATTGCCCCACGGCATTTGGGATCCTGGTTTCCTCAGGGCTTGAACCCACATACCCTGCTTTGGAAAGCGGGTTCTTAATCGCTTGACCTTCAGGGAAGTCTTGTCTTATAACTTTTTTCTTTTTTTTTTTAACTATTTATTTATCTGGCTGCTTCGAGTCTTAGTTGTGGCATGTGGGATCTTTGTTACGCCCTGCAGATCCTTTGTTCTGGCACGTGGACTCTGCATGTAGCACACAGACTTAGTTGCTCCTTGGCATGTGGGATCTTAGTTCCCTGACAGGGATCAGCCACCTCCCCTGCATCGCAAGGCAGATTCTCAACCACTGGAACACCAGAAAAGTCTCTCTTTTAATTTTATTAATGGTGTCCTTTGAAGCACAGTTTTTATTTATTTTGTTTATTTGGGTTTAACCTAATGAAAGTATCTTTTTATTTTGTTTTATTTCATTTTTATTGGGGTATAGTGTTGATATACAGTGTTGTGGTAGTTTCAGGTATACAGCAAAGTGAATCTTGTTACATACATATATCTATATATCCACTCTTTTTTAGATTCTTTTCTCATATAGCCTATCACAGAGTATTGAGTAGAGTTCTCTGTGCTATACAGTAAGTCTTTAATAGTTACCTATTTTATATAATCCAATACTTTGGCCACCTCGTGTGAAGAGTTGACTCATTGGAAAAGACCCTGATGCTGGGCGGGATTAGGGGCAGGAGGAGAAGGGGACGATAGAGGATGAGATGGCTGGATGGCATCACTGACTCGATGGACATGAGTTTAGGTAAACTCCGGGAGTTGGTGATGGACAGGGAGGCCCGGCGTGCTGCGATTCATGGGGTCACAAAGTCAGACACGACTGAGCGACTGAACTGAACTGAACTTTATATATAATAGAAGTGTGTGTGTGTGTCCCAGTCTTCCAGTTTATCTGTTTGCCATCCCTTGCCCCTGGTAACCAGTTTATTTTCTACATGAAACACAAAAGGTTTTAATTTTGATGAAGTCCAGGCTATTTTTCTCTTGTTGCTTGTATTTTTGGTGTTGCATCTAAGAAACCATCACTTAATCCAAAGTCATGAAGATTAACAACTATCCTTTCTTTTTAGAGTTTTATATTGACATTTAGATCTATGGTCCATTTTGAGATAATTTTTTGTACTTAAGTGTGAAGTTGGAGTCTAACTCCATTCCTTTGAAAATCCAATTTTCCCAGTACCATTAAAAAAAGACTTTTCTTTGTCCAGTGAGTTGTCTGGTTTCCCTTGTTGAAAACCAGTTGACCATAAATGTAAGGATTTATTTTGGAAGGCTCATTTTTATCTTATTGATATTTGTCTATCCTTATGCCAGTATCACAAAAAGACTTAGCAGCAGCAGCAGCAGGTGGTGCAGTGGTAAAGAACTGCCTACCGATGCAGGAGATACAAGAGATGCAGGCCTGATCCCTGGGTTGGGAAGACCCCCTGGAGAAGGAAATGGCAACCCGCTCCAGTATTCTTGCATGGAAAATTCCATGGACAAAGGAGCCTGGCAGGCTACAGTCCATAGGGCTGCAAAGAGTTGAACACAATTGAGCAAATGAGCACACACATATACACATACTCATATCACAGTATCTTGATAACTATAATGATTTCTATAAAGTAAGAACATCCTCACAAAATATGTACATATTGTGTGTGCTGGGAGGGATTGGGGGCAGGAGGAGAAGGGGACGACCGAGGATGAGATGGCTGGATGGCATCACGGACGCAATGGACGTGAGTCTGAGTGAACTCCAGGAGTTGGTGATGGACAGGGAGGCCTGGCGTACTGCGATTCATGGGGTCACAAAGAGTCGGACACAACTGAGCGACTGAACTGAACTGAATTAAAAATGCGTGCAGCCACAGACAAGAGGTTGTCACAAGGCTGATGAGTTCATTTAAAATTTAAACAAGTGAATGCATGTATTACTCTTACTGCTTTGAAATGGAAGCATATAAGATTTCTATACACTAATTTCATCTTCACTAAGCAAATACAATGATAACCCCTTTTTATCTGTCAAATTAGCAGAAGTCAAAAAGAGTGATCATTTGTACTAGCAAGGGTGTGGGAAAACAGTATAAATAAATGAGAAGGCCCCATAGTGACCCAGTGCAGAATAGTATGTCTATCACACTACAGTTTGTGTTCTAAAGAAATGTGAGTGATGGGGTGAAATTTACACATAACAGCTTTTCCTAGGGTGTTCCATTAGCACATAAGCCAGTTTCACCCCTTTTATACCAGTATTCTGCCCCTTTTATATCTCAAACTTCTGCTCAAGTTCCTCTTCAGACTTTCAAGGGGAACTGTAGAGGTCATTTCATCTCTGACTGCAATGTGGTTCATTTCTTGTTCACTTTTCTTAATATCTTCAGCATTTATAAGTTTCCTTGGAGTGGCTCCAGTGCCCTTCATTTCAGGGACACTCTGATTCAGTTGGTCAGTTTCCTTCTGTATTCTTGGCTCCCTTTCCCCGTGTAGTAGTGAGAATACTCACACAAGTTCTCCTTACCTCGGTTTCTCCACAAGGCTTGCTGGTGGTGACCTTTGCATACTGCTTTAGATTAACTGACTCTCTTACTACCCCTGATATATTTTTTTCCTCCAGTGTAAACACTTTTCCTTCTGCTTAAAACTGTCCATATTTACTAGTGTATGTGTGTGTCCATATATGTACATATATACTTACATACACAAAAATCTGGCAACTGGTTCTAGTGGCCTCTGAGTAGGCCAGCAAAATAAGGATCACTGGATATGGGTAGTAAGGAGGGAGATTTTCTTTTCACTGATAGATTCTTGTTTCTCTTGAGTTTTATACAGGGCTTGTAGCCAGTATTTTACAGCAATTTTATTTATTGCTTTTTGGCTTCACTGGGTCTTCGCTGTTGCATTCGGGGACTTCCTCTAGTTTTAGTGAGCAGGGCTGCTTTCTTGTTGCAGAGCACAGACTCTAGAGCAAGAGCTCAGTAGCTGTGGTACATGGGCTTAGTTGGCCCCAGCATGTGAAATCTTCCGGACCAGGGATTGAACCCGTGTCCCCTTCATTGGCAGGCAGACACTGCACCACCAGAGAAGTCCCTGTAATAACTTCAAGTGGGACATAATCTATAAAAATTTTGAATCATTCGTGGTATACCTGAAACTAATATTATAAATAAACTCCACTGCCTCAAAAAAAAAACACCCATAATATTTATTGGTAAATAAATGATAAGTTGACTTAATCACTAAAATATTAATAGAATGTAATATGCAGTTCTAGAATGCATATTATTAAATAATAGTATATAAATAGATATTAAATCCACTATATTAATGAAAATATAGATAAGTTAATGGTACAGATTTATGACTAATAAGAGAAGTGTTACTTTCCATTCATTTTATACTTTACAATTTATATAGCATTTCTTATTTAATCCTTAAAACATCCCTGTCAGGTAACGGGTTGTTCTCTTCATTTTATAGACAAGACTCTGTCTCTATGAAAGTGCCAAAACATGAATAAAAGACAAATAAGGAAATTAGGGTTGCAAATGGTGAGAATGCAAACAAAACAAGATAGATTTGTACTGTAGCTCAGAAGTTCACTGGTGTCTTGTTTTCGTTGTTCTAGGAAGAGTTGCAGGCCAACCTGGACCTGATTCAGACCTACAGACTGCATATTGCCCAAGATATCAACCAGGAAAATCTACAGCTCTTCCTGGGCTCCTATAATGGGTACAGTTGGTTCTGTTGCTTCACTTAAATGCAGATGAGGTCTGAGAAGCTAATGGATATTTAAGAGAGAATCAGGAGGGGAAGTAAACTGCTTCTTACAGTGTTGTGTGATGGGGTTACTTTCTCACTTTCACAATAGTAGAAGAGGAAGAACTTTCAGATAGATAGGAAAACAGCTTTCAAGAGGAATGAATGAACTGAATGCTGTTTCAGGCATATTCCCCTAGCAGTTGTACTTCTAAGATGTTTTGAGACCAAAAGGACATAAAAGTTATGTACACACACAAAAGCACACAATTTGGGTGACACAGAAAAATGCATGTCAAGAATAGAAGGATAGAAGTTTTGGATCTTAATTCATTCTCTCTCTGCTGATATCCTGTCATCAGGCAGAAGTGAAATGTGAACAGTAGTAAATTCTCTTTTGTTGTGTATTCTCAAAGTTGTCACATGTCCCCCAGTTACTGAGAGAAGCCTGATTCTTATCTTGGGTCTAGCTTCTCTAGTGAAAATGTTAGCTCCTTCTAGCTTCCTGGGTATATGAAAAAAGATTGAGGAAATGGGTCAGCTGTACCTTACCCAGAGTCACACAGCCAGTAGGAGCAAAGCAAGTTTTGAATCCAATCTCTCCAGCTCCTTCCTCTGTATTACAGAGCCTCCTTATTTTTAGCTGAAAATGCTACAATAAACTGTAAGTACCAGGAAGATAGTTCCCCTAAAAGGTTCCCCTTAAGAAATTATTCCTAGGGGCTTCCCTCATGGTCCAGTGGCTAAGGCTCCACCCTCCCAGTTCCCAGGTCCCGGGTTCGAGCCCTGGTCAGGGAACTAGATCCTACATGCTGCAAGTACAGATCCCACATGTGGCAGCTTAGAAGGTCGAAAATCCCATGTGCTGCCACTAAGACTCAGCACAGGGCAGATAAATAAGATAAAAACAAATATTAAAAAAAAAAAATTATTCCTGTAAAGTAATTGGAAAATTAGACACTTAGGACTTGAGGATTTCAACAGCATCGCTGTTCAGTTTTCAAGTTGCCTCCTTTCAGCATCCCACCGAGTTCCTTCTTCCTTCCCTGTTCCACTTAGGATGCCACTGACGAGGCTACTTATGAACAAAATCTATAAATAATCTCTTCCCTTGTCAGGTATGAAGGAAAGATAATTCTCAGATTCTTTGATACCTGTGGGTTTTCACATCCAGGAAATAACCTGAGTTGCCATGATTTTACCTGAAACGTGCGTTGTTTCCTTTGTGTCTCTCTAGACGCAAAGACTTGGAGATTGAAAGACCCATTCTGGGACAAAATGATAACAAATCAAAGACGTTAAAGTAAGTCTCTCGGTCTGCCCACTAAGCTGCTAGATAGACCTGCCTTTGAGAGAAGTCAGTGTCTGTGGAGTGTGTGCGCTCCCAGCTGAGTCTCCTCCTGTTTGCCTTCCCCCAGGTGCTTACTTTACTGGTGGTTGGTGACAGTTCACCCGCCGTTGAGGCTGTGGTAAGTATGTCCTGGCATTGTGGAGATGAGTAAGGTGGAATATAGTAAGTTGGTTGTAGCACACTGCTGATGTACTGGAAACAGCTGGTAGATACTAGGTTTTGTTATTTCTGATTACACATATCAGGTTTGTGCTTTGTTATCCAATCTGGAAAAATAATTCCTCATTGATCATTTGGTTTTATCAGAAGGGATCAGTAGTGCCCAAACTGTTCTTATGGTGCAGTTCATTCGGTGGCAGGCAGTACCACTAAATGCCATTTGCTTACCATCAGATTTTTGACAGCTTGGCCTTCGCAGCCACCACAAGTCTGGACTGTTTCAGCTGGCTGGAAGGTTGCTGAGAGCCTGCGTACTTTACCCCTTTCTCAAGCACATAGCACATTGGTAGAAATGTTATGTGTTCATTGTAGAAAATTGGTAAATAGAAGGACAGGAGGAAAAAAATCACTATCCCGAAGACAAGCCACCATGTTTTTCTTCAACATAGATATTGTTGTTTAATCACTAAGTCATGTCCAACTCTTCTGTGACCCCATGGACGGTAGCCTGCCAGGGCCCCCTGTCCATGGGATTTCCCAGGCAAGAATACTGGAGAGGGTTGCCATTTCCTTCTTCAGGGGATCTTCCTGGCCCAGGGATCCAACTCATATCTTCTGTATTGGCAGGCAGATTCTTTATCACTGAGCCACCAGGGAAGCCCCACAGCATAGATTGGATAATACTAAATATACAAGTTTTAGAGACCTGATTACTTAACACTGTATACAATTCAGTCTTGTAAATACACCCTTGTTTATATAACTTCGTTCTCTTGTTGATTATTTATGATTGTGCACCATTAATAATGTTGCCGTTGAACATCCATACAGAATCTTTGCCTGAATTTTTGATCATTTCCCTGGGATGAGGTGAAAATAATGTGTCAAAAATCATATACCTTTGCAAGGTTTTTAATGCCTTTTGCCAGATTCCTTCCAGAAAAGATATAACAGTGTGTTGCCGCTGCCAATGTAGGAGAGTGTCTGTTGCACAACATGCTGTTCAGCATTGGACTTTTCAGTTATTAGTAGTTAATTTGGTTAAAAATTAACTACTGTTAACCACTGTTTTAATTTGCACTTCTTTAATTAGACATGAAGCTTGCAGTTTTTCATGAGTCTGTTATCGTTTTCTTGTCTTCCCCACATAAATAACGTAACTGAAGCTTCTGCATGAAATGCTCTGGTTTTCTTTGGCCGCCTTCACTTCTTTAGCTGAAAAGGTGGAGATAAATGTTTCTGATAGATCTAGCGTGTGTACTTAACACAGAAAAACAATATTGTTTATAGAAAATACCCTTAATGAGAATTTTCTAATGACGCTGAGTTGTCTTTCTAAAATTACATGGACTTAATGTTACCAATCATTTTTCAAGATTGTATAAGTTGGCCATACGTATACGGTCTTTTTCTGATTCCATACCTTCAGTGTGTATAGAGAATAACTTCAAAATGCCATCTATACCACAAAGTAGATGCTCTTCTAGACACATTGAAAACTAACTCCCCTGCCAGAGCCTTTTATCCCCTGAATTGGTCAGGATTAGAGGGCTATCCATGTGTGGAAGAGCAGGAAGAAACTCCACAAGTTTTAGTTTCTAGCTATTCTTGCTCACTTATTCATTATCATTTTTTGAGCTTCTCCTATTTGCTCAGTGGGCTTCCCCAGTGGTTCAGCAGTAAAGATCTGCCTGCCAGTGCAGGAGATGCAGGTTCAAGCCTTGGGTCAGGAAGATTCCCCTGGAGAATGAAATGGCAGCTCACTGTAGTATTCTTGTCTGGGAAATCTCATGGACAGAGGAGCCTGGCTGGCTCCAGGCCATGGGGTCTCAAAGGAGTTGGACATACTTAATGACTAAACAACAAATATTTGCTCAGTGCTCTGGAGAATACGTAAATGAATAAGATGGAGTCTTAGCAAGACTGCAAGGAGATCAAACCAGTCAATCCTAAAGGAATCAGTCCTGAATATTCATTGGAAGGACTGATGCTGAAGTTGAAACTCCAGTACTTTGACCACCAGATATGAAGAACTGACTCATTGGAAAAGACCCTGATGGAAAAGATTGAAGGCAGGAGGAGAAGGGGATGACAGAGAATGAGATGATGAGGTAGCATGACCGATTCAGTGGACATAAATTTGAGCAGACTCTAGGGAACAGTGTAGGAGCCTGGCATGCTGTAGTCCATGGAGTCACAAAGAGTTGGACACAGTTGAGCGACTGGACTGAACTGGAGTCTTAGCAGTTGGACCTGGGGAGAAAGCAGACACGTCAAAAAACCAACCATTGTTCTTGGCCTACTAGATCCTGAGCCTTCGTGTTACACAGTTACAGAAATTACAAAGTGATGAACCAAGGAAAAACATGCTTTATTATATCTAGTATGTTCTCAGCACTTTGCCTGGCATTTAGGGACCAAGTTTTTACATTCTTCTTTTTTTTTTTTCGGTTGGGCTGGGTCCTCGTCTCTGTGTGCGAGCTTTCTCTAGTTGCAGAGAGCGTGGCTGCTCTAGTTACGGTGCCTGGGCTCCTCTTGTTGTGGGCCCCAGGCCCCCGGTGCATGGGTTTCAGTAGTTGCGACACAGGGCCTCATTAGTTGTGGCTCATGGGCTCTAGAGCGTGGGCTCAGTAGTTATGGCGCACAAGCTTGGATGCTCTGCGACATATGGCATCTTCCCAGACCAGGGATTGAACCTGTGTCCCCTGCGTTGGCAGGCGGAATCTTACCCAGTGTGCTAACAAGGAAGTCCTACATTCTGCCTTTTAGAGCATATTCTGTAGTAAGTAATCAGGTGCATTTGTTTACTGCCTGTATTGGCATTTGTAGAAAGAAAACACCCTGACTTGATGATCCTGGCTTTAAGATCCCCTGATTTTAGAAATTCTGAGTACCCACCCATCAGCCATCCCCAGAGTAAGCATTCAGCTGGATTACTGGTTCTTGCCTAGGTAATTTTCATGACTTCTTAACTGGCTCCTGCCTCTGCAGTCTGTCATACAGGCCACTGCTGGTTATTTTTCTGAAACAATTCACATCCCATCACCTCAGAAATCCTCTGTGACTTCTTGCCTTCCACATTCAGCTCAAGTTTTCTCACCCTCTCCCCACAGTGCATCCTCATACCATATACTGGTCTCTGTAACCCCACACATGCCCAGCACACTCACCTTGCATCACCTGGGTCTTTGCTTCTGCTTCCCCCTGACTCTGGAAGCCTTCAAATGCCCACCCCCTTCATAGTCTGGCTGTAGAAATCCTATTTATCCTTCTGTTCTCACTCAGCTCAGAAGTGAAGTTTTCAAGTACTCTCATTCTGCCTTGGGGCTTCCCTAGTGGCTCAGCAGTCAGAAATCTGCCTGCAATTCAGGAGACATGGAGTTTCGATCCCCAGGTTGGGAAGATCCCTTGGAGAAGGAAATGACAACCCACTCCAGTACTCTTGCCTGGGAAATCCCATGGACAGAAGAACATGGTGGGCTGCAGTCCATAGGACTACAAAAGACTCAGACACGACTTAGTGATTAAACAACAGCGTTCTGCCTTGTGTTACATGCTTTTGCCCCTCTAGATTCCAAGCTCTTAGCACAGTGTTTTATGTGTGTGCTTGGGCAAGCATGTGTAAAGAAGAGATCTAGTGCATCAAGTTAACCATAAAACATTGTTGAACCATGAAACAACCTCCCCAGAACATTTTCTTTGAGGTCCCTGCCTTTGTGGATACAAAGGTATGAGATTCCAAGCATGAAAATAGACAAGATTGTAATTCTTAATTGTGATGATTGCTCTGAGAGAAGAAACCATAGAGAAGTTCAACTTTTGATGGGACAGAAAGAGTCAGGGTGAGAGGGTGAGAGGAACGGCACACCCACTACCTCCGGGGCAGAGGAGGCAGATGAGGAATGGGCACAGGAGGTGTGAGGGCTCAGTCAAAGGGGCCAGTTGTGCTGGGGAATCATCAGGACCTCAGCAGGTGAGGCCCATAGTTCACTCTTTAAAGAGGAGATATCTTGCCCTACTGCTGCGTAGCTGTAGGAGGAGTTAGATTCAAAATGTAGCTCTTTAAAGACTCTACTTGTAACGGATCCAGAAATTGAACTTAGCCAGATTTTTAGATCTACTAAGAAATATAAGATATAAAGTATATCATGTAAATATATCTCCTATTTTTTATTTTGGTAATTTCTTTGGCTGATTCAGCCAAAACTGAGTTTCTCCCAGCTGAGCTTCCTGAAAGATTATTCGTGTGCCAAGCTATTTTGTATTTAGCAGTTCATAAAATTTTCTTTTTTTTTTTTTTTTTTTTTTTAGGTTGAATGCAATTCTCGCCTGAATCCTGTAAATACAACTTTGCTAAAGGTAATATGTTTCCTTTCCTCACTGCCAACCATTAGTGAGTAAATTATATGTGGTTCAAATCACTTTATTTCTGGAATAGTTGCACAGAAACAAGGAAAATTTCTTTCCCTCATTCTCTTTTTTTAAAAAAGAAATTATTTTCCTGAATATAGTCTCAGTATAGAAAATTGGTAAATAGAAAAAAGAATGGAAATATAGAAAGAATAAAATAAAATTACTCATAATCCTGCCACCCTCAGGTTACCCTCTGGTGAAAAAATACATGTGTTGGCCTTTCTCCTGGGTGGTGAGGGGCTGTGCTGGGTCTTTGTTGTGGTGCATGGGCTTCTGCTGCTGTGGAGCGCAGGCTCTGCAGTGCACGGGCTCAGTAGTTGTGGTGCTCAGGTTTAGTTGCTCCGTGGTATGTGGGAGCCCAACTCCCTGACCAGGGATCAAACTTTCATCCCCTGCGTTAGGGCAGACTCCTAACCACTGGACCCCTGGGGAAGTCCCTCTTATTCATTTTTAAATCATTAAGATTATAGGCTATTTCTAACCCTGTGTCTGTTTTCCTTAACTTCTTGACATGTAAACAACTTCCTGTGTCATTGAAAACTTCATAGCATTATTTAATGTTGTGAGATATTAGATAATGGATGGAAATTCTTCACAAGCTAAATTCCCTGTGTGGATAAGAAAGTTTTCCAGTAACATTGTCACAATGAGGGTAGATGCGTTTTCTGGAGCCTGTAGTGGAATATTTAAGGGCCTGACCTCCTGGTCTAATTTGGATTACGGTATATTTAAGTGCTAAACTTACGTTGCTTACTGCTGCTTTCTCAGCCTGAAAGACCTCTGCTTTCTTCCCTTTTTCTTTGAAGTGCAGTTAAAAGGAAAGTGCTGCCACTATAAGCAGCCCATAGTTCCTGGAAATAACGCTCTGATGTGACAAAACTCAGAGTGTTCTAGGGTCCAGGTGATTGATGAACTAGTCTAAAACATTAATTTTTTTTTTAATAAGTATGTGGTTTCAGATTAGCCTTTCAATGCAAGTTTGAATCAGTTAAGTTCAGTACAGAACTGAACTTAACAGGAGCCACAGGTGTGCTTATTTTGGGGCAAAAATGCCCATCCCACAGCAGTGTGATGGAATTGATTCTCTGTTTGATAGGTATCCAGCTTGGAAATAGTCCTTCCCAGTACTGTCTCTACGTATGAGAACTGTTTTACGATTCTGACCAGATTTTGACTCCTAAACTTCTTGAAAATACAGCCTGGGCTAATTAGGTCTGTTTTATACTTAAATCAAGTTAAATGTTTCTTCCTGATCTTAACACTTAGAATTTTCAGGGAACTGACTATTCCTTGTTAACCTTGGATTCCTGTGCCTCCTGTGGCATTCCCATCTGCAGAATAAGTCTACCCTCAAAGTTTTCATGTTGGTGAAGGTTTCATGAGGTTCATATCTCTTTTCTAAAAAATGGCCTGAATACGTTACTCTGTGAGTATGAAATACTTAACAAGTAGAAGGAAGAAGGTGGCCTCGTGATTGGCCATTGTGCCCTAGAAGCAGCGTTCTCTGCGGATTGGCAGAGTATGCATCTCCAGGGCTTGTTAGAAATGCAAGTTCTTGAACTCTGCTCCAAAGCTGTTAAATAAGAATCCCTCAGGCAAGAACTTGGAGTTTTAATAAGCCCTGCTATTTATCCAATGCATGATAACAAAACCCCACTCTAGAAGTTTTGTGCAGATGACAGTAATCAGTGTGTAAAGATTTATGAAGCGAGAGAGACCCTCATCACTTCCAACAGTGAAATTAAAGTGGCTGACCAAGCAGGTTGGCTGAATTCAGCATCAGTGCCTGGTCGTAGACCTCCGCTTAGTCATGAAGTGGAGACAGTGTAGAGTTGAGAGGGAACTTTTAGGAGTTTGGTGCCCTGAGAAGGAGGAGTCACACTGCTTGAGGACTCTGGAAGTAAATCCTCCAGGTAGAGGCAGAACCAAGGTGGTGGTTAACATTACTATCACCTGAATGGAAAATTCCTGACATGGACCTGAAAGCTGGGTCCTGTACTACTGATTAATAAATAGTGAATAATCTTTCAGAATTATATCCAAAGTTATTGCTAGAGTTTAGGTCTGTGTATAAGAGTGCATTGAGGAGGGACTTCCCTGGTGGCTCAGTGGTAAAGAATTTGCCTGCCAGTGAAGGGGATATGGTTCAGTCCTTGGTCTGAGAGGATCCCACATGCCATGGAGCAGCTAAGCCCGTGTGCTACAACTACTGAAGCCCACAAACCCTAGAGTCCACACTCCACAGCAAGAGAGGCCATCACAGCAAGACCTGCATTCCACAACTAGAGAGCAGCCCCTGCTTTCCGCAACTAGAGAAAGCATGAGCGCAGCAGTGAAGACCCAGTGCAACCAAAAATAAATAAATTGATTAAACAACAAAAAGAGTGCATTGAGAAGACAGCCACTAGGGTGCAGTTAAACATTAAATTAAGGAACCTGAAATTTGATTCTGTCCTGTTTGACAGGACCCTGGATATTCAGAGCATTTCCCTTAAGTGTATTCAAGTCTCAGCTGACTTATATGTTTTTCCCTCCTAGATGGCAGACTGTGGCGGACTACCCCAAGTAGTTCAGGTAAGGAGACTTTTTTTAAAAAGCACTCATTTGATTTCAGCTCTCTGTCCGTGCAAAGATTAATAGCTTCTTTTTTTGTCCCCTAGCCTGGGAAGCTCACCGAGGCCTTCAAGTACTTTTTGCAGGGAATGGGCTACAGTGAGTAGTACATAACTTTCTATTCTAACCAAGATTTATTGATAAATGGGGTCATTTTGGCATCTGGGGAGCACTGAGTTCTCAGGACGTAACTACCTCTGTGCTAGCCAGGCTGAAGTTAAGTAGAATCCAAAATTTTTTATGAAAGATTCTTCTGTGCATATATACAAAGATGAGCTCATGCTTACTGAGCACTTACTTTGTGCCAGGCACTCTGTATCCTTAAGAGGTAAGTTCTGCTATTAGTCCCATTTTACAGAAGAGGAAATTGAGGCTTAGAGGCTAAGCATGTTTCTCAGGATAACAGTTCAGCTGCAGAGCCATGATTCAGTCTAACTCCAGAGTCCACATGTTCAACCACTGAAGCTTTGGCAGTCCTGGCTGTGAATCTGAGGTTGTTACTTGCATTTGAACTTAGCTGGTTAATGACTCCTGGTCTAGAGAAACAAGTTAAATCAGTGAAGTCTGCTCCCCACAGGAGACAAACTTGCAGAGTATTTCAGAGTGAATCCAAGGATGTGTCGTATCATGTGCCACTGTCCTGGTCTCTTGTATTTTGAGACCCCTGAGCTTTCTTATTTGTCCCAGGATCTCCTCACTGGCTCCTTTCTTGGAGTTTTAAAAAGGAAAACCCTTCTACCCAGATACAGAGCTCTGTATCCAGTAGGGTGATTTTTCTCCTGTCCTTGGTGTCAGTGTGATTAATGACCCCTGGGCATCTGCTTTGGGCAGCAGCTGGACCCCTGGGTACAGCCCTGTACCTGGCAGGCAGCCCGTGTATGTGTTGTCTGGAGTGGCCGTGTCGTCCCTGTCTGTGAGCCACTACCAACCGAGCCCACACCCTGTCCCTCTGGCTCGCTGGGAGGAGCGGAAGCCCCTCTCCTATCCTAGGAAGCAGTTCATTATCCAGGCAGGTTGGCTGTTTATAGTGGAGGGAAGAGCAGTTGCCTTTGACTAGTTCAAA
>SJXQ01000038.1:144763-216407 GCA_006408695.1 Aepyceros melampus | reverse complement strand
ATCCGAGATGCTATTGAAGCATCAGTTAGCCTTCCCTCCTTTCTGGAACCTTAGAATAAAACTTTGCCCCTGGCTTAGTTTGTTCTGTCAGTGTCTGCCAGGTAGCCAAGTTTACCACTTGGCGCTCTCGGGTCACTAACCTGCCTTTTCCTGTGTCCATCCTGCTTCCAGTCCCGTACGTGCAGCTCAGTCACCTGAGCACCGAGTCAGGTACCTTCCTCTGTGCTGGCCCCACCCCTGCCTCCCAGCGATGCTCTCCTGGCTGCCCGCAGCATGTCCGTGGTTCCCCTGTGCAGTGAGAGCCCGATAGAACGCGGTTCATTGTGCCCCGAGAGAGTTAGCCTGCCAGTCCAGCCCTGGTCCCCCAGGAGTGAAGGGGTGGGTTGTAATAGCCAGGGTCGCAGCAGCAGCTGAAACTTAGTAGGGGGCCCTTCTTCCGTCACCATCACCTACTGAGTGATCCCTTGAGTTAACTCCCAGACACAGGGTTCTCAATTAGGAGGGTTGGAACCTATGCCCGGAGAATGCAGGTATGGCGTCTTCTGAGCCAAGCATTGAAATGACAGCTGGAGGAGTGGCTCGTGTCTTAGAAAGACAGGCAGGGAGGTAGGCCAGGTTAGGCCCTTTCCTAGCCAAGCTGGAAGGACCTTACAGCCAGAGCAGTGGCACAGCAGAAGTCTGACTTAAATAGGCCTCCAGTGCACTTTCTCACGGTCAGCCTGCACCTCAGTGCCTGTGCAGAGGCCAGCTCCAGGCCCCCTGCCCTCCTTGCCTCTCACCTGCCTACATGTCTCCTCCCCAGGTAGCCAGGGTCACCTGTGGACACGGATGGTAGTCTTGTTGTATCGGGCTTGCGCTGTGTGTGTGAAACACCTTCGTACCGTGTGGTGTGGTTTGTCTTTCTTCGGTTTAGTCTTGCATGCGTCACAGGTTTGGGTTACCTGTTTGGGTTCCCAAAGCCTTCTTCCTAATCGCTGTATGGATGGCATGGGCATAGCTAAGAGGTTATACTCTGGACTTAGTTCACCATTGTTCTGCTGTAGACTAGAACCAGCTGAGACTTCAACCAGATCCAGAGGATTAAAGCAGCCTTGCCTAAGCCCCTCACTTAGAGCAAAGTCGGATGGCTGTGTCTCGTCCTGGTGTCACCTTAGATGATGGGTTGGGAAAGCTACATGTAAAGCCTTTGGTGAAACTTCTAGATTAGCTGAGCTTAACCACAGCTCTTGCCTCTAGTCCTCTCCGTTCTCTCTTACAGTCCCATCTGCCAGCATGACCCGGCTCGCCCGATCCCGAACCCACTCCACCTCAAGTAGCATCGGCTCTGGAGAAAGTGCCTTCAGCCGATCTGTTGCCAGCAATCAGTCAGATGGAACTCAAGAATCCTCTGAGTCCCCTGATGTTCTGGACAGACACCAGACCATGGAAGTGTCCTGCTAAGCAAATGCTCCTCCCCAGGACCATGCAAGTCCATCCTCCTTCAAACAGCCACTCCATAATATAACACTTCATCCAGCAATCTGGCATCTATCCTTAACTCCTGCATGGCCACTGACTCTCTCTTTCTGGTATCCTGGATTTATCATCCTCTCTGCCTGCCCACCCTCCTTTTTGTATGTACCAAGAACCACTTCCATGCCATTTCTGTAACATTCCAACCTCTTTAGCTGATCAGATCTCCATATCTTCTATTACCAGCCTTTCCCTGTGCTTTCCCAACTATGTATCTAAGATTCTTTGATTCCTGACGTATGTTGTGTGAGCACGTGTGTCTGTGTTTATGTGTGCATAGTTTTGTGATTTTAGACATGCTTTCTTGTAGAGCTTCTGCAGACAAAAACAAAAAAAGGGACTCTTTTTTTTTTGCATTTTCAGTGGTGTTTTTAGGAGAAATATGCAGAACAGTTTTCTAGGTAGGCCGTTACATTCTCTTTCTGTTCCTTTCTGATGGTCAAGATTTGTGAAGTGACTTCAGGAGAAAGGAGATCTGAGGAAGGTGGAAGATCATAATTCCTGTTTGGATTATTGCTTGTGACCAATAGAAGGGAACCTGTTACATAGAAAAGCAGGCCAGGTGGCCAGCCATCTTCTCCTATCCAGTTGTATCCTATAAATGAAAGAAGGGATATGTTCTCTTAGAAGCCCGTGAACGATGACATTCTGATGCAATGTGGCATTTTTCTGAAGGAATGAGTGTGGCTTAATAATAGGACTCTCTTAGCGCAGGAAGGTGGAAAACAAATTCCAGGCCTCTACTCTGTCAGAGCAAAATTGATGTGTCTGATGCCACACACCAGACATTGGAAGGAGGCGCCTCCCAGGAGAAGCACTCTTCATCTCTCCATCCCCTGAAAAGGGAGAAGTCTAGCCTGAAAATTATATAGATGTTGAGGAAATGGCTGGAGAGAGAGGAACAGACATTAACACAATCTGATGCTTTATAAGTATAACCTTGATTTCAGAAGACTTAATGGAGCCTAAATGAAAGATAGAACCCATTTCTCAGAAAGTTAATCCTGTGAACTCCCTCTTCTAAGAGGGAAGGGACCATAAGGGCACCCCGACCATATAGAATTGTGTTCAGTCCGCTGCTATGTGAGGGGGTCACAGCCACCCAGAGAGTGTCTCCAGGAGGAGTGTGAAAACAATTGCCACCCAGTAAGGGTCCCGCTTTGACAGCACAGAGATGTCAGCTCAGGGTTACACAATTTCAGTCCTAGGAAGGGGCTTTTCAGACATAGCATTCACTTTCTGCTCAGATAGGGAATGCATCACTCTGCTGGAGTACGACTTTTTACAGATGACAAAATAAAGCTGTATATGTCTCATTGTTACCCACTGGCTGGTGTGTTCTCTCAAGCCAGTTCCTGGGGCTCTGGTGGGGACTGCACATGGGCTTCATACTAGGTCACATACCTGATGATTATCCACCCAGCGACACCATCCATTTAAAGTGAGGAAACCAAGTCCCAGGATTAATCATTTGCCCGAGATCGTCGTGCCAGTAAGCCAGCCAGGATTGAACCCTGAGTCCACCTGACATGCTTGTATTTCCCTCAGACGAAAAACCATGAGAAGCTTGATCGTTGGTTTGTGATGGAGGAGCAGGTGAGGTCTCAGGAAGGCGTTCAGCATCTCAGCTAGCCCTTCTTGCACGGTTGCCGTGTCCCACCCCTCGTGCAGTAATCCACAGCCACCCTCCAGGGCTCCACCAACAGACCAGGCTGTGTTTCTCTAGAAGGGGCTCTTTGTACCCTGCCCCCCAAGAATAATTCCAGGGGGGTGGCCATCCTAGATCAGTTCCAAATGATCCAGGGGCTGCAGCTACCAGTATACCCAGGTCGCAGTGTCTTTGGGAGGTACTTGTAAAATGACTCGACCCTGCCTCTCCTAGTAGAGGACAGGAAACCAGTGCCCGTGGGCAGATCAGGTGTCCGCGCTGAGTTCCAGACAAAACCATCCAGCATGGAGTTCCCGAGCTGCCAGTGGTCTTACAGCCAGGGCTGCTCTGAGAACCCACCCTGCTCTGGCCATCTTGGTTGCACAGAACGGATGGGTTGCCTCTTTCCCAGCTTGGCTTTGTGCCTGGAGTCAGGCCCCAACTGATCTACACCCAGCTGGTCCTTACCGTATTCATCCTCTTCTCATTTTCATTTTCTTTCTTCCTATTCAATATTAAAGAAGTTGGAGCACCTGCTTTGTGAGAGGTGAGGAAGTGGCCAGGTAGACGCTACACATGATGACTGTTAAGCTTTTCCGTGTAAACTTTCTCACCCAGTTCTTGCGGCAGCTCTGCGAAGTAGGCAGTGCGTTTTACAAAGAACAGTTGAGGAAAGTTAAGTGATGTCGCCAGAGACACCTACTTGACAAGGTTCCTAGTTCTTCCAGAATCAATGCATTTTCATGTTTTATTAAGGCTTTTATTGAGCACTCAGTACAGATGGAGCCCTTTCATCTTCTTGCGTGTCCCTTCTCTGATCCAGGAAGGTAGACCTACTCCAGTTTTATGGATGAGAAGACAGGCCCAGAGGTAAGTGACTTAAAAATAGCCAAGAAACTAATAGGCAGCACATCTAGGCTTTAAACCCTCTCATTTTCAGGTACCTCCCTGTGTGGAATGGCAGAGCATATGGTGGGAATATTTTGAGACCAGAGATGTCATTCCTACTTCATTCCTTGCTCATGTACTGCTCCTTAAGGCCAGTGTGAAAGGCTGTTTGTCAGATGGAAAGATGGACATCCTAGTGGTGTGGAGGCAAGAGCAGGTGGTTGGGGCTGCGATCAGGTCCCTCCCAGCCACAGGCCACATCCTTGAGGGGCCGTCACCCACTGTAGCATGCTGGTTAGAACTTTCTTAAAGAGGAGGCACTTGACTCTGGCCCTCCATTCTCCACATCACGTGCCTCAGGAGTTAAATCTCCAACAAGCCTTCCCCAGGAGAATGGGAGACTGTGAATCTAGGTATGGCAAGGCCCCCAAACAGGCTGCATTGTCTGTGGAATGACAGTTTTCTGTTCAAAACATCTGTCTCCAGGATTGCTAAGCCCCCTAAAGGGGAGATAATGAGTGGGTATGATTATTTAGATGCTAATGAGCTGAGGGTTTTATTTAAATTTATTTAAATGTTAATAACTGATTTAAGCACACCAATCAGAGACAGTTCTATCAGAGATTCTTCATCCTAGCAGAGCGAGTCTCAAGGTTAGGGAATGCATCAAGGATCACCTGGAGGGCTTGTGAAGACAGGCTGCTGGCCCTCCACTGTGGAGTTTCTATTTGGGTAAACCTAAGATGGGCCCTGAGAATCCTCCCTGTCTTCCCTGGTGGCTCAGACGGTAGAACGTCTGTCTGCAATGCTGGAGACCTGGATTCGATCCCTGGGTTGGGAAGATCCTCTGGAGAAGGAAATGGCAAACCACCCCAGTACTCTTGTCTGGAAAATCCCATGGACAGAGGACCCTGGTAGGCTACAGTCCATGGAGTTGCAAAGAGTCGGACATGACTGAGCTACTTTACTTTGAAGATGGGCCCTGAGAATCCTGCTATGAAATGAAGTCCCAGATGATACTGGGGCTACAGGCCTAGGGACCACACTTGAACCACTGTCCAGGTCCTGCTACGCATAGTGTGGCTCCCAGGTGGTCAGCATGGTTTTATCCACTGGGAGTTGTTAGCAATGCAGAATCTGAGCCCCACCCAGACTCACAGAACCAGAATCTACTGTTAAACAAGATCCCCAGGGGCTTCCTAGACAGTAAATTTTAGGACACCTCCTTCCTTGGCAATGCTTCCCAAACTTGCCAGCCAGAGGAATCTCTTGGAGTGGTGAAGATTCAGATTCAGAGTCTGAGGGCTGCTTCTCTGCTGACTTGGATTCAGAAGATGTGGGAGGGTCTCGGGGATCTGAGACTAGCAGGCCCTCAGGTGATGGTGATGGTCAGGGAAGCCTGGCTACCCATTTACCTTGGGTCTGTGTTCCTCAGAGCAGACCCAAACCCCAGAGCCAGAAGAGAAACCTCTCCCTCCAGGATCGTGACGCGGCAGCTGTTTCTCCCCCACAAACAGGAACTTGGGGAAGGTGGCTCCTTGATGGTCTGTGATGCCGTCAGAGGAAACGGGTGGTTCTGAGAACCACAGAGCCTGCAGATGTGAGCCAGGAGCCCCAAGGACCCTGCAACAGAGTTCAGAGACGTGGGTCCTGCTTCCCCACCTGGCTGTACTTGACAGGACCACCTAGTCAGAGGTCTCTGAGGAACACAGGGCTCCTGTCCCATCCCCAGGGTACAGACCGCTACCACAGGCAGATGCTGAGCTCCCCAAAGCTCCTTGAGGACTCTCACAGGCCAAGAGGTTTCTGGGTGGCCTAGAACTAAGGATATTGGCAGACTTCCAGAAGACTTTTCCACCCCACTGAGAGCTCCAACCTCTTCAGCTAAAGCATGCGTCTTAGCTGGGCCCCCACCCCAAGACTCTGATGACAGGAAACCAGTAAGTATGCTTGTTTTTGTTTTCTGATGGCCTTGGGACTGTGAGGAAGGATGGTCCCCTCAAGAGGAAGGGGAGTTGGTTCTGCTGAGGCTGTGAGAAACGGCTTCTGAGGGTCCTCCTCTCCCCCTTTGCTGTTCCCTCCAGCTGCTTTTCATGCCCATTCTGGTCCCATCTCGGTTCCCAACTTGCTGTGTGACTCCCCTTTCTGAGCGATAGCCATTGGTGTCAGTGGATACGAGGAGTCTAGATTATAACCTCTGAAAGCACGTTCAGTTCTGGAGTCTACAGTTCCTTTCAAAAAGGCCTTCAGCTGATCTTTCTCAGCTAAAAGGAAGGGCAAGGTTTCTCTCTTTAGCTCAATCCAAACTGTGACTTACTTCCACCACTGAGAAATTATCTTCAGAAGCACAAACACACAGAAGACTCAGATTGAAGACCCAGGTCTGCACTAAGCAGCTACCAACAGAGCGCGAGGTCACTTTCTCTGGGCCCTGGTCATTGGAATGGTATTCAAACCCTGGGATCTCGCAAAAGGTCAAGTGCGATGATCAAAACAATATGGGCGGTGTGCTGACCTCAGCTGTCTTTAACTCTTTCCTTCCGCCCATGCCTGGGCCCCTGCAAAGTGCCTAACATGAGTAAGTTGTTCAGATACTTACACAGTTATTACTAGATTCTTCTCTTTAAGTTTGGGCCAATACCACCTCCTCCTCCTAGGTCTGCCCACCCACGGTCTTCATTTTGTCCCCAGAAGTCTTCCCAACCTTGACCTGACCAGGTGGAGGGAGCTGGCAGAGTGCTGGGGGCTGGCAGCCTGAGTTCAGGGTTCTGCCTCCCGTGGGCCCAGCCCCCACCTCTACCTGCAGCGGGAAGAAGCCTCTGGGTTTAGTGTGGTTGGTAACTGTGCTGACTTTGTCTTGCTCAAGGAGAAGAAAGCAACCTTCACCGAGCACGCTCTCCCTGCCAGGCAGCTCAGCTTCTCCTCACAACCCGTGGTGTCAGTAGTATTCCCAGATTCACACATGAGACTCAGAGAAGTCGCGTGCTTTGCCTGAGGTCACACAGCTTGAGTTTGGTTGGTCTGAATTAAGCCCTCGCGCTAGCCAGGCATGATTTGTCCCAGGGGTTTTCTGGACCCATGTCTGTACTTCATACCCAAGGGAAGGAAAGTCTGGGACCAGCAGGACTGTTGAAAACCTGACCATGAAAAGCTGCCTTGACCTTGAGGGAAGCAGAGACCCCGGAGGCAGCAGCACCAGCTCAGGTTCCAAGGTTTCAGGATTTCCAAGTCTGAGCAGGAAGTGGCTGCCAGGAGCCATCACCTAAGGGTGGGCCTGAGCTCCCCCGGGAGGGAGAGCAAACAGATCCTGTTTTCCCCATGTCGATGGCATGAGATGACAGATGGCTTCACAGATAAATATTCTAACCTCTAAGGCAGGACCTTTACTCCCCAGACAGGATGGCTGGTGAGGCCCCGGGAACCCCTCCATGATCATGGCGAGCAGCTAGATGTTCAAAGGCAGGATGGAGCCTGCCGTGTCCCCACACTGGTGTGATCGTGTCCTGTCTGTAAGGAAAAGACTGAAACTGTCTCAAAGAGTGAAACCACCTTCTTGCAACACCTTAATCATATATTGTTTGAAAAAATCAGCATTACTGTGGAAACAAGAATTTAAATTATTCTAAGGATAATGGGCAAGATCCTCTGGAGAAGGAAATGGCTACCCACCCCAGTGTTTTTGCCTGGAGAATCCCATGGACAAGGGAGCCTGGCGGGCTACAGCCCGTGGGGTTGCAAGAGTTGGGCACAGCTTAGAGATTAAACAGTAACAAACAAGGATAAGACACCTATCCAAAGAGCTTATAATCACTCCATCCATTTAGGTAATGTGCATCAAGGGCCATCTGTGGGTGAAAATGCCTAGGAAATGGGCAGAGAGCTCCTTGTTCACAGCATGCTATGAAATCATGACTGGCTAAACAAGCACCCCAGTACACAAATAGTTAAGAATTGGGAAGCACACAACAGGGAGCCAAGAGGGACACAAGGGAAGGTCCCCAGAAACAGCCTCTGGTGAAGTGACATTCAGGGTGTGAGAAAGGAAAAGCAGGCGCTGGCCAGCCTCTTCACACGAGTTATCTCTCAGGCCCGTATGGCGGGTGTCGTTATCCCCTTTTTCAAATGAGGAAATGGAGGCAAAGAGAGGGAAACGGTTCGACAACCAATCCTGTAAAGACTTGCAAGTCATCACTGTGTCATGCAGCTCCCAGGCATCTTACTTTGCCCTGTGACACTATAGTCACTGTGTGCTCAGTGTCACCGTAGCTTGCGAGATACGCCAGCTCCCAAGCCCCCTCAGATCCCCCTTGCCCACCGAGCCGTGGGTCCCGGTGTGCCTGGGATGAATGAACTGTCCTGTCATTGGCCCTTGTCCCGCAGGTGACAGAATGTGATCCCAGGTCAGGCAGTGGTTCTGAGGAACCATGGCAATGAGCAGCTAGGGCTGGGGGATTCAGGGAAAACTTCCTGGGGAGGGTGGAATACAGACAGGCCGGAAATGGGAAAAGGGTCTTCCAGCCAGTGGGAGGGGACTTCACACAGGGAAAGGCCCAGAAACATTGAACGGAGCATGGCTGCGGCATAGAAAAGATAGGATGGGAAGAAAACAAGGTCCGGTTTGCAGAAAGCCTTCAGAGGCTGGTGGGGAGGGGCTGGAGCCTGGTCCTGACGGGAGGGACCTCATTCCCTTGTGTCAGCAAGGAGGGCAGCAGGGCTGAGCTGGGGCAGGGCGGAGTGGAGGAGGCAGGGGTCTGGGCACCAGGCTTGGGGAGCCGTGGCACATCCCCATCACAGCATCTCTTTCAGATTTCTCTTGGCGATGTGCTCCTGAGTGTTCTTCTGAGGAACGATGGGAAGTCAGCCCAGCAGGGGGAAAGCCCTTCCAAGCCCAAGCTTCAGCCCCTGTGTGCAAGGCCAGGATCCTGAGCCCATGCAAGCAGGTAGGCCATGGGCTCCGGGGCAACCAGCGCCTTCCTGACCAGCCACTGCGACACAGCTTTAAGTATAAACACAGCTTCTAGAGTTCGCCTCCCCATGAACCGCACAGCCCGGGTCCCTGCTCTCACGGAGTGTACATATTAGTGGTCAGAACATTAAACCAGATAAACTAGAATATGTGAGAGGGTGACAGGAGTGAACCAGAGGGTGTGATGGGCCCCAGTCATCTCCCCCGGCTTCCCTCCTCCTAACTCAGTTTATCCAGAGGCTGAGCTGCAGCTCTCAGACAGCCTGCTTCCACTGCTCTCCAAAGCTGCACCATCCATTACCATAGCCACTAACATTATGTTGCTATTTCAGTTTAGACTGAAATTAATGAAAATCAAAGATTCAGCTCCTCAGTCACACCAGCCTTATTTTAAGTGCTCACCAGCCATTTGTAGCTAGTAGCTACCTTATTGGACAACACAATTATAGAACATTTCCATCAGCACAGAAAGTTCTGCTGGATGGTGATGCTGTTATCCTGAAAGGCGCTATGAAATACTTGAAGCAAAATAGAGCTATGATGCCTGGAAAAATGAGTTCATACAAAGCATAGGCTAAACCTATCATTGTGGTTTTCTAAGGCAGTCCTGACTAAAAATGTCTGTTTTTATGATGATTCAGTTCAGTTCAGTTCAGTTCAGTTGCTTAGTCGTGTGCTACTCTGCACCCCCATGGACTGCAGCACGCCAGACTTCCCTGTCCATCACCAACTCCCAGAGCTTGCTCAAACTCATGTCCATCGAGTCAGTGATGCCATCCAACCATCCAATCCTCTGTCATCCCCTTCTCCTCCCGCCTTGAGACTTTCCCGGCATCCGGGTCTTTTCCAGTGAGTCAGATGATTAAGATGATTAGGCTATCAGAATATCCTGCAGTATCTAATACTTTGATGTTAGAACTATAGCCCCAGTTTTTTCTTGTTCCCTAAAACAGCCCACAAATCCTTTCTAACATCACTTTCTGATTTGGGGTTTCGATAATGCATTTGTCAGCGGCCCCCAGAGAGAGAGGGAAATAGTAGAGTATGTGTGTGCACACGTGTGTAAGAGAGAATTTAAGAAGTTGGCCCACGTAGTTGTGGAGTGGCTAGTCTGAAGTCTGCAAGGCAGGTCAGCAGGCTAGAGACCAGGGAGGAGCTGATGCTGCTGAGTTCCAGAGTGGAGCCTGGAGGCAGGATTCTCTCTTCTTCGAAGGACATCAGCCTTTTTCTCTCAGTCTTTGACTGGAGAAGATCCACTCACATTGTGGAGAGTAATTCAAAACTACTGATTTAAATCATTGGAAAAGCGCTTGATGCTGGGAAAGATTGAAGGCAAAGGGAGAACGGGGTGGTAGAGGATGAGATGGTTAGAGACCATCACCGACTCGATGGCCATGAAGCTGAGCAAACTCCAGGAAGGACAGAGGGCTGGAGTGCTGCAGTCCACAGTGTTGCAAAGAGTTGGACACAATGACTGAAGGACAACTGACTTAAATGTTAATCTCTTCTAAACAAACAGCAGCACGGCAGCATCTAGACTAGTATTTGACCCAATATCTGAGTACTGTGGGCTAGCCACTCCGACACACAAAAGTAACCATCACAGATAACAAGATTACTCTAAACCATCAGCACTTTTAGGAGGAAGGACACAGCCACACAGTTAAACAGAAGTGGGAGAGTGCAATCTGGATGTCTGTGTTTGGCAGGTGTTGCCCCCAATCTGAAAAGTCCTCTACATTGGCGGGGGCGTCCTTTCCACTTCTCTGCCCCCATCCCCAATATCCTCCTTTCTTTCTTTTTTTTTTTTTTTATTTGTTTTCTTTTTTGGCCACACCGCACAGCATGCAGGATCTTAGTTCCCCGACCACGGATCAAACCCATGCCCCCTGCAGTAGAAGTCAGTAGTCCTAACCACTGGACCCCAGGGAAGGCCCAGTATCCTCCCTTCTTTAATACCAGCCTCCCCCAGATCCCAGATCCAGGTATTGACACCTGGACCCTGCAGACACCTGGTGGGCAGGCAGCTGCCTTCTCTTCGCCACTCACTGTGCACACAGAGTCTGGGGCCCTGCAGGAAGAGATCTGGAAACCACACAGACCTCCACCTTATTTCCTCTGAAGCAAGCCACAGGCAGTGCCCCCAAGGCAGCTCTGACTCACGGCGAGGCAGCTGAGAGGGGTGACCCCCAACAGGTGTCCTGGGGCCCTCCCTGCCTGTGAGAACAGAGGGGAAGTGGGTACCATCCTCTCCCAGGGTCTCCAGGGGAAGGACAGGCCACAGCTGTGAACAAGGCAGGCATACCCCTGAGACAGGAGCTAAAGCAAACATCAGTTACAATTGTGTTAGATTTTGGTGACAGTTTTAAGGGTCTCTGATTCAGAGTGTGGGCTGAGGGGCTCGTCAGGGAGGGGACATTTCATTTAATCGAAGGAGTGAAGGATGAAGATGACTCAGCCACTGGAGGGGACCCGTCAGGGGGCAGCATGCGCAGCTTAGTGGCTGCTGGGGATGCGAAGCCAGGCTTCCAGAAGGGAGAGGGGCCCTTCTGGCCACCCACTTCCATTCTTGTCACAGGACACCCTCCCCAGACTTACTCGCACCGTGTGTTCCAGCATTAGGCATTCCCCTGCGCCGTGGGATGGCCAGGCCCCACGGTCTGAGGACTCTAGTCTGGGGTCAGCAAGGGGATCTCCGTGTGGGTCTGGAAGAACATGCAGGGACCGGTCCATTTCCAGAGTCTCAGTCTCACTCTGTCCACGTCCCGGAGGCCCTCAGCCGCCATAAAGAGTCCAGCTCTGTGTCTGCCCCGCCCCATCCCCTGAGTCCTTGTCTGTCCTCTTCGCTCTCTCCCTCACTTCCTGGGGCCCCAGCTCTGTCTAGAGGGCCTCACAGAGGCCTCTCAGGCCCTGAGGAGCATCTATGAGTTACATAAAACTTTCTTTCTAGCCCCGACTGCTTCCCATAGCTTGATGCAGAGGCCCCTACTGAGACGGGATGAGGAGGAAGGGAGGGGGCCACTGGGGTGTGGGTGAAGGGTGCTCAGTAGGATGGAATTTTTCAGTAAAAGTGGGCCTGGACAGGCATCAGGAGGTCTGGTTAGATGGGACAGGCTGGTGCCCAGTGGGGTGAGGGGAGGAACATCCCGTGCTAAGATAGCTGTTTGCCTCCTGCTCTCCAACTTCAAGATTAGGCCTCAAGGCCCCTGTGTTCTCAGGACCAGTCCTGGTGGGGTGGGGTGGGGTTGGGGTGCAGGTGGCTTGGCATCCTCTGTCTCTGTGATTCCCTCTTTGAACGTCAGCCTCCCAGGCAGTCTGGGCCTTTCGAGATGTGCTGTGCAGGCCAGTCCACCCTCCCTGGGCCCAGGAGCAGTGCCCCATGAGTGGAGAAGGTCTCCCAGCAGAGCGCCCTGCGGAGCCTCAGTTGTTTTGCTGTGTCATGGGGCTGAATAGAGACGATGCATATGGCAGGTGCTCAGCAAGATATGGCAGGTGTGTGACTAGGACACTTGACAGAACTATGCGCTCCTGCTGAGCGCCTGCTCTGGGCCAGGCCTGTCACAGCGGGCCTGGGGCTGCACTTCTGAGCGGGCAGCGCAGACTTACCCCTGTTGCTCAGGAGAAAAGTCACGAGAGAACCACTCTGCCCACGTGCAGGCAGCCCAGAGTTACAGCGCCCGTCCAGATGGGTGATGTCCTGGGCCCCTCCAGGAGCCCTCACCCTCCCGTGTCCCCCTCCTAGTCCCTCAAAGCTGGTCCATCTGGTAACCACCTCATCAGTGCCTTTCAGAAGCTGAGCTCAGAAATCCAGGCTAATACCTGCTTAGAACTGTCAGTATTAAGTTTGCTGAGCATCACAATTCCTCTATCAAAATATCCTGTGATGATCTGTGTAAAAATGGGGTTGTAGGGACTTCCCTGGTGGTCCAGTGGTTAAGAATCTGCCTGCCAGTGAGGGGGACACGGGTTCTATCCCAGGTCCGGGAACTAGGATCCCGCATGCTACAGGGCCACTAAGCCTGTGCGCCTCGACCACTGAGCCCACGCACTCTGGAGCCCATACTCCACCCACCGCAGCAAGAAGCCCACGCACTGTAGCCTGCTAGAGAGTAGCCCCTACTCACTGCAACTCGAGAAAGCCTGTGCACAGCAACAGAGCCCGTGCGCTGCAACGAAGACCCTGCAGCAAAGACCCTGCACAGTCAGAAAAAAAAAGGGATTGTAGTCAGGAGCCCCACTCCCTTTGCCACACCAGTCCTCTCCCTGAGGGGCCCCAGGAGATGTCTGGGCACCCTGGGGCTCTACACAGCCCTGTGGAAAAACATCAGATCTAGGCACCCTCTGGGAGCCAGCAGACATGCCATCCCGGGTGCCTGGGGAGGACTGATTGAGGAACCCAGCCTCCACCGAAACTCACGTCTGGCCCGAGGGTGACCATCTCTGTCCCTCCCTCCAGAGAGGAGCCAGGCCAAGGCCGTGGCCCTGGGCAGTTTCCCAGTGGGTGAGCAGGCAGAGCTGTCGCTGAGACTGGGCGAGCCGTTGACCATCGTCTCAGAGTAAGTCCTTCTGAGGGCACTGGGTGGGATGCTCTGTCCCTTCCCCCAATCCCTGAAGATGCACTCAGAGGGGAGGGGCACTTCCAGGAGAAAAGAACGTGGCCTTTAGTGCTGAGCTCACACAGGCGGAGTGTCTACAGCTTGACACTCCTGCAGGGAGAAGCAGTGGGGAGGGGCCCTGAATCAGACCACCTGCTGCCCAGGAGGCACCTGGACTGGCTGGTACAAGGAAACCTGGGACATTCAGGTGGGACAGGTGGCCACAGGACCCAGCCTGGAGGGTCCCTGTGAATCCTCCAGGAGCACTTCCCAGGGCTTGGCCCTTCTGAGAAGGGGCCCCCCTCGTCCTTCTCTCTCCAGGGATGGAGACTGGTGGACGGTGCTGTCGGACGTCTCGGGCAGAGAGTACAGCATACCCAGCATCCACGTGGCCAGAATCTCCCATGGGTGAGTCCCCACCCTAGGCCCTGCCTCAGGGGGCTTCCTGCTGTCTCCTCCCACAAGTGTGGTTCTGTACGCCCAGTCTTATCTGAGCAGAGCTGGCGTCAGCGGCCAATCAGGCCAGGACCTGTCCTCCAGAGGAGCTGACAGCTGACTCTCTCAGGGCAGCCTGTGAGGCTTGGGAGCCCAGGGGAGGGGGCTCGTGAAGGCCTCATGGAGATGTGCCTGCTGCCTGGTCCTTAGAGGGTGGCCAAGAATTTGGTGAGGAGGGCACGGCAACCCACTCCAGTATACTTGCCTGCAGGATCCCATGGACAGAGGAGCCTGGTAGGCTGTAGTCCATGGGGTCACAAAGAGTCGGACACGAAAGAAGTACTAACACACACGCACACAGAAGAATCTGGTGGTGGAGAATGCTGAGCATCAGTGTGCCCAGGGAGCCTCCTTGGGTGGCCTTTCCAAGAGGCATTTACTTGGGAGGACTGGACTTGGGCACACATGGTCTCTTACGAAGGGTGAGCCATCTCTCGCCAAGAGTAAGGGACAGATTGACTCCCGAGCAAATTCTGTGTCGAGAGAGAAAGGCAGTGAATACCCTGGACCAGGAACGCGGCACTGGGCACTGTGACAGCCACTCTTCAGTTCTGAGGCAAACTCCAAACTCAGGGACGGCGTTACTTTCTGAAGCTCACGGGTTGCCTGGCTCTGATCCTGAAACATGAGAACCCCTCATAGAGTCAGTTCACACTGAGGCGGGGTGAAAACCACGTGGCCTACGTGTCTCTCTGTGCCTAGGCCTGCTGGGCAGAGTTTTGTGTCCATAGCTGACACTGAAGTTTAAGCTGAGGATACACTGACTACCTCTAAGAGCCAATCCCCTTTCTGCCCATGACTTCATTTGTAGCCTCTTTATGAAGGGATGTGTTTTATTTGCTATAAAATTAGGCTAAGTTTCCTGCTGGCTCCAAGAGAATCACAGCTTCTTATTTACTTGGGATCAACTCAACCCTGACTCTGGCTTAGACTGTGGAATTTCACAGAATGACAGCCATTTCCATCAAATGGGCTTCTTGAGGCTTTGCTTGGGGCCCCCAGCCTGATGCTGGAAAAGATTGAAGGCAAAAAGAGAAGGGAGCGGCAGAGGATGAGATGGTTAGATAGCATCACCAACTCAATGGACATGAATTTGAGCAAACTCTGGAGACAGAGGACAACTCTAGGACAGAGGAGTCTGGTGGGTTACAGTCTAGGGGGTCACAGAGAGTTGGACATGACTTAGCCCCTGAACAACAGCAACCACCCAGGAATGACTCTGGGGACACTGTGAAGCAGATGCACTAGTGCACCAAAAAAGTCCTGCGAAACGTCCTTGCACTCTCCATGGCAATGAAGTCCCATGGACATATATGGGTGAGGGATTAAATGAAGAGAGGAAGGGAGATGTGGGCTCAGAATTATCAAGAATCCCAGCATTGGAAGAATGTATGGAGATCCGTGGGCTACGTAATTTTTTTCCTCAAAAGTTTAGAATGTCTTAAACATTCTAGTTCCAAACTTTTGACCCACAAAAAAGCTCCAATGGAAGTGAGATTTCAGTGATAATGAGTAAATGTTCACCTGCACACCGTTTGACTACATAAACTTTAAACTTCTAATAAAATATTCACTAAACTTAAAAAAATAATTCTTAGAGACGTAGAGGCTTAGAAATGTAAGTGAATGGCGTAGGGGCGCTGGGGGAACTGGGTGGGTGAAGGAGAGAATGTGGGATCACCTAAGCTGCCCCCAGACCCTGACCAGTTGGGAATGAGGTCTCCAGTCAGAGAAGACTGGGGCTGACCCCGTGAGATTCTCAGGGTCTTCTGAGGGCCCTGGAGCCAGGACCAGGACATAGCAGTGGGGCCTGAGAAACCCTGAGGCCAGCTCTCCATGGGACAGTTGGAACTGGAGGTCCACAGAGGCAGGAGAGGCTCCATTAGCATCTTGGCCCACCCACCCCCAGGCTGACCCTCGACCGTCTCTCCCCACCCCCAGGTGGCTGTATGAGGGCCTGAGCCGGGAGAAAGCTGAGGAACTGCTGCTGCTGCCTGGGAACCATGGAGGGGCCTTCCTCATCCGGGAGAGCCAGACCAGGAGAGGTGGGTAAGCTCAGCGCCACCCTGGGCCTATCCCTGTTGTGCCAAGAGCCAGGTGTCGTGTGACTCAGGGGTAGCGGTAGGAGGCCAGAAGTGAAGGGCTGGAGACTGGCCTCGGAGTTGGGCGGCCTGACTAACTGACCACATGCTGCGGCCATGAGAACCCATCAACAACGGGGAGAGGGGACTCCCCTGGTGGCTCCACATGCAGGGGCCCAGGGTTGATCCCAGTTGGGAGCTGGTTTCCACATGCCGCAGCTAAAGATCCCATGTGCTGCATCTGGACCTGGTGCAGTCACATAAACAAATGAAAATATTTTTTAAAAAATGAGGCAATGACCGGCATTCCCAAAAGTGGGTGTGAATTGCCCACAGAAGGGATCCAGGCTCAGCTACCGCTTTGGCAACCAGGACTTACCACATAGTCATAGGAGAGTGCAGTCATTCCCTGCCTTGACCAGCAATGATTTCTCCTCCCCAAGACACAACAGGATCCTAATCTCTTGGCAAAAAGTTAACAAGTTGACAAGGTCTCTGTGCTTTGGGTCATTAGCCAGTTGGAGCTAGAGAACCCATCAGGAGTCACCTCATGACCCTCCTCTCTTTGCTGTGCAGATGGGGAAACAGAAGCCCACAGAGGGATAGAGACCTGTCACACTGCACATCCAAATGGGGCCTCTTCCACCCCCAGTTCAGGGCCTTTGCAAACAAAACACGAAGTCAAGTCTGTCTCTGATGCCCTTGCTTACTCTCTGAACTGCAGTCGGGCGTCCCTTATGGCAGGGACAGAGAGGAACTGTGTTCATGTTTATGATAGGCCCTTTAATTGCCTTCACACAACCCTGTTGCAGGGGCAGGGATTGTACTTCCAATGTTCCCATTTTACAGATGAGGAAACTGAGACTTTTAGAGAAGAAAAATGATTTGCCTAGGGAGATACAGATATTAAGTGCAGAGCTGGCATTCAAACCCAGCTGAGGTTCATCTCACTTCAGACCCCCCAAGAGAGGCCCACCTATGATGATAATGGCGATTCATTGCAACCTCAGGGATGGAAGTTGCCCTCTGTGCTTGCCCTAAACTGAACTAACTTTGATGCATTGTCAGGGGCGTACTCAGTTCTCTACTCAAGTCTCCCTCTTGGGGCTCCTTCCAGCACATCTTTGCCTCTCTTTTCCTTTCTTTGGGAGCCCCCTCCCCACTCTACCTCTCCGCAGCCCCTTCTGCTGTTTTCCAGAAAGTACCAGCATCACCCCCTCACACACAGTTAGGCTGACCAGGGCCAGGGGCTGGCTCAAGTGCGGAGCTACAAACAGGAAACCATAGCTGTGCTGTTGGGGGCAGGAGTGCTGCAGACCAGGCTCCAGTGAGCTTGAGAAGCCACAGGAAGTGCTCCAGTGCTCAGCTGCCCCACCCCCACTCCTTCTCTGGCCTGGTTGAACCCCAAGAGCATAGTGACCGGAACTTATTGCCACTCTGCCCCCTTTCTAAGAAGGTATATATACAGGAGGAACCAGTGGAGAATTCAAGGAGAAAGCAGATAAAAATCCATAGGGTCTTTTTTTTTTTCCTTCCGGTTTTATTGAGACATAACTGATATCCAGCACTGTATAAGTTTAAGATGTGAAGGATCCATAAGATCTCTAAAGATCCACAAAACTGTTGGGATTGAGGTTAGATTTGACTCTAAGTCTTCCCACAGCAACGCCAGAAGGGATTAGTACAGAAGGCAACTCTCATCAAAAAGAAAGAAAATTGCCAGTTCTATAGGAAAGGCAGCAGTTTCCCAATACTAATTTTTGATCTCTCATTTGGGGCTTCCTTTTGGAGAATGCTTGTCAAGAAAATGGATCACGACCCATTTGTGAGTCAAGAAATCAGGTTAATTCAGTGGTTATAGACCAAGTGGGTCTCAAACCTGGGTGGCCATCAGAATCACCTGGAGGGTTTATTAGACCAAAGACCTGGTCCAGGCAGTTCTGATTTGGTACGTCTGGGGCCTGAGAGTTTGCCTGTCCAACAAGTTCGCAGTTGGTCCTTGCTGCTGCTAGTCTGGGGACCACACTTTAAGATCTAAACCCTAATGGCCTTCCCAGGTGGCTCAGTGGTAAAGAACCCGCCTGCAAATGCAGGAGGCGCAAGAGATGTGGGTTTGATCCCTGGATCAGGAAGACCCCCTGGAGTAGGAAATGGCACCCCACTCCAGCATTCTTGCCTGGAAAATCCCATGGACAGAGGAGCATGGTGGGCTACAGTCCAGGGGATCGCAAAGAGTCGGACACGACTGATCTAGATACTTTGGCTATGTATTGGAATCATCTGGGGGGATTTATAAATTACTGATGCCTGCCCTCCACCCCTAGAGTTGCTGATTTAATTGGTCAGGGGTGTGACCTGGGCCCTGGAAGCTATAAAAGATCCCCACCCCCCCAACCCTGGGTGATTCTGATGTGCAGCCAAGGTTGAGACCCATTAAGCTGGTGAATCTGGACTGGTGAGTGTTTAAAGTGAAATACAGTTGAAACATTAGGGTGCCTCACTGGGGTTGGGGAAAATACTACTTCATCAAACTTTTGTTTTCAATCATTTTAACTGTGTCCTGGGTCACAATGTAAAATTTCGTACTGTGGTTTGTGGTAAAAAAAAAAAGTTTGACACTAAAGCTGTAGGGGCCCAAATGACGCCATAGGATGGTGGTTCTGAGACCTGAGTGTACAGGAATCGTCAGGGAAACATCTTGCCAGTGTGTTCCTGGGCCCCACCGCAGACCTGCCGAATAAGACTGCAGGGCACAGAGGTCAGAAATCTGCTTCCGTCACAAGCTCTCCGGCCGGTTCTCCTGTTCTTTTAAGTTTGAAAACACAGTTCCAGTCTAGGGAACCCAAAATCAAGTAATGAGAGACAGTGTTTTTCATGTTTGCATAATGCATCTTGTCATCTATAACGGTAATTAACTGTTGACTGAGTGGATGAGACCAGGATCAGCTTTTCTTTGGCCCAAGGTGCGGACATACCTCTGGGAGGGAAATTCTACAGGGGCTTTGAGTCTGTGGATGGACCAAGGAGGAAGTCCTGGGGCACTGAGCTCCCAAGAACACAATTCTGGGCCTGGTGTCAGGAGGGGAAGAGGCCTCTACATCTTCCTGAGAGTCCCTCTGGCATACCTTGTGTTTTAGGGAGCCATGGCAGGGTCCGAGTCAGGCTGAAAATCTTGGTCTGCAAAGGGGCTCGAAGGGCTTCTGGAGGTCCCAGGACTGTTCCAGAGGTCGGCGCCAGGACCAGACTCCAAGAGCACCACCCTCTTACCTTCCTACTGTCCTACTGTGTGTTGATACTCTGTTGAGCATAGAGATTGATGAGCCGTACACACTTCCCCCCTGAGGGGCTCACCTCTGTGCGTTCTGTCAGCTGAGAAGCGCTTATAAGCATCTTCTCTGAGTCAGGCCTGCTAAACTGTGGTTCCTGCCCTCAGGCTCCAGACAGTTGAGGGGCCAAGGTGCAGCATCCTCCAGGCTCTTAGCTTCTCAGAGGTCTCAGTGGAAATTCAGAGCTTCGAGTCTAATCCCTCACACTACTGTGGATCCCTCCCCTCCTCCTGGTGTCATCATCAGAACACCTGGGAAAACACATGCCTGACCCCGCAGGTCACTGCAGGCCAGCCTGAGACATAGCCAAGCCTGCCTGAGCTTCCTGCAACCCCAGTACCTTGCCTTTTCCCCCATGGGTCTCCCAATGGCCCTACACCAGCTGCAGCTCCCACAGCCTGGCTTCCGGCCCACTGCCTACCAAAATGCTCCATGAACAAACGCTTCTTGTTCTTTCCATTGCTGCACCCTTGCACACAAGCCTCCCTCGGCCTGGAGAGCCCCCTCCTCCGTTTTTCCACTTGGCCAACTCCTACTCATCCTTCACAACCCATTGCGATGTCATGTCCCCAGGTTGTTTTCCGCCTTTTGCTCTCAATTCCCGTAGCTACCTGAAAAGACCTCTTCTGTAGCCGCGATACATTTATTTCTTAAAACAAAGTCAGGTGTGTGGTCTAAGAGCAGGGGAGCTAAACGTAAGGATGGGGACCATAAAGGAAAATTCTGGCTGAGGCATGTGCCCCACAGAACGTGCCCCAGAGAACGAAGTTCTGATTACCCATGTCCGGGGCTCACGCAGTGCCAGCTGCTGCTCACAGATACTTACTGGATAAATGGATGAGTGAATGAGTGCATGTGTGTACGCTCAGGGCAGGAGAGAGAGTGAAGAACTGGGGTAGGGCAGACTGCCCCTTCACACCATCTGTGCTCAGCAGTTGGAGTACAAATGGTGGCAAGGACTCCTCGAGTCTGCTTTTAATCATGGCTGTGTCCAGTGTTCATCACGAGATTCACAAATATTGCATGGTGACTGTGCCAGCCACTGTTCTAAGTGGTGGGGATTCAAAAACAGAAAAAGCAAAATACCTGCCTACAGTTTAGTTGGCAGCATGAATAGTGAACAAATAGTCATTAAGCGTCTGATCATGACAAGTGCCCTGGAGTAGGAAATGGTAACCCACTGCAGTGTCCTTGCCTGGAAAATTCCATGGATAAAGGAGCCTGGCGGGCTGCAGTCCATGGGGTCGCAGAGTCAGACACGTCTGAGCACACACAACTGCCCGGCAAGTGCCACAAAGAAACAATAAAGCAGCAGTTAGGAGGAAGCAAGTAAACAGGCGCATCCTCTGCGGGAGGCAGGTATGTGCCGGGAGCAGATTCAAGGTTACCAAAAGTCAGGTCATACAAGGTGCTGCCAGGGTGAGGGCTTCTGATTTATTTTAAATGTGACAGGGAGGGTTCTAAGCAGGGGAGTGGCATGATCTGATCCCTATACTGTGCAAAGAGAGGATCTGGCAGGGGATGAGGCGAAAGTGGGAAGCCACAGTAAGAAGTGGTTGGTTTCCAGATTTGTGCTGAGCATAGCCAGTACATTCGGGTTTTTCTGTAGTGCTGGAAGGGAGATTAAGAGAGAATGGAAGCTCTGAGGGGTGATGCTGGGGTTAGGAGCTTAGAAATGGGTGAATCGTGCTGCTGTTTTCTGATATGGGAAGATGGTGGGCAAAAAATTAGAACCACCCCTTGTGAGACTCACCATTGGTTATATGATGGGTGGAGTAGTGTTGAGGGAGAGCTGGGGCTTCTCCCAGGCAGAGAACGAGCTCTGGAGAGTTGTCTGAGTAGGAGCTGAGTTGTAAAAGGAAGACTGGTGTCAACTCAGGTGGAAGAGTGTTCCATATAAAGGGAACAATGTGAGCAAAGAGGCAGAGAACGGATCAGGAGTATTGGATGCTTGCTCTATGCCAGAACCTGCTGAATGTTTTATCTACTTTACCATCTGAATCCTTGTGGCAATCTCCTGAGACAGAACAATTATGATCCCCCTTTATAGATGAAGAAACAAATCTGAGAGGTCAAATAATGTCTTAGAGTTAGGTAGGGTTGTAGTATGCAGGGGTGTTATAGGGTCTGACTCTATGGGATGGGAACCCAGGAAGTCCAAGGTTAAAAGATGTCCTAAAGCTGAGAGGCAGCAGCAGATATTTGGGACTGGCTGCAGCATGCAGTGAGGTGCGACGGCAGGGTACCAGGCGCCCAAAGCGGTCGCAGATGCCTTGGGAGGAGGCCTGTCCCCACATGGGATTGACAGAGCTTATTATCTCTGAGTCTCCCTGTCAGGTTCTCAGAGTGGCTGTGAGGACCCTTCCTGTTTCTGGTAACTGTGGTGACCGTGGCCGAGATGGGGTGGCTGGAGAACCAGGCCCCATAGAGGAACTTGGTCACTTCGTTCAGCTCACTGGTTGGCCTCCAGAGACTATTCTCAGATATATAGCCCTTTCCCAACCAGAGAACTTTTTCAGGGTGACAACACAGCCCCAGAAGAGATAGTTCTCTTTTTTAAAAACAGTTTGGTTACCTTTAGCTGCTCTGGGTCTTCATGGCTGTAAAGACTTTCTGCCGCGGTGGTGAGCAGGCCCCACTCTTTGTTGCGGTGCTTGGGCCTCTCCTTGCCGTGGCTTCTCTCGCTGCAGAGTGCAGGCTCTAGCTGAGCAGGCCTTGGTGGTGGCGGCACATGCGCTCAGTAGTTGTGGTACATGGGTTAGTTGCTCTGTGGCATGTGGAGTCTTCCCTGACCAGGAATTGAACCGGTGCCCCTGCGTTGGCAGGCGGACTTTCAGCTGCTGGACCACCAGGGAAGCCCCAGGAGAGATTCTTAAAGATACAAAGTCAAGGTGTCTCCAGAGTCAAGCAGAAGCCAAAGAAATGGAAGCAGGGACCCTACTCCATACTTCTCAAAGTATGCTGACTTCGTAGCCTATAGCCTTGCTAAATTCACTATTAGTTCTAGTAGCTTTTTTGTAGGTTCCTTAGGATTTTCTACATATATGATCCACATTATCTATAAGTAGTTTAATTATTTTCCAACCCATAGACCTTTTTTTTTCTTGATTGCACTCGCTATGACCTCTAGTATATAACAAGTAAAGTTGTAAGAACATTCTTGCTCTGTTCTTAATCTTAGAAGGAAAAATTTATTCTTTCCCATTAAGTATGATGTTACTTATAAATTTTTCACAGATCCTCTAGGTCAGGTTACAAGGACACACCCTTCTGTGATAGCAGGATAATTCCCCAATAATGTCTAGGTCCTAATTCCTGAAACCAGTGAGTGTGAATTACCTTACATTGCAAGAGAGAGTTGTTGATGTGACTACGGGTTTTGAGGTGGGGAGATTATGTGGGTTATCCAGATGAGCCCAATGAAATCACAAGGGTCTTTACAAGAGGGAGGCAAGAGGGTAAGAATAAAGATGGAATAAGGGACTATGAACTAAGGAATGCAGGTGGCTTCTAGAAACAAAAGGCAAAGAAAAGGGTTCTCCTCTAGAGGCTGCAGAAGAAATACAGGCTTGCTGATACCTTGATTTTTGTTTAGTGAAACCCATTTCAGATTTTTGACCCCCAGCATTGTAAAATAATCCACTCTTGTTGTTTTAAACCTCTAATAACTTGTTACAGCAGCCATAGGAAACTATTACACCTTCTATTTGTAGTTTTAGTTTTAAAAAATTATAATTGAATTGTGTCAAATTACTTTTCTACATTTCTCCAGGTGATCGTTTCCCTCCCCCCCTTTATTCTACTGATATATAGTGAGTTAACAATGATGTTCAATTTTTAAATCAACTTGTATTCCTGGGATAAAGTCAATTTAGTCATATTGTGTTGTCATTTTTATGTATTGCTGGGTACAGTTTGCGAACAGTGTGTTAAGGATTTTTTTGTCTATATATATGTGTGTGTGTATATATATATATAAGGGATATTGCTATAGTTTTCTCATAACATTTTTGTCTGGTTTTTATAGCAAGTTAATTGGTGATCTCATGAGTAGGAAAATGCTGCCTTCTCATTTTAAGAGAATTTGTATAAAATTGAAATTATTTCTTATTAAATGTTTGATAGGACTCACAAGTGAAGCCATCTGGGCCCAGAGTCATCTTTGCAGCAAGTTTTAAAATTATGAAATCAACTTCTGCAGTAGATATAGGTCTATTCAAATTTTCTATTTCTTGCCTCCGTGTTGGTAATTTGTGTCATTTAAGGATTTGTCCATTTCATCCAGGCTGTAGAATTTATTGGCATAGAGTTGTTCATGCCCTAACCCTTTTAGTGTGTGTAGGACCTATTCTGTGGTGATGTCCCCTCTTCATGATGTCCCCTCTTCCTGATGTTGGCAATGTGTGTGTATGGTTTTTTCCTTTTTTTCTTGATCAATCTAGCTCGAGGTTTGTCAATTTTATCAGTCTTTTCAAAGAATCAGCATTTGATTTTTCTCTATTGTTTTCTATTTTTTATTTCTGCTTTATTTCCTTCTACAAAAATTTACTTTTTCCAGCTTTTTAAGGTAGAAACTTTATTTTATGCCTTTCTTTTCTTCAAATGTGAGGTTTAAAGCTACAAGTGTACTTTTAAGTCCTGATTTAGCTGAGCTCACAAATTTTTCTTTGGTTAATGCCAGGGTCCAGCCCCGGTGGATCCAGGGATGCTCAAAGGTGGGACGGAGCAAGCGGATAGGAAAGGATAGGACAGGATAGGACAGGATAGCTCAGGACAGGATAGAACAGTAGGAAATTAATGAAAATAGGAGGCTGAATAACTTGGTTTACGGGGAAAGCCAATAAAACCTCAAGACAAGAGGTTTGCACCATCTACGCAGGCCACCGGCGTCCGCTTGAATCTCTAAAGGGGCCCCACCGTGGGTCCACTTTTCTCGCAGAACTTATAGCCAGGGCAAGTAAGTAGACGTGGTGAGCCTCCCGCTCCAGATGGGAATTCAGCCTGGAGGTAAAATACAAGAGGACAGAGAAATAGAGAGAGAGAGGTGTGGGAGCCAGATGTCCCTAAAGAACAAGTCTAGGAGAGCGAGTCATGGAGAGACCGGCCTGCAGAACCGGTCTGAGAAATTCGGGTCCGAGGAATGAAAACCGCTCTGAGAAACTGTTCCCGAGAGAAACTGGTCCAAACTTTATTTTTCACATCCCCTATTTATACCATAAGATCAATGAGTTTCACAAATTTTGGCAATGACAGCAGCCCTGACTCTTATCGAGAGCAGGCTTAGTCTCTGCATACCTAATTGTATACACAAGTCTTAGGTAATTTACATCATCTTCCAGCCAAAAGGCCAATTTGACAATTTACAGCTCTTTTCTGATAAGTGTTAGTTTTTCCAAGGTCTGGCGCCATTCTCGGGAGGCGCTAAACAAGGTTGGATTCTCATAAATGCAAGGACACAGCAAACAGGAGTACAAATGATTTATAAAAGAAACAATTAACTCAAAAGCCTAGTGTTGCTAACATAAAAAAAAAACCCACTACATTTCTATCCCCAAATATAGTTTGTATAGCAGAAACTTCCAGGTGCAGATAAGGAGGTCTGGCAACAGTCATTGAAGCAACAGTGAAATAAATCTATTAAGGCTTTGGCTCTTAGGAAAGGTTTGTAACTAAAAAAAAAACTTCAAGGCTCTTTTGCCCCTCACAGCTGGGGGTTGCAAGCAATTCACAAGCTTGTAAAAGATCAGGGGAACCTGTTTAGGCAGGCTAGAGCATTATCAAAGCGGGGTTGGGCTGCAGCACTCCTTTCAAATGCAGGGAGCTAAGACACTGAATTAACTCTTTCCGAGAGACTGGCAGAAAACAGTGGAGAAACAGACAAATACAGAACAAATTTTTATTATTGGGGCACATGCTCAGGAAAAACCAGGGAGAAATCCGATGACTCAGATTGCTCTGCCATCTGAGTGTGCCTCATGACTCTGTCACGGGTGGGATTCCTCACGCTGGCTTCCCACAGGTTAAAAGTATTTTCTAGTTTTGCTTGTAATTTCCTCAATCTCTGGGTTATTTCCAAGTATCTGGGAATTTTCCACATACGTTTTTGTTATTAATTATAATTTAATTTTTGTAGTCAGAAAACATACCTTTAATTATTTCACTACTTTTAAATTTGTTTTTATGGCCCAGTCTACAGTCTGCTTTGAATATTCCATGTGCACTTGTTGGGTCCAATGTTTGTTAATTAAGCCAAATGGGCTGATTGCATTGTTCAACTATTCTATTTCCCTACTGATCTTCTATCCTATCAGGTACTGAGAGAGGAGTGTTGAAATCTCCAGTTATGATTATGGACATCTCTTTCTTCTGTTAATACTCTCGGCTTTGCTTCTGTATCTTTAATCTCTGTGATTGAGTGCATGCAAATACAGGACATCCTCTTATCTCTGATAATATTGTTGGTCTGGAATTCTACTTTTCTGATATTAATATAATCACTCCAGCCGTCCTATGATTAATGTTTGCATGATACATATTTTTCATCTTTTACTTTTAGCCTCTGTTTTAATAGTCAAAATGTGTTTATCAAGTAGTTGTATTGTTTTTTAAATATATATTTATTTATTTGGCTACATGGGGTCTTAGTTGTGGCATGTGGGATCTGGTTCCCTGACCAGGAATTGAACCCAGGCCCCCTATATTAGGAGCTCAGAGTCTTAGCCTCTGGACCACCAGGGAAGTCCCAAGTAGTTGTATTTTTAAAATACAGTTTGAAAATCTCTGCCTTTTAATGGAGTCTTTAGACCATTTCCTCAAAGTAAAAGCTTCCTAAAACCAAGCAGTGCCTGTGGTTTGGGAAATTCCCTCCTGCATATCGTTGGCATTCCACAGGGAAAGGTTAAGTGACAGGGCCACTGCCTCTTCTTCCAGGTTCTCTGTGTCAGTCTTCTCATCTGTAAAGTGGGGATAATTGTACCTACCTCATAGGGTGGTTATGAGAATTATATCCCATATAAAAGGTGCATAGTAAGCACTTGATAAATGAAAGCTACAGATAGCTTTAGATCCTTAGATAGTAATAATAAATTACCATTATACTAAAAAACTCTCTTCCTGTTTGGCTTTTTTAAAAAATAATTTACCTGTCTATTTTTGACTGATCTGGGTCTGCATTGCTGCACATGGGCTTTCTCTAGCTGTGGATGCTCTTCACTGTGGTGTGTGGGCTTGTCATTGTGGTGGCTTCTCTTGTCGCAGAACACAGGCTCTAGGCATGCGGCTTCAGCAGCTGCAGCTCCTGGGCTGTAGAGCACAGGCTCAATAGTTGTGGCACTCGGGCTTAGTTGCCCCTCGGCATGTGGGATCTTCCCGGATCAGGGGTCAAATTCATGTCTCCTGCAATGGCAGGGGGATTCTTTACCACTGAGCCACCAAGGGAGCCCCCCCTTTCGCATTGATGAAGTGTTGACTGAAGAAATGAATCCCACGTTAAAGTTATAGAGAGCTCTCACATGTATCCTCATCTGCTGAAAATTGCTATTCTAGGCCTGATTTTATATAGTTACAATTTTATATAGTCCTTTTTTTCTCTGTTTTTCAGCCATGGCCAGTTATCTGTTTTTTGTTGAAACCTATCATCTGTATACTTTAAACATTTGCATTTTCATTTCATATAAATTATATCTCAATAAAGTTTGTTTTAAAAACTAAAACAGGCAATTCCCTGGCGGCCCAGTGGTTAGGATTCTGGGCTTTCACTGCTATGGCCCAGCTTCAGTCCCTGGTCTGGGAACTGACATCCCACAAGCCACATGGCATGACAAAAACTACCAGTTCAGTTCCGTTCAGTCGTGTCCAACTCTTTGCGACCCCATGTACCGCAGCACGCCAGGCCTCCTTCTCCGTCACCAACTCCTGACGTTTACCCAAACTCATGTCCATCGAGTCGGTGATGCCATCCAGCCATCTCATCCTCGGTCGTCCCCTTCTCCTCCTGCCCCTAATCCCTCCCAGCATCAGGGTCTTTTCCAATGAGTCAACTCTTCGCATGAGGTGGCCAAAGTACTGGAGTTTCAGCTTCAGCATCAGTCCTTCCAATGAACACCCAGGACTGATCTCCTTTAGGATGCTCCACACCCCTAAAAAAAAAAAAAAAAAACGGAAAAATTCTGTCACTTGCATCAGTGTATATAACATTCATGTATGAAGCTCCAACACTTCGGCCGCCTGATGCAAAGAGCCACCTCACTGGAAAAGACCCTGATGTGGGGAAAGATTGAAAACAAAAGGAAAAGAGGGCGGCAGAGGACGAGATGGTTATATATCTGACTCGCTGGACATGAATCACTGACTCAATGGACATGAATTTGAGCAAACTCCAGAAGACAGCAGAGGACACCAGAGCCTGGCAGGCTACAGTCCATGGGGTTGCAGAGAGTCGGGCCTGACTTAGTGACTGGGCAACAGCTATAGGGTAAAGAGTGATAAAAGCGACATCCATATGCCCACCTATCGGCGTAGGTGGGAAACTGTGCGTCGTTGCCTTTGAAGCCCCCTGCCTGCTTCACTGTGTTGATCAGTTTCTTTTCTTCCTAGCTTTGCCACACATGCAATATAGTCAATATAGTCTTAGGTGCCTCTGAACTTTATATAAATAGAATCATACTGAGTGTCTGCTTCTGTGACTTTTGCTGTGTCTGCTCATTATTTTAAACATTCACCTATGCATGTGTGCATGATGGTTATTAGCTTTTACTACAGAATAGCGGGGCTTCCCTGGTGACTCAGATTGCAAAGAAATCTGCCTGCAACACAGGAGACCTGGGTTTGACCCCAGCATCAGGAAGATCCCCTGGAAAAGGAAATGGCAACCCACTCCAGTATTCTTGCCTGGAAAATTCCATGGACACAAAAGCCTGGAGGCCAATAGTCCATGGGATGGGTCACAGAGAGTTGGACACTACTGAGCAACTAACACTTTCACTGAATAGTGTTCAGTTCTATAAAGTATCTACCATTCTCTTGAGTGCATATGGGCTCTTTGCAGTCTGGGGCTTTTCTGAACAATGCTGCTCTGAATATTTTTGGTTTTGTATTGGCAAGGGATCATGCTGGGATGGAACCACTGGGCTGTGAGGTAAGGGCACGTTCAACTTGACTAGTTAATGCCAGCTGTTTCCAAGTGGCTTATACTGACTTACCTTTCCACAGCAGGCTAAGAATTCCTTTTTCTCCGCATCCTTGCTGACATCTACTGATCACGTTCTAAAACACTTCTGTCCACTTGGGTCTTTGTAATAACAGCCAACACTTAATGCTCACCGTGGCAGGCCCTGCTCTGAGAACTCTGTGTGCATGATCTCATTTTATCCTCACAAGAGCCCTAGCTGCTAGGAATGTGTTGTCATTTGTGAACAAGAGAGCAAGTCTTTGTCTTTCCCCTCTGCCTCCCCTTCTGTCTGAGCCTGGTGGCCACTCTCTGTGGCCATTTCACACGTTTCTTCTCCCATCCTGGGCCATTTCACATGTTTCTTCTCCCATCCTGGGCTATTTCACATGTTTCTTCTCCCATCCTGGGCTATTTCACATGTTTCTTCTCCCATCCTGGGCTGGGTCCCAGCACGGCCTTAGTCCTACCCAGAGCCTTTCCTCCTCAGGCTGTTACTCCCTGTCGGTCCGCCTCAGCCGCCCTGCCTCCTGGGACCGGATCAGACACTACAGGATCCAGCGCCTTGACAATGGTTGGCTGTACATCTCACCACGCCTCACCTTCCCTTCGCTCCTGGCCCTGGTGGACCATTACTCTGGTACGGCCACCCCCCGCCTCATATGAGAGTAGATGGGGATTTGGGCTTTGGGGGGACAGTCATCTCTTGGACACTTTACCTGCTGGAGAATATCCAGACAGAAAAGGGACCGCCCCTTTCTCCATGGCAGTCCCTGTGCCGAGAAACGCTGCCTGGGAGCCCCAGCTTCACCTCACACCAGCAGAGCCACTCAGATGTCCCTGTGGGTGTGCAGGCCAGAACCTCACCCACCACTGTGGTTCTGAGTCAAGGTCCCCCACAGCTGGCACGGTTCTCTCCGCAGGAATTGGGCCCACAGCTGTTGTTACTGTGGAATTTAGTCAATTCTCAGCATCTTCTGGTGTCTGTCCTGTAACAGCAGTGTCAGAGGCAGAGAGGAAAGACCACTGCTGAGAAACTGATCAAGGGGTTTCTGGACAGCTGTTCCAGGGAGCAGATACCGACCGAACAAGGGGAGACTGATCATTCCTTAGCTTTTCTTCTTTCCAAAGCACTTTCCTAATCAGAAAACTGGGGCTCAAAGAGGTCCCTCAACTTACCCAAAAACCACACAGTAAATTAAGTCTCCCCAGTTAGCCCAGAATCTTTGACTGCATCTCAGCTTCCAGATGAACAGTTTGGGGCTCCCAATCCCACTAGCCAAGTGTGGGAGGCTGTCAGGGTGAGGGTGGTTGGTTGGCGAGGGAAGCAGGGCTGGAGTCGGCCAGGTCAAAGGTCTAGGTCTCTTCCTCAGAGCTGGCGGATGACATCTGCTGCCTCCTCAAGGAGCCCTGTGCCCTGCGGAGGGCTGGCCCACTCCCTGGCAAGGCCATACCCCCACCTGTGACTGTGCAGGCAACACCACTCAACTGGAAAGAGCTGGACAGGTGAGGGGCTCCTGGAATGGGAAGTGGAGTAGAGTTAGAAGGACCCGCCCCTGGGAACCTGGACTGGGGGCATCACCTTCAGGGACACCTGGGAGCCACTAAGCATCCTCTGAACTCAGAGGCCAGCCCAGGCTCAGCGGGTCTGCTGGGGGGACCAGTAGGGACGCCAAGGCGGGCACGGATACTGGGCATGCCTGGACACCAAGGTGGCCAGGGTGGAAGGGCAGACAAGATGGGATACCACAGAGGACCAGCCCTGAGTGAGGTCAAGCAGGTGTCTGATCTGACAGGGAACAGGAAACCAGGGGGTTTTCAGCAGGTTCTGAGAGCAGGGACTGTGTGGCAGGGGTGGGGAGGAGGCTGAGGCTCCCAACCCAGCTCTGTCCCTTCTCCACAGCTCCTTCCTGTTCTCTGAAGCATCTGCTGCAGGGAAGGAGTCCCTCCTCAGTGAGGGGCTCCGGGAGGCCCTGAACTCCTACATCAGCCTTACTGATGACACCTCCTTGGACGATGTCAAGGCCGAAAGCAGACGCCGAAAGGGGAACCAAGGCTGAGCACTTAGAGCCCCATCTCAGCTCAGCCTGAGCGAGCACCCCAGAGCCAAGGCTGCACGGAGGGGAAGGGAGGACTGGGACACAGAGGCACATCCAGGGTCCCCCCAGCATCCTCTGTTCCTTCTCTTCTTAGCCCTAAGAAATCACTTAACCTCCTCCCAGCGCGATGACTTGGCCTGCAACCTCTAGTTCAAGTCTAGAGCAGTTAAGAACAGGGCCAGGACTCCAAAAAGAGACCAGATGTCCTCTGGGGTCTGACCCAGTCAGTTCCTGAGTTTGGGATTTCCAGTGTCATCTCCTGCCTGTCGAGAGTCATTTCCCATCCCACAACTCCTCCCACAAGGTAGAAAACCACCACTACCATCAAGGCGGAAAAAGTAACCATTTAAAGAAAACTGACCAGTCTCTCAGAATGCTACCACACCAGTGAAGGTGGACTGTGGAACAGGAAAGCAGGTGGGGATAGGTGGCTTAAACAGCAGCAGAACCTGGGCTGGCCAGTTCCCACCTGACCGCCATGCTGAGAGCAAGACCTCTGACAGTCCAGGTCCTCCACGTCCCCGCTAAGCCCCTTCTCTGGACAGTCCTAGCTCTCAGGTCTGTCTCATAGTGTGGCTCATCCTTTGAACCTGACTACGCTTTTCTGGCTACAGCAGCCTCGCCACCTTGTGGCCAAATGCAAAATGACACCATCTGAGCCCAGCACACTGAAGCAAGGCTATAGTCACATTCCCTGGGCAGGGGCATCAGAAGGTGGTGAGCCCTCTCTCCACAAAGTCAAGGCCACCGCCTGTACCAACTCCAGTCCTCCATTTCCCTGCTGCCCATGAAAGGAAAGGGGCCTGCTGAAGCTGCTAAGTGAGCAGAGAGAAGAGGGAAGAAGGAAAGGGGACGGGGCCACCGCCTCTATTGCCCTACTGGGTTCTGAAGCTAGAGTGGAGGTGGGAACAGCTTTACCAGTATCATCAACAGGGTCTCAGTTAAAGATCTGATTTATTCAAGTATCTGAAAACATTCTACATGAAAATCGTTATCAGATGCTGCGTGTACTGTGCTATGGACGATGCACATACTGCCACACTGTTTTCAGAAGACTTGAAATGCCCATGATTGGTAGTTTAAAAACTGTACACCTGATGGAGAAGGAAGACAATTTAATGTTTCATCCAGATCCAGAGGTGCAGCAAATTAAAGGACAGCTCCAGCTGGCAAACAGGTATCTCATGATGGTCTCCAGGAAGAAACGGTTGGCGATGGACAGTTCAAAAGTGCTTCTCCAAAAGGTGGATGGTTCTTTGAAAAGTTTCAGGTCGCAACCCTTGCAGAAGACACTGACGCCCAACACACTGATTCTCGGTCCAGGAAACATGGGTGTTCCGGGTTCCACGTGGCTGGGGAGCCCCTACCAATCATGCTTCTGTGCTGTGACTTAAGAGGGTCCTCTGGGCCAGACAGGGAGCAGGCTGGGGCCGTGCACTGTCAGTCATAGTGGATGGCAGTGTAGAAGATGATCCAGATGACCTAGACAGGAAAGAAGCAATGTTTATAGGTCCCTTCACCAAGAGGGTCAACACAGGCTCCTACTCCACCTAGCAAAAGTGTCCTAACAAAGTGGGCACGGTGGACTTCCCGGGGGCTAGCCAACGCGTGAGCTGCTTGGGGGCTTACATAATTTCACTGAAAACAAGATGTCTCCAGTAGAACCCAGGACCACCTTGCTGTGCTCCTAAAGGACCCTGGACAAGTCTCTTCTCCTGCCAAACAGTGTGAGGGCTTAGAGTTACAGATGTGGAAATGATGGAGGAAAAGTCAACTGTACTGCTAGCAAGTGTTAGAATTAGCAACACGTGAAAACAGAACTCATGTCAGACCCTGTCAGCTTCGTATCAGAGCAGAGGTTCTCAAACCTGACTGTCCTTGGCAATCTTCTGGGATCTTTAAAAACAGAGATGCCCAGGTGCCACCTCCCAGAGATTCTGATTTCATTGGTCTGGGCTAGGGTCTATAACTTTTAAAATATAACTTTGAGATGCAATTCATTGTCATAAAGCTTACCTCTTTAAAGTATATACAGAGATTTTTCATATATTCGGAGTTGTGAAAACATTTTAGAGCATTTTCGTTACCCTGGAAACAAAACCTATTCCCGTTATCAGTTACTTCCCATTTCCCTTCCCACCCCTGTCCTAACAACCACTAATCTACTTTTTATGCATCTGGGTTTGCCTCATTTGAACATTTCACATAAACAGAATCACAACATGTGGCCTTGTGTGTCTGCATTTTTTTCACCTAGCATCATGTTTTCAAGGCCCATCCAGGTTGGAGCCTGTACCAGTGCTTCAGTCATCTTTATGGCCGGGTATTTTATCCAGCCATTTGTCAGGTGATGGCAAATGCAAAAAATTTCCATTTGGGGGCTATTATGAATATATGTGTTAAATGTTTCCCAGTTTTCAATATGCAGCCAGAGTTGAGAATTGGATGCAGAAGCTGACAATGAGCCCTGCATTCACTCACCACAGGGAGATCACCCCACATCTTAAGTCAAGAAAGGCCCTCCAGCCTCAGGAGTCTTGGAAAAACAGTAGGCAAATCACACAACGTAACTATCAAAGGGCTGCCCGTGAATAACAGAGAGCTCTAGGAAATGACAAACCCCGCTGTGAAACTCTCAGTGACACATACCATGAACAAGGCAAATGATGTCATAAACCCTTCTTTCGTGAGCTCCCACGTGCCGCCATATTCCTCCTCGTCTATCTGCAGGTAGTTGCTGAAGTAGACATACAGGACACCCGCGTTGATAAGGCAGAACCTGGAGCAAGGGAGGACAGGCACCAAACGTGAGCCGTAGGCATGGAGGACCCAGAACTCCCACCAGCGTGGTCCAGCTCGGTCAGGGCTGGCAGCTGCAGTTAACCGTGTCATGGGGGCAAATGAAATGATCCATGAAAACAAGCATATGTAAGTTCTCCTAGCCCCCCTGAAGTAAGACAGAAGGCTGATGAACAATCCCAAATAGGACCAGTTCCTGACGGCCTCCAGGTAGTTGCAGCTCGGGAGCGGGGTGGCCATGGAAAAGACCCGTGTGAAGCTGCTGCTTCATGGCCTAGTCAGGCAAGCAAGGGCATAGTAAAGAAGCGCCTGATAATTCCCAGTGGGAGACAATTTCTGAGTGTTCACTGGCAGCTACCGCACTTGATGCAGAGATGAACATGGCAGTGCCAGCCATCAGCTCACCATCTATGGGGGCAAAAACAACAGTCAGAGTGGACTGAAACCAGAGGGTTCAAAGGTCTCTGACCCCATCACATATGATCTAACTGGTGCAAGAATCCGAATCCGGAGAAGAGTGACACTGCACTGTGCTCCGCTGATCACTTGGCGCTGCCGCTGCGTAAAAGCAATATTCATAAAGGGATCAAAACTGCACCTAATCTTACGGCAGACCATATGCCTTAGGCCACACCCCTCTGAAGGCTGCAGTGGAAAATGCAGAGAACAGGTTCCTCCTGTTCTGCGGATGAAGTGTGAGCTCTGCAGGGCATGGTAGGGCAGTATGAGGATAAGTGTGTAAATCCTTGTGCAAGGCGGGGAGGGAGTGTGCTATAGACCTAAGGCTGTCTGAGCAAGGTGAGGTTGAGGCAGGGTGCAAGTAGTCACTGTGGGCTTTCTCAGGCTGGAAAGAACAGGAGTTGGGAGACTGGTTTAGACCTGTTTCAGGACATCAGTACAAATAAAGTTTGAGGACAGGGACTGAGAAAATGGTTGAATGGGGAGGCAAGAAGCCCCGAAAGCTTCGCGCCTAAGTGCTTGGGAGAACCATCGGTCCAGCAACTGAAGCAGGGAGTCAGGAAGAACAGATGGTTTTTCTTGGACTACAGTCCTTGGCTTAGCTATGTCATGGCCACATCCTTATCTGCTACTAGAAATCTGGGGACCCAGCCAATGTGGCCACGTCCCTCTGATAGGAGTTTCATTTTGGACAGGCTGAGTTATGGCTCTAGACAGAGCCTACTAATGGGACTTAGAAATGTCAGTGGGGCTCAGCTACTAAGCTCATTTTAGAGTCTCCTACTGTATGCAACCCACTCCAGTACTCTTGCCTGGAAAATTCCATGGACTGAGGAGCCTGGTGGGCTTTAGTCCATGGGGTCGCAAAGAGTCGGACACGACTGAGCGACTTCACCTTCACCTTCACTGTAAAAGTGGTTGCTTAATGAGATGAGAAAGGGAAATACAAGTGAAAGAGACACAGGGTGACAGGGAGAGAGAAAATGGCTGACACTGGGCCTGCCTGCCAAGGGTCACACGCTTAAGTAGAAAGTGAAGTCACAGAAACACAGCATTTAAATGTCTGGTGTCAAGGGAGGCTGGTCAGGAAAGGCCTGGAAGTCTCCACACTGAGATTTAAGGATGGGCATAGAGACAAGCATGCTGGATTGGGGTGGCGGGCAGGGGGCTGTGTGTGTGTGTGAAGAGTTGCTTGTTGTGTCCGACTCTTTGTGACACCATGGACTGTAACCTACCAGGCTCCTCTGTCCATGGGAGTCTTCAGGTAAGAATACTGGAGTGAGTTACCATTTCCCTCTCCAGGGGATCTTCCCGACCCACGGATTGAACTCGCATCTCCTGCACTGGCAGGTGGGTTCTTTACCACAGAGCCACCAGGGAACCCTGACTAGCATGAGTCTTTGCTATATTATTCCCAGATTGAGTGACTTCAGAGAAATCCCTCAGGGCTCCTCTAAGACAAGACAGGTGCAGGGGGTTCAAACCACTGTTACCCTCTCTTAGAAGAGTGATCTGGGGAAGACAGGAGACTACTTTTTTTGGTTTTTCGATTGCTTTCTGCCATCTCTGGCCATTTCCCTGGTATCTGCCTTTTTTTCTCATAGTAAGCTCAAATGGGGATGACCAACATTCTAAAAATGTGGTATGTATCTTCATACTACTTCCACCCTGAGAAGACCTCTATGAACCCCAGGTCCTGCCTGCATCTCATCATCCTCAGTGAGTCCTCATCAAATGTCCACTCTGTCAAGAGTGAGTTGGAAGATAAAGCCTATGGTTTCCTTGGACAAATAGTTTGCTCAGCATCATAAACAAAAACCCTCTTTAGCTGGGAGAGAGAACCGTACATTCCTTTTCAGTTACCTTCTGACAAAACAGCCAACTCAAATGAGTTTGAAATGATTTCACACTTTTCACCCCAGAGTAAGGAAATAAGACGTGATCACAACTAACACCTCTACGTGATTTTCCAGTGTTGAGTACTGACCATTTGTTTTCCCTGTGTGAAAAGAGAAACGGCCAGGAGTTTGCCTCTCCATTTCTACCATAACTTGGCCATGACTCCCATCTTAAGACAATTCCCACAAATTTTTTAAAATCAACCTGGTGGGCATGCAGTGACTTCTTAACAAGTTGAGCGATGACCAGGGGCTGGTGTCAAATGCTGCCACTGGCCACGGGTGCACAATAAAGGAAGAAGGACCCAATCTCCTACTTTTTCACTGCCTTTAAAATGTAGGGACCTGGGGCTTCCATGGCAGTCCAGTGGTTAAGGGCTTCCACTGCAGGAGACACAAGTTTGACCCTGGTCTGGGAACTAAGATTCTGCATGCCATGTGGCAAGGCCAAAAAAAGTAGGAACCTAAAACAACTTCTGCCAAAGCCAAGATTCAGGACACCCAGCACATGCGCAAGGGAGTGATCATCAGGTACAGGAGCTCTTCCACCTCCCAAATCTGCCTAGACAACAAAGGCCATGTCAGAACCACATGCCTGTTACCAACAGGCAATACAGCCACCTCCTGCATGAGGTCACTACGGACCCATGAATGAATAAACTAACCCAGATCTTCGTAAAGGGAACATGCCCGACCCAAGATATTCCCAGGCCGTTGAACTGAGGAGTGCTGCATCAGACCCAGGAGGACCATCATGGGGCCAGTGTTTTGAATTAGTTATTACACACACACACAGAAACCTAAAAATACAAAAAAGACCCAAGACTTACCCTGCTATTCCCAAGAAACCTCGCAATGGTAACACTCCCCAAATGACACCCAGGACCACAGCAATGATCTGTCGGAACCAGTAGATCACATCTAAAAATTCATCCTTAGAAAAAAGAGAGAATGTATGCATTATCTGGAGGGGGTACCACAAGAGAACCTTTTGCAACAGGTGAGGAACAAAATCTTTCTGCTAAACTCATCTTCCAGAGAAATTTTCCCCCAAAGCAATGGTATTTGGTTCTCCAATCTCCACATCCTCTTCTTATACTAAATTGTGGTTAAAAAAATGATACATATTTACTTATTTTGGGACTTCCCTGGTGGCTCAGACAGTAAAGAATCTGCCTGCAATGCAGGAGGCATAAGAGACGTGGGTTTGATCCCTGGGTCGAGAAGATCCCCTGGAGAAGGAAATGGCAACCCAGTTCTGTATTCTTGCCTGGGAAGTCTCATGGATAGAGGAGCCTGGTGGGCCCCAGTTCATGAGGTCAGAGTCAGAGTTCTTGTAACAGGTGAGGAACAAGCTTAGCAGAAAAGCTCCCTGCTAAACTCTTCTTCCAGAGAAATTTCCCCCAAGACAATGGTATTTTGTTCTCGAATTCTTCTTGTACTAAATTGTGGTTTTAAAAAAAGATGACATATTTACTTAAGTGATGGCTTCCAGGGTGCTCTGCTCTAGATAAAAATTTTAGAAAAATGATTTACCTTTTTCCCCCCAGAAGCTACAAAAATGAAATCGCTGTGACAATAACTGAGCTACTGGCCAGTTATCTGACCTGGGGATACCTGGACAGACTAGCCACAGGCGGAAGGGCTGACTGTGAACCGATTCACTACCACTTCCCCACACAAGGAATTCTAAGTAAGTCACAAAGGAGAGGATGAATTAGAAACAAAAGTGAAGAAGGTGCCAGCACATCTAATTTTCATACAGGAACATGGAAGATTCAGGTTTCCGACCTTCCTTGGACTGCAGAAACCAGTCCTTACACAAAGAAAGAAAGCCATGACACAGCAAATCAGGAAGGTTTCACAGCAGCTGGGCAGGACAAGGGCACTTTCAGGAAGTGCCTCCCATTCACCCCCGCCCCCTTACAGGAACCCCAGGAAAACCTATTTCATCATTCAAAAAAAAAAAAAAAAAAAAAAACTCAAGGGAAAGATTGCAGGTACAACCAACTTTTCAGGCCAACTGGAATCAAGCTATTTGCAATACTTCCTTCCCCACCATGGAGCAGAGGCGGGGAAGTGCTCACACTCCGATCTTCTGAATGCATGTAACCAGTAAGGACATCTTGAAGTTCCCCAACCATTCCTCACACATATTTGGTGGTCTCCCTTCGACCCCGACTCCCCACCACACACATGCAGTAACGCTCACCCCTGAAAGGTGGTCTCAGTCTCCCCTCTTAACTCTCACACTTATTAGGGTATTCAGTTTTCTCATTCGAGAGGAAAGCAATGGCAGCTCACCTTTGGTGAGCCTCACTATGTGCTAAGCACTTTAACGCAGCAGGTACCCCACTTCAGAGTTTTTTTAAGACTCAAGTGAGATGATACAGAGAGAGAACCGGACACATAGTATTCAATAGACGTCTGCTCTGGTTACTGCTCCTGCCAACGACGCTGGTACAACATCAGTCACTTACTGAAGATCCTGCTGGCACTAAAAGGCGGAGATGGAATCGAACTCAGCTCAGTCTTGCCGTTCAGGCACGCGACCTGCCTACGGGGACAACTCCTCCGCCCCTCCTTGCGGCTTCCCGAGTGACCCAGGCGATTTCACCAGTCGACCACTCTGTGATGAGCCCCGAGCCTGACAGCTGGGCCCGCGCAGTTCGCCCCGCCATCCTTGGGCCACCCGCCCCGCCACCCCGAACACTCGGCCGGGCCCGGACCGGGGCAGGGGCAGGGGCAGGGGCAGGATCGGGCCCGTCCTTTCGTCCCCGAGTCCCAGCTGGCTCCTCGAACGTGCGCCCCCGCTAGTCCCCACCTCACCTTGTCTTCCCAGGCCGCGTCGCTCCGCAGCACCTTGCTCCAGACAGAGACTTTGAGGGCCCCGTTGGCCAGCTGCGGCTGAGACGTCTCCTCCTTCCGCCGCCCGCCGCTCATCCTCCCGTCGCGCCGCCCGGGCCGGGCCTGGGGCGCGGGGCCGATCTAAAAGGGGTCGGGGTCTCGGGTCACGGAGCGCGGGTCGGCGGTGGCGGCGACAGCGACAGGCTCAGCAGTTCGGTTCAGCGGCACCCCTCCAGCAACCTCCACTTGGCCAAACACCCGGGCTCTGTTGGCTCGGTAGAGACCAGGCGCGCGGAAGGCGGAGCCACGCAGCGCCGCGCGTCCTCCTCCCGCCGACGTGCACACGCAGCCAATCAGCGGCCGCGCAGCTGTCCGAACGCAAGAACAGACGCCGCTTCGGCGCAAGCGCACTGTGCGCGGGGACGTGACGGCAAGCTTCCGCTGACCCCGCAGTAAGGTGAGAGGGAAGGGACAATCTTGGTAACGACGACGCCATGACCGCGAAGAGGCGCAGCGGAAGCATAAGAACGATGTCACCGAGGAAGGCGAGGTTAAACAGGAGCTTCCTCCAATCCGCTACAGCTTGTCCCTCGAGCAGCGGGGTAGAACACGGCCCTACCTTACCCGAGGCGTCCTTTGGAGCCCAGGCCTTGCTCAGGGTTTAGCCCTTGCTTGTTTTCCCCGAACCTTGCAAGTCCCTTAGGACCTTGTTCAGAAAGTTCATTGTTTTGTAGTAGTAACTTTAGTGTCTCTTCATGCCTAGCGTCCTCTTTTGACAGATGTGAGCCCTGAGATCCAAAGAGGGGAAATGATTTTCTAAGGCTTTCGAGCGTGTTGGAACCAGCTGAGGACTCCTCAGGGGAGAAAGGTGGCATCAGAATATCTGAGCATTCTTCCAGCGAGCGTGTCCTTGCTACGCGCTTGGTTAGTGGTTCACAAGTGTGGTTCTGGACCAGCAGCAGGTGCATTACCTGGGAATTTGATTAGAGATTCAGATTCTCAGATCCCACTCAGACCCATTGAATCAGAAATTCTGGGGTGGGGCCCATAATCAGAGTTTCAGCCAGCCCGCCAGGTGGTGCCCTGCGCACACTGTGCAAAGGAACAAGGCACATGAGTCCTGTGTGGTAGGTTTATAGAGGCAAAGTAACTTGCCTGAACCACTCAGCTAGTATCTGGGTCTGTCTGATTTCAAAATCTGCACCCTGGGGAGTTTCCTGCAGGTCCAGTGGTTAGAACTCGATATGCTTTCTCTCCCATGGAATTTGTTTCAATCCCTGGTACCTGAAAAAAGACCCCGCAAACCAGAGGGGCACCAAAGATGATACTGCAACAGACATTACTTTGTCCATACCTGGTGGGATGGCCATATACCTGACGTGGGTGTACACCTTTTGTCCTAACTTTCACATTATCAGCCCTCCCTCCTCTGAACCATCTCCCCTATGCAAACCTAGAGTAAAGCCTAACCAGCCCACGTGGGCTCAGCAGCTGTGGGCTCAGCAGTCTGTAAAACCTATTTTACAGACTCCCTGATGGCATGCAGTGCTGCAGATAGATATTCTATCCCAGAATGTTGTAAGAATACTTGGCCTGGAGTCAAAGACAGAAAAAGTAAGTTTTTAGCCTGCTGGGTCTAGTGGCAGAGGACTGTAATGGGGAATCTGATGTGGGCTGTTAGGAAACTGAACTCAGAGGGAAGAGTAGGAGTTGAGAAAGAGGGAGGGGAAAGGAGGAGAGTATTCTAGGAGATGAAACCACGTCTGCTATTGGTGAGGAATAAATCCACAAGTTAGGGAGAGAAGGGGAGACTCGTGCTGAATAAGCTGCTTCCAGTTTTATTGAAAAATGATGTGCATCACTGTAAGTTTAAGGTCCACAGCATGATGGTTTGATTTACGTATCTTTTGAGATGTTTACCAGAGTAGGATCAGCTAACACCCACCTTCTGAGATAGATACAATAAAGAGAAAAGAAAGACAAATATGAAAAAAGACAAATAAAATCTCCTGTGATGAGAACTCTTAGGATTTACTCTTTTTTTATTTTAAAAATTATGTATGTGTTTATTTTTGGCTGCACTGGGTCTCCATTGCTGAGCTCGGGCTTTCTCTAATTGCAGCGAGTGGGAGCAGCTCTCTAGTTGTAGAGCATGGGCTTCTTTTTTTTTTTTTTTTTGGGCTTCTTATTGAGGTAGCTTCTCATTCCACAGCCTGGGCTCTAGGGCCACGTGGGCTCAGCAGTTGTGGCACGTGGGCTTAGTTGCCAGGCAGGTAGAATCTTCCTGGAGCAGGGACTGAACCTGTTTCCCCTGTATTGACAGATGGATTTTTAACCACTGGGCCCCCAGAAAAGTCCAAAATTTCACCATTTTTCAGTATGTAGCTCTGTGACCCAGTGTGGTACATTTGCTGGTGGTCGCATCCATTTTCAGAACAATTTCATCATACAAAACTGAAACTCGGCGCTCATTAAACTATGAACTCCCCACTCTCCCTTCCCCTCAATACCCGACAATTACCGTTCTACTCTCTGTCTCTGAATTTGACTGAGTTCCCTGTTAAGAGGGTAATCGCAGCATACACATGGACATCACCAGATGGTCAACACCGAAATCAGATTGATTATATTCTTTGCAGCAAAAGATGGAGAAGCTCTATACAGTCAACAAAAACAAGACCAGGAGCTGACTGTGGCTCAGATCATGAACTCCTTATTACCAAATTCAGACTCAAATTGAAGAAAGTAGGGAAAACCGCTAAACCATACAATGGAAGGGAGAAATAGATTTAAGGGCCTAGATCTGATAGATAGAGTGCCTGATGAATTATGGAATGAGGTTCATGACATTGTACAAGAGACAGGGATCAAGACCATCCCCATGGAAAAGAAATGCAAAAAAGCAAAATGGCTGTCTGGGGAGGCCTTACAAATAGCTGTGAAAAGAAGAGAGGCGAAAAGCAAAGGAGAAAAGGAAAGATATAAGCATCTGAATGCAGAGTTCCAAAGAATAGCAAGAAGAGATAAGAAAGCCTTCTTCAGTGATCAATGCAAAGAAATAGAGGAAAACAACAGAATGAGAAAGACTAGAGATCGCTTCAAGAAAATTAGAGATACCAAGGGAACATTTCATGCAAAGATGGGCTCGATAAAGGACAGAAATGGTCTGGACCTAACAGAAGCAGAAGATATTAAGAAGACGTCGCAAAGAGTCGGACACAACTGAGCGATTTCACTCACATATTACAGGCATAACCTCAGGTCATTATATACTCTTTGTAAACACTTTTCATTGTTCTCTGCTTGGATAAAAAGTTTTCTTTACAGATAATTTTTAAAGCTTCCAGGTAGGCTTCTTTGTAATGTGTTTATATGTAGGATGAAGCCTAGGAATTTTGTCCAATTTGGCCCCTTGCACATGAGAACCCAGGTAATCCTCTGGCCATCACAAATGCTCCAAAATCACAGCATTCTCTTTAAGAATCTCCCCCGAGCTGCCTAACTAATGGGGGAGAGGGGAAGCTCTGGACCCTCGAAGCTGACTTTGGAGACCATTATAAGATTTAAGGACAATAGTTGCTCTTTCCACATCAGCTTTGGACCAACCTAATGAATCTTCAGTGCAAACCAGAGGCCTCCAGGACAGAGGCTCAGAGGGAAATCACCCCAGGAATAAAATATTGCCAGAACCATCTACCCTTTGAAGTGACTTCTGCCTTAGAGCAGTGGGCTTCCTTCCCTCAGCTCCCAGGAGTCTCCTGAATGTCTTTGGATGTGGTCCTGGCTCGTGTGTGCCCATGATCTCAGCTGTCCCTGTGATCTGAGAGCTGAACATCCTTCTTGTGGATCCCATGTTTTGATCATGGTGCTTTTGGTCTGTTCTCCCTATCTCAGTGCACAAGGTGGGGAAGGTCCATGCTGAGCTCTTTCTAAACAGGGACTTTCCTTATCTCCCTCTTCATTCTCAGCTTCCGGCATGGTGGCTGATTATATTTATATGTATAATTTTATATATCAATATTCATGTGTAGTTCTATATTCATCTCTCTTTTTATACTCACACCTACGTCTATATCTATACAGTAAGTCCCCCTCCAAACAAACAAATTTCCTTCTGAGCGTATGTTCAAAGGTCCAGTTTGTTCATAAGCCTAAGATTCTCCAGGCAAGAATACTGGAGTGGGTTGCCATGCCCTCCTCCAGGGCATCTTCCAGACTGAGCGATCGAACCCACATCTCTTGTGTCTCCTGCACTGGCATGCAGGTTCTTACCACTACCTGGAAAGCCCATCTATACCTATACCTGTACCTATATCATTTATATCTGTATCTGTCTTAATAAGCTCTCCTTCCTTAACTTAGTCTCCTCCAAGCCCTCTTCTCAACTAGGCCTTGACTTTGGCCTGCCCAGACCAGTTTTAGCAAGTATATGCAGCCTACTTTTAAGCCAGTATATTCACCCATTCTCCTTCTTAGATTTTAATTTGCTTCTTTATGTTTGGCTGCACTGGGCCTTTGGTGCTGTGTGCGAGCTTTCTCTCACTACACTGACCCAGGGCTGCTCTCTAGCTGCGGGCACAGGCTTCTCACTGCGGTGGCTTCTCTTCTTGCAGAGCGTGTGCTCTAGGGCACGTGGGCTGTGGGAGTTGTGTCCTGTAGGCTCAGTAGTTGTGACACATGGGCTTGGTTGCCCCAAGGCATATGGAATCTTCCTGAACCAGAGATTGAACCCGGGTTCCCTGAGTTGGCAGGCAGACTCTCAACTAGGGAAGACCATGTGGGATGTTCCTCCACCCACTTGATATTTGATTATCCTTAATAGTTGATCATGGGTTCTCAAAGAAAAGTTATGACCAACCTAGATAGCATATTCAAAAGCAGAGGCATTACTTTGCCGACTAAGGTCCATCTATTCAAGGCTATGGTTTTTCCTGTGGTCATGTATGGATATGAGAGTTGGACTGTGAAGAAGACTGAGCGCCGAAGAATTGATGCTTTTGAACTGTGGTGTTGGAGAAGACTCTTGAGAGTCCCTTGGACTGCAAGGAGATCCAACCAGTCCATTCTGAAGGAGATTGGCCCTGGGATTTCTTTGGAAGGAATGATGCTAAAGCTGAAGCTCTGGTACTTTGGCCACCTCATGCAAAGAGTTGACTNGTGGTCATGTATGGATGTGAGAGTTGGACTGTGAAGAAGGCTGAGCGCCGAAGAATTGATGCTTTTGAACTGTGGTGTTGGAGAAGACTCTTGAGAGTCCCTTGGACTGCAAGGAGATCCAACCAGTCCATTCTGAAGGAGATTGGCCCTGGGATTTCTTTGGAAGGACATATGCTAAAACTGAAGCTCCAGTACTTTGGCCACCTCATGCGAAGAGTTGACTCATTGGAAAAGACCCTGATGCTGGGAAGGATTGGGGGCAGGAGAGAAGGGGATGACAGAGGATGAGATGGCTGGATGGCATCACGGACTTGATGGACATGAGTTTGGGTGAACTCCGGGTGTTGGTGATGGACAGGGAGGCCTGGCATGCTGCGATTCATGGGGTCGCAAAGAGTCGGACACAACTGAGCGACTGAACTGGACTGAACTGACTCGCTTTTTCCCTTAGCACTATATTTGCAGGGCTCGTGTGTCATACCAGGTCAGCATTTCCTTCTTTTGTAGGGTTGAATAATAACTTTCTTAAATGTCCACAGTGTATACATTGTTTATCCATTTATCTATTGAGGGATACTTGGGCTGCCTCTACCTTCTTGCTGTTGTGAATAACACTACAGTGAATAAGTGTACAAAGCATCTGTTCAAGTCTCTGCTTTCAATTCTTCTGGGTATATACTCAGAGGGGAATTGCTGAATCATATCATACTGCCTTTAATTTTTGAATTATTGCTATACTATTTTCCATTCCCACCAAGAATACACAAGAGTCCCAATTTCTCTACATTCTCAACACTTGTTTTTTTTAAACAGTCAACCTAATGAGTGTAAAGTGGGATATCATTGTGTTTTGATTTGCATTTCTCTAATGATTAGTGATGTCAAGCATCTTTTCACTTGCTTGCTGACCATCTGTGTATCTCTTTTGGAGAAATGTCCATTCCAATACTTTGCCTATTTTTGAATCCTGTCTTTTGGGTTTTTGTTGTTGAGTTCTAAGGGTTTTATGTATAGACTAGATATTAATCCCTTATATGTAATTTGCAAATACCTCCTCCCATTCTCTAAGTTGCCTTCTTACTTTGTTGGTCATGTTCTTTTTGGGGGGAGTGGGGTGACTATATGTCATAATAACATATAATCAAAACCTTTGTCAAATTCTAAGTACCAGGTCAATAAAACCTTTATTGTAATGTTTGCACTATGTCACCAGGGAAATAAAACAAGAAAATTTTAATAAAGTACAATTTGTCTAATTTTTTGATTGTTGTTTCCTGTGCCTTTGGTTTATGTTCAAGAAATCATTGTCAGTCCTATGTCATCAAGTTTTTCCATGTTCTCTTTTATAGTTTTAGCTCTTACGTTTAGGTCTTCCATCTATTTTGAGTTAATTTTTAGTGTTAGGTAAAGGTAAGGTCCACCTTTATTCTTTTACATGTGGATATCCAGTTTTCCCAGCACCATTTGATAGACTGTCCTTTCACCACTGAGCGGTTTTGGCATCGTCATTTGACCATATATGCGAGGGTCTGTATCAGGGCTGTCTGCTTTATTCCGTTGGTCTGTTTGTCTGTCTTAATGCGGTGCCACTCTTTTGATTACTATAGCTTTGTTAAGCTTTGAAATCAGGAAGTGTGAGTCCTCCTACTTTGTTCTTATTTTTCAAATGTTTTCACTTATTGAATATCCCTAGAGATTCCATATGAATTTTAGAATGAGTTTTTCTATTTCTTTCAAAAGAAAAGGTCATTGGGATTTTGGTAGAGAATGCAGTGATTCTGTAGATTGCTTTGTAGTAACAATATCAAGTCTTCTAATCCATGAACATGAAATGGTTTTGTTTATTTGTATATTTTTTAATTTCATTCAGTGATGTTTTGTAGCTTTTTTGACATGTAAGTCTTTTACTTACTTGGTTAATTCCTAAGTAGTTTATTCTTTTTGATGCTATTGTAAGTGGAATTATTTTCTTACTTTTTGGATTTTAAAAGTAACTTTTATTTATTTATGGCTGTGCTGGGTCTTCGTTGCTGTGCAGACTTTTCTCTAGTTGTGGCGAGCAGGTTTCTCATTGCGGTGGCTTCCTTTGTTGCAGAGCACCAGCGCTAGGGCACAGGCTCAGCAGTTGTGGCACACAGGCTTAGTAGCTCTGCAGCATGCAGAACCTTCCTAGAGCAGGGATGGAACCTGCGTCTCCTGCATTGGCAGGCAGATTCTTTACCACTGAGCCACCAGGGAAGCCCCTCCTTTTCGGATATCTCATTGAAGAGAAATAGCTGATTTTTGTATCTTATAACGTTGCTGAATCCTGTACTAGTTTAACAGTTTTTCTGTGTCTAGAATCTTTAGGGTTTTCTACATATTGATCATACCATATGCAGAGATAACTATTTCTTCCCCCTGCTGCTGCTGCTGCTGCTGCTAAGTCGCTTCAGTCGTGTCCAACTCTGTGTGAACCCAGAGATGGCAGCCCACCAGGCTCCCCCATCCCTTGGGATTCTCCAGGCAAGAACACTGGAGTGGGTCGCCATTTCCTTCTCCAATGCATGAAAGTGAAAACTGAAAGTGAAGTCGCTCAGTTGTGTCTGACTCCTAGTGACCCCATGGACTGCAGCCTACCAGGCCCCTCTGTCCATGGGATTTGCCAGGCAAGAGTACTGGAGTGGGGTGCCATTACCTTCTCCTTTTCTTCCCCCTTAAAGAATTAAAGAAGAGTTAATTCTTTATACGTCATTTTGTATCATATTTTGAAGCTCTGATTGGAATCCCAAGATTCACTACATTTATCTTTACGGGGGAGGACAGTGTCACAGAAAGTTTTATTTGGAAAGCTGCTTAGATCCTGCAGTCCAGCCCAAGGTCACTTGGTTAAGTTAGAGGTCCAACAGGCATCTTAAACCTCATTTGTGTTCCTCGTCTTATCTTTCTGTGCTATGCTTAGTCTCAGTCGTGTTTGACTCTTTGTGACCCATGGATTGTAGCCTGCCAGGCTCCTCTGTCCATGGAGATTCTCCAGGCAAGAATACTGGAGTGGGTTGCCATGCCCTCCTCCAGGGGATCTTCCCAACTGAGGGATTGAACCCAGGTCTCCCGTATTGCAGGCAGATTCTCTACTGTCCAAGCCACCAGAGAAGCCCAAGAATACTGGAGTGGGTAGCCTATCCCTTCTCCAGAGGATCTTCCCAGCCCAGGGATGGAACCCGGGTCTCCGGCATTATAGGATTCTTAACCTGCTGAGCTATCAGGGAAGCCCCTTAGCCTTCTAGGAGCAAAGCCAAGCTGGCAGCGTGGAATGTCCTTGCCTAGAAGGCATTCATGGCACTGAGACTGGTCTCTTTCTTCCTTTCACCCAAAGCTTTCCTTATCTTAGGAAGTGGGGAATTTGGCTGAAATCCAGTGGATCCATCTGGTTAAAATAAACATCTTGTGTGGTCTAAGATGGAAAAGAACTTGATGAAGAGTCAGATTTGGAAGGAGAAATTTTGGCTTTGTGAGGTTGTTTTTTTTTTTTTTTTTAGCACCAGTTAAACGTATGTCACTCTTGGGACCAGGAGTGTTCTCTCAGTTGAATGCCCCTATACCACTGCCAGCTGCTTGTAGCAGGATTTGGAGGAAGGTGTGCTCTGAGGGGCAAGATTGTGGCCTCAGAAACAGATGGAATCACAGAAACCAGGTGTCCTGGTGGGGAAAGGAGCTGTGAAGAGAGCACTGGTTGTGAACTAGAGGCCCGAGTTTCTTCTTTTTGCCTAAAAGAAATATTTCACTAGCATTTTTGAGCCCTTGCATGTGTGCAGGCTAAATTGCTTCAGTTGCGTCTGACTCTTTGCAACCCTACGGAACTGTAGCCTGCCAAGCTCCCCTGTCCATGGGATTCTCCAGGCAAGAATACTAGAGTGGGTTGCCATGGCCTCCTCAGGAGGATCTTCCCAACCCAGGGATCGAACCCATGTCTCTTCTGTCTTTGTGGGCAGGCCAGTTCTTTACCACTGGTGCCACCTGGGAAGCCCATTGATCCCTTACCAGGTGCCAGCTTTACTAAATGTTTTACATACATTTGCTTTTCTCCAAAAGCTGGCTGAGATCTTAGTCATTATACGGAACTCCTCTCCTGTAAACAGTAGTCCTTCCCTTATCCGTAGAGTATGATTTCCAAGACTTTCAGTGGGTGCCTGAAACTGTGTATAGCCTAGGTATGTTCTCCCTGTGTGTACATACCTGTGATAAGGTTTAATTTATAAATCAGGTACAGTAAGAGCATATCTGAATAGCCAGCATCACTACTGCTGTACTTTGGGGCCACTATTAAGTAAACTAAGGGTGACCTGGACACAAGCACAGCAGCATAGCAACAGTGGTCTGATAGCTGGCAGGCTCCTGAGTGACAGGTGGGGTGAGCAGCACACACAGCGTGGCCACCGACCACGCAGGGTGGCAGGGCGACTCAGACTCCAGGCCCGGAGGGTGGGAGATTTCATTATGCTACTCAGCAGCGTGCGATTTAAAGCTCATCGACTGTTTCTGGCGTTTTCCAGTTGATATTTTCAGACCAAGGTTGACCATGGGGAAATTAATGTGGAAAGGGAGACCATGGGTGGGAGATTACTGTACCTTTGCTTAAAATTTGTAGTGGATGTGGACTACTTATGTCATGAAAATGACGATCTCAAGAAGGCTACACTTAACCTTCAGGCCATTATAGCTTCGAGAAGTCAAATGGTCTTCGGAGACTACTTGGTGGGAGCCTTCTCACTGTGTAACTTTGAAAGAGGATGTGCTGTCTTCCCAACCTAGCAGTTTCCTGGGGTAAATCAGAACGCTGCTTATAAATGATCAGGTTCCTGGAGCAGCAGCAAGGGAATCTTCTTTGGCATCACTGAAGGGTGCAGATTCCTGGACTCTCTGGGGGTAAGCTCTCTTGATGCATAAGGACTACTTCTCCGGGCCATCAGTCCCAGTTCTGCCACTTAGAAGCTGTGTGGCATTGGGCAAGTTACTTTTAATCATTCTGTATTACTCTCAGCCCTGTGCTGAGAAGCCAGATAACAACAACATACAGATTATCCTATTTCATTCTCCAAAAAGATGAGTATTACTGTTCCTCTTTATTGATGAGGAAACTGACGCTTGGAAGTGGTAGACCGAATTGCCTGTGGTCACAACAGCTAATTAAGTGACAGAGCCAGAACTTGTATCCAGGCTTAGATCACAGAGGAATGCTTTGGAAAAGATAACACTGGTAGTAGTCACAATTATGTCCACATCTCCCCTGAGTTTATTCTCTAAAATTCCAGGGGCTAACATAGAAAGATTACAGCCACACCAAGGCATACTTGGCCCCTCTCCTCTGGGAGCTTTCACATTTGCAGCTTCCAAACAAAGTGTCCTTTTACAATCCAGAGTCCTAAATTGTACCCTGAAAGTGTTAACTCTCTTGAGTCATGTCTGACTCTCTGCAACCCTGTGGACTGTAGCCCACCAGGCTCCTCTGTCCACAGGGTTTCCCAGGCAAGAATACGGGCATGGGTAGACATTTCCTTCTCCAGGGGATCTTCCTAACCCAGGAATCAAACCTGAGTCTCCTACACTGCAAGCAGGTTTTTTTACCACTGAGCCACCAGAGAAGCCCTGGAGTCCTTCTAGCATGTTCTTATTCTGCCAAACTCCAGAGCTAACTGTCCAGCTTGAGGGATGCTGACAGGGAAGTGGGAAAACCAGGACCCTGGATAAATGGAGCTGGGGCACTGTAATCTGGGGAACTTGAGCAGGGAGGCTCCATTTCCAAATTCCTGACAACTGACCTGTGATAGAGATTAGACGTCCTCCACCTAAGTACATGTAGGTGTACTGGGGAGAAATCAGGAAGAAGCCAATTTGGTTCAATGAGAGAAACTTCTAGTGCTTAACTCAAACCATGTTAGATAGCTGGATGGCAGCAGGCAGTGAACCATCCATCACTAGTTTACATAAGAGAGGGACTGAATTCCAGGTGACCTTAACGCCAAGAGACTTGAATTCATACCCTGGTTTCACTCCACAGTAGCTGTGTAAGTTTGGGCAAGTAACTTAACCAACCCAATTTTTTAGCTGAGAAGGGCATCTCATTTTTTGGTGAATGTTAAGTGTGTACAAGAGTTAATGTTTGGGCTGTTAAGTCATTTCATTATAACAGAAATGCAGCACACAGCTAGCTTAAGCAAAAAGGGGAATTTACTAGCTTACATAATAGGGAATTTCAGAGATGGTGCTGGTTTTAGACATGACTGAGTCAATATATCACCTATGCTGCTTTCTGTGCTGGCTTCACACTGTCGTCACACTCCTTCCTCATTAGGAGAGTGGGAGGACAAAGCTGCCAGCTCCCTATCTCCTTACAGCGTAGCATCCCCAAAGCGGGCCTTTGACCCCAGGGAAGGCTGGTTCAGCTTGGGATACAGATGCCCCCTGTACACTGTGATGAAAGGATACAGGAATTCCCTGATGGTCCCGTAGTTAAGAACACGCTTGCCAATGCAGGTGACGTGGGAATGATCCCTGGTCCAAGAAGATTCCACATGCCACAGGACAACTAAGCCTGTGAGTCACAACTGCCAAAGTCTGCATACTGCGACAAGAGAAGCCACTGCAGTGATAAATAAGTGTCTGCATCGCAACTAGAGAGTAGCCACTGCTAGCTGCAGCCAGAGAAAGCCCTCGTGCAGCAATGAAGACGCAGCACAACCCCAAATAAGTGATTAAAAAGAGGATACCCAGTTGGGGCCTAGGAAACAGAAACACAGAGTACAGGACACTTAGCAGCAGCCACTAGAGAGGGTGAAAGAGCCAAGGCTGAGCAAGAGCTCAGCCACTGCCCCGCCTCCAGGCGGGCCCAGGGCCACAGGGAATCATCTTTCTGTTTTGAAAAACAAAGACAAAAACAAAAAGACAACTTTATTTGACAAAAGACAAAAACAAGTTATTTACAGTAGTTTTTCGCTCAGATAATTCAACGGGATAACTGTGCTTCTCCTCCAGGCTTCTCTCACAACCAGACCAAGCAGAGCCTGCCCCACCCCCAGCCTCCCCATCATGTACAAGGGGGGAATGCCAACCAGAATTCAGCAGCACGGCTCCCTCACCCCTTACTGCCCTCTATTGCTCAGTGCACTGTGGGAAGGGAAGGTGCCCCCACCCCCAGCCCAATACACTTCCAGAGTCCCTTGCTACAAGATTTGCAACAGTCACGCCAGACCTGGGCTCACAGACACGGGGTGGGGTGGTAGAGGCTGGGCAAGCAGCAGCCTCCACTAACCCTGAGGCTGCCATGTTCCTTCTTCCCCAGTGGGGCCTCAGGAGGGTGAGGGTCCCTGATCCCCCTGGAACATGCAAGGAGAGGGCCCAGAGGAGAGGAGGCGGGAGAGAGCACCTAGAAGACTCGCCTGCGGCAGAGAAAGAGCTCCCTCTTTAATAACCAATCCCCATTCCTACAGCAATGGGTGGGCCAAGCCACTCAGAAGTTGGGGAGCCTCCCTGAAGTCTTCAGGAAATCATCCCAGAAGGACAGAACACATGCTGCCTTTCTCCTGGCCAGGCCCAGCCCAGGCAGCCCAGGCCCAGGAACTGTGCTCCTGGGCACAACCTGGCAACTCCAGGAGACCACAGGCGGAGTATCCTGACCCGACTCTTGGCCCACTAACAATGTTATTCATAACAAAAATATTTCAGCTAATAACCTAGGATTAGTGTTTCTTAGGATATACTAGAAGATGAGGGTATGTTGCTGTTGAATGCTATCAGCAATGAGACAGCCAAAAAACAGGCAAGGAGAAGAAGGAAGGAGAATAAGACTTCAGTGATCTTTCTCACTGTGAAGTTCAGGGCAGGGGCTTCTGCAGCTCCGATTTAAAGAAAGGTGCAACAAAGAGACACTCACAGAGACCAGGCTTCATGGCAGGCTTCTAGCCCCAGCCTCTCCCAAGGCAGGTCCGCAGGCAGCAGGGGGCACCATCCCATGTCTCCTCCGGGACAGTCTCCAGCCACCATTATGGGAAAAGCTGCCCACTTAAGGGCTTCCTGACCAGTAGATGGCTCACTTCTCTCCAAGCAGGAGCTACAGGGAACTTTTTGACATTACGGCCCCACTAAGCCAAGTTCCTAGAAGGAATTCAAAACTCAGGCCGCGGGGTGAAGCTTTCAAGGATAAAGAAGGAGAAAAGATTAAAGAGGGAAATAAAAAAACAAACAAACCACCCCACTGCCTCAGTCTAGCTTACCTCCCCCACCCCCACCCCCACCATACAGTACAAACAAAAACAAACCAAAAAAAAAAAACACACCCAAAAACACCTGTTTTTATCCTCCTTCTCTGCTCTGCACGTAGAAGGTTTGGTCGGATTCTCTGTTGGACCCTCTCTGGTGTGGCTTGATTCCCTTCTGTGCATGACGCAGAAAAGCCAAAGCCCATAAAGTGTTTCTGCTATTTTTTGGGGGGGGGGGGGGGTGGAGAGGACCAAACCAACAACAAAACAACCATTTGGAAACTTGCAGAGACTTAGATGGTCCCCCAAATGAAAATACTCCTTCCTTGTAAAACCACCCCCAGATGCAGTGGTGAACTAGTCCCAGGTCATCAGGCTCCATTAGGCAATGCACTCTCCTTCCCTACACCGGGTTTAACTACGCCTGTTTATGCAAACCACAGCAAAGAGGGAAAAACAAACACAAAGTTTGGCAAAAACCTAAACATCCAACTGGACTTGGTTCTGTTACATCTGATCAGTACCTTTTTTCTTTTGTTCACACTTATGAACCTGGAATGTCCACACTTGGCGTAACAAAAAGAGGCCCTGTCGGGTCAACTTGGACCCAGCACAGGTCTGAACGAGGCCGGTTTCCCGTGCCCAGCCCAGGAAAGCAGGCTGGGACAAAGGCGTCCTGGGGATTCTCTGAAGCAGCAGCAGCAGCAGCAGCACCACGCCTGTCTCCATGTCTTGGTCTCGTCACCAAGCAGGCCTAGAGAAACGGCAGAGTCAGCAGAGAGGTCCCGTCACAGCGCAGTGACACCAGCTGGTGTCTTCCTGCTGAAGACCTCCGGACAGAGGAGATGATCCTGATGTTTGGCAGTGATCCAAAGAAAACCCTCTGTGGGAAGGGGAACCAGAATGGAAACCCAGGACAGCGGGCTCGAACCTTGAGCACCCCTGCTGGCGGATGCCTACTTGGGGTTTTTAGGGACTAAGGCAATGGGAGTGCGCAAGGCGGGTGACGGGTTCTGTTGCTTCTGGAGCTCCATCTCCGCAGCCCTCTGGAGCGCCACCTCCACCAGCAGCTGGAAGCCGCTGAAGTCCTCCTTGTCCTGCTCCGGGGGTGTGGGCGGGGGTGTGTTGAAGAGTCCGCCCGTGGGGCTGCCAGCCTCGGCCCTGGTCAGCAGGGTGAGTGTGCTCCCAGGGGTCACCAGGGGCTTGGGGGGCTCTAGCTCCCCTTGTGGAAGGCGGCTCCTGGCTTATCTCCCTGGCCCGAGTGGAGCGGCACGGGACACATGGACAAGGAGAGCAGGCTGGTGGGGGCCGGCACAGACACAGCCAGCACGGAGGGACTGCCGCCTCGGGGCAGGGCCGCCTCGGAGGCCTTGCCTCCGCGGCGGGAAATGGTGTACTGGTTGGGGTCTTTGCCATCCTTCCGAAGCATGTCTGGGAGGAGCCGCCGCCGGGCGTTGATGAACCAGTTACAGATCTGGAAAGAGAATGAGAAACTGGGATCAGATTCCTCAATCAAAAGCAGCTACAAAGCCCCCGTTCCAGGTCCCAGGAACACAGAAAACAAGGTACAACTGCAGCCCTCAGACAGATGTTTGTTGGGGAGAGTTAAAAAAGAAATCCTATAAATGAAAATAAAATGCAACCGTGACCCAGCCAATGAAGGGACAGTACGGCAGTGCTGTTGGAGACAATAATGGGAAGACTCGGCCAAGTCTGCAAGGACTCACGGTCGTGCTCTCTGAGGACAAGGCTCGCAAAGTGAGATGTGAAGGAGAAGCAGCAGGTCAGGTGGGAGGCCAGAGAGAAGAGCATCCAATCCAATCAGGAGGGATTACCTCTGAAAAGATTGGGTGGCAGCAAAGTGCCTCTGAGAAGCTCAGTGAAGTCAGCTCAGAGAAGGCTCCATCCTGCCTGGATGGAGCTCAGAGGAGAAACCAGAGGTTACTTACTTCTGATGGTGGGGACTTGATTCTTTATACTAAGGGTGATGGGGAGCCGTAGAAGGGTTTTAAGCAACGAAGTGACTAGTGATGTAGAGAAGAGTGGAAGCAGAGCGAAAGGTTTTAGTTCAAATTAGGTTAAGAGAGACAATGAAGACATGATAAATGTTTGATCTACTTGGGATACTGGTGCCCAGTTGGATATGGATATATGAGGGAAGAGGGGACAGGACCAAGGCCAGGGAAAGAGCCACAGAGATACTATGGGACTTTCAGGTAGAAGAAAAGTTATTGTTTCCAAGCAAAACCAGGGCAGTGGTTCTAGCTGAATGTGCATTTGACCAACATAGGTAAATCCTTTTTCCTACGTGCTGCTGGAAAAGCTACCATGAACCTCAACCCCATTCCTGTCAAACTGATCTAGATCAATCCTCTTGGGCCGGTGCATAAGGCATGACGTTTCTTACTGTGAAGTGGTATGCTGCAAAGCCAGGACATGTCCAGCACCCAGTCCTGTTATCTGTCTGGACTCTTTTTCATAGTCCTCAGCTTCACAGCTATCCAGTTCAGCTCTGCCGCTGGTTCTCACTCACTTTCTAAAATGCAATATCCCAGAACTTTCCTGGTGGTTCAGTGGTTAAGAATCCGCCTTTCAACACAGGGTACATGGGTTCAGTCCCTGGTCGGGGAACTAAGATCCCACATGCTGCAGGGCAACTAAGCCCATGTACCATGACTACTGAGCCCAAGCCTCAACTAGAGAGTCCAGGTACCTGAAACTACAGAGTCCACACACTCTGGAGCCACCTGCCACGACAAAGATGGTTTGTGTACTGCAACTAAGACTGGATGCACCTAAAATATGAAATATTTTTTTAAAAGTAAAGCAAAATGCAACACTATTATTCTTGTTCTAGGAAACTGCCATTTGTCTCCTACCACCTATAGGATCAGGCCCAGACTCCTCGGCCTGGGTATTAAACCCCTCCCCTGTTCGTGGCTTATCTTTCCAGCCCTTGTATAATTCTTAGTGTGAAACTGCTCACCAGCCTTTGTTGAGGCCCTGTGCCTAAATAAGTAAAAAAAAAAAAAAAAGCCTCCATGCTTTTTTGCACGTCACATTCGTTCTTTCTGGAACACCCACTTCTCTACCTGGAGAAGGCCTACTCTTACAAGTCTTGGCTGATCTAAATTGGGCTGGACAGAGGACATGGTTTCAAAACACATCTCTTCACCTACAGCTGCTGCAGTGTGTTAGCTGGTCCGTCATATCTGACTCTGAGACCCCACGGACTGTAGCCCACCAGGCTTCTCTGTCTATGTAATTCTCCAGCAAGAATACTAGAGTGGGCAGCCATTCCCTCCTCCAGGGGATCTTCCTGACCCAGGGATCAAACCCAGGTCTCCTGTACTGCACACAGATTCATTACCATCTGAGCCACCAGGGAAGACCACAGCTGCTGTAGGGCTTAAGTTTTTTTATACTTGAATGAATGACACCATGAGGGCAGATAATTGTTTAGGAAGGGTGAACAGTTTCTGTACACACTAAAGGAGAAGGCACCTAATTATGGCATGACTGCTGGCATCTACACCACCAGCCTCTCATATCCCCTTTCCTCTCATTTACTCCTAACAGCCTGGAGTAACATGATCAATCCTACAGCTCACCTGGGCATTACTTTAAAAGCTATGGATTAGACTAGCAAACAGTTTCTTAGCTGCACAGCTGGTATAAGCTCATAAATACAAAACCTGTTTTTCCTTAAATAGGCAAATACAACCCCTTATCATTTTTTCCATGTCCTTCTCCCTCTTGCCCTCCACTGGAGGAGCTACTGCCAGAGGAAAGAGGCCAAATCCCTTTCCTGCTAACACGAAAGTACTGGAGAGAAGAAACAGACTGTGGGAGCCTGCTGGTGATGAAGCGTGGCTGTAGCGTCCACACCCGCATCTAGGCGTGTTTCTAAGCGTTTTCGTTGAGGAGGGCTCATCAGCAGTAGCCATTCAAGCACTGCGCATGCGTGCGTGCATGCTAGATCACTTCAACCATATCCTACTCTTGGCGACCCTATGGGCCATCAGGTCAGTTCAGTTCAGTCGCTCATTCGTGTCCGACTCTACGACCCAAGAATCGCAGCACGCCAGCCCTCCATCACCATCTCCTGGAGTTCACTCAAACTCACGTCCATCGAGTCCGTGATGCCATCTCATCCTCTGTTGTCCCCTTCTCCTCCTGCCCCCAATCCCTCCCAGCATCTGAGTCTTTTCCAATCAGTCAACTCTTCGCATGAGGTGGCCAAAGTACCGGAGTTTCAGCTTTAGCATCATTCCCTCCAAAGAAATCCCAGGGCTGATCTCCTTGCAGTCCAAGGGACTCTCAAGAGTCTTCTCCAACACCACAGTTCAAAAGCATCAATTCTTCGGCGCTCAGCTTTCTTCAGTCCAACTCTCACATCCATACATGACCACAGGAAAAACTATAGCCTTGACCAGAAGGACCTTTGTTGGCAAAGTAATGTCTCTGCTTTTGAATATGCCATCTAGGTTGGTCATAACTTTTCTTCCAAGGAGTAAGCGTCTTTTAATTTCATGGTTGCAGTCACCATCTGCAGTGATTTTGGAGCCCAAAAAAATAAAGTCTGACACTGTTTCTCCTGTTTCCCCATCTATTTCCCATGAAGTGATGGGACCGGATGCCATGATCTTCGTTTTCTGAAATGTTGAGCTTTAAGCCAACCTTTTCACTCTCCTTTCACTTTCATCAAGAGGCTTTTTAGTTCCTCTTCACTTTCTGCCATAAGGGTGGTGTCATCTGCATATCTGAGGTTATTGATATTTCTCCCAGCAATCTTGAATCCAGCTGGTGTTTCTTCCAGTCCAGCGTTTCATTTTAATTTCATGGTTGCAGTCACCATCTGCAGTGATTTTGGAGCCCAAAAAAATAAAGTCTGACACTGTTTCTCCTGTTTCCCCATCTATTTCCCATGAAGTGATGGGACCGGATGCCATGATCTTCGTTTTCTGAAATGTTGAGCTTTAAGCCAACCTTTTCACTCTCCTTTCACTTTCATCAAGAGGCTTTTTAGTTCCTCTTCACTTTCTGCCATAAGGGTGGTGTCATCTGCATATCTGAGGTTATTGATATTTCTCCCAGCAATCTTGAATCCAGCTGGTGTTTCTTCCAGTCCAGCGTTTCTCATGATGTACTCTGCATAGAAGTTAAATAAGCAGGGTGACGATATACAGCCTTGACGTATTCCTTTTCCTATTTGGAACCAGTCTGTTGTTCCATGTCCAGTTCTAACTGTTCCTTCCTGACCTGCATATAGGTTTCTCAAGAGACAGGTCAGGTGGTCTGGTATTCCCATCTCTTAATTAGTTTCTTGTGATCCACACAGTCAAAGGCTTTGGCATAGTCAATAAAGCAGAAATAGATGGTGGCAATTTGATCTCTGGTTCCTCTGCCTTTTCTAAAACCAGCTTTAACATCTGGAAGTTCATGGTTCACGTATTGCTGAAGCCTGGCTTGGAGAATTTTGAGCATTACTTTACTAGCGTGTGAGATGGCCCATATATCTACACAATTTTCTGCTAACGGTTTTATCAGCCCTATGTGTTTGATCAACTCCCATTCTACTCAAGAACATACATAAAGCTGAGCCTGAAGAAGTTAGGCAGCAGTCCACTTCCAGCCAGGGCTCCCCAAGCCTGGCCCTTTGGATCTGGAAGAACAACCACCCCTACTCTCTGGCATCTTTCTCTCAAGATATCAGAGTCCCAAAGCCCAGCTTATTTTATTCATTGGTATGGTCAAGTCAGAACTTCTCACCTTCCTGTTGCCCTCCCTTTCAGGACTTCTTGCTCACTCGGTATTTACGGAATGCTTACAGTGTGCCAGGCCAGTTCTTGGTGCTGAGGATGCTTCTGTGAATTAAATAGATGCTTAAAGTCCATCTGGTTGTGGAGACTGGCAGTGAACAAACATCACAATTGCTGCCCAGAAGCGTCAGGAAGCAAGCAGAGAGGAGTAAAAAGGTAGTATATAAAGATAAGAGAGACTTCTGTAGATAAAGGGTATGGGAAGGCTGAAACCTGATGGCTTAGAAAGAGCCAGCCATACAGAAAGCTGAGGGGAAAATGTTCCAGACAGAGGGAACAGCAAATGTCAAGCCCCTGAGAGGCAAGAAAGGGTTTGGTGTACGGAACAGACAGAAGCAGGCAAGGCCAACCCCATGAGACCAGAGAACCATGGTCAACCACCAAAGCTGCCTAAACTGTCAGTCGCCTGACCTGGTTTCCACTGTCGGGTCTTCTCAGTTCAGTTTGGTCGCTCAGTCATGTCTGACTCTTTGTGACTCATGGACTGCAGCACACCAGGCTTCCCTGTATCACCAACTCCCAGAGTTGACTCAAACTCATGTGCATTGAATAGGTGATTCCATCCAGCCATCTCATCCTCTGTCGTCCCCTTCTCCTCCTACCATCAATCTTTCCCAGCATCAGGGTGTTTTCAAATGAGTCAGCTTTTCACATCAGGTGGCCAAAGTATTGGAATTTCAGCTTCAGCATCAGTCCTTCCAATGAATATTCAGGATTGACTTCCTTTAGGATGGACTGGTTGGATCTCCTTACAGTTCAAGGGACTCTCAAGTCTTCTCCAACACCATAGTTCAAAAGCATCAATTCTTCAGTGCTCAGGTTTCTTTATAGACCAACTCTCACATCCATACATGACTACTGGAAAAACCATAGCTTACCTTCTCCTCCTACCATCAATCTTTCCCAGCATCAGGGTGTTTTCAAATGAGTCAGCTTTTCACATCAGGTGGCCAAAGTATTGGAATTTCAGCTTCAGCATCAGTCCTTCCAATGAATATTCAGGATTGACTTCCTTTAGGATGGACTGGTTGGATCTCCTTACAGTTCAAGGGACTCTCAAGTCTTCTCCAACACCATAGTTCAAAAGCATCAATTCTTCAGTGCTCAGGTTTCTTTATAGACCAACTCTCACATCCATACATGACTACTGGAAAAACCATAGCTTTGACTAGATGGACCTTTGTTGGCAAAGTAACGTCTCTAGCTTTTTAATATGCTATCTAGGTTGGTCACAGCTTTTCTTCCAAGGAGCAAGCGTCTCAATTTCATGGCTGCAATCACCGTCTGCAGTGATTTTGGAGCCCAAAAGAATAAAGTCTATTACTGTTTCCAATGTTTCCCCATCTATTTGCCACGAAGTAATGGGACTGGATGTCATGATCTTAGTTTGAATGTTGAGTTTTAAGTCCACTTTTTCACTCTCCTCTTTCACTTCCATCAAGAGGCTCTTTAGTTCCTCTTCGCTTTCTGCCATAAGGGTGGTATCATCTGCATATCTCAGGTTATTGATATTTCTCCCGGCAATCCTGATCCCAGTTTGTGCTTCATCCAGCCCGGCATTTCTCACGATGTACTCTGCATGTAAGTTAAATAAGCAGGGTAACAATATACAGCCTTGACGTACTCCTTCCTCGATTTGGAACCAGCCTGTTGTTCCATGTTCAGTTCTAACTATTGCTTCTTGACCAGCATGCTGATTTCTCAGGAGGCAGGTCAGGTGGTCTGGTATTCCCATCTCTTTCAGAATTTTCCACAGTTTGTTGTGATCTACACAGTCAAAGGATTTGGCATAATCAATAAGGCAGAAATAGATCTTTTTCTGGAATTCTCTTGCTTTTTCTATGATCCAGCACATGTTGGCAATTTGATCTCTGGTTCCTCTGCCTTTTCTAAATTCAGCTTGAACATCTGGAAGTTCACGGTTCACGTATTGTTCAAGCCTGGCTTGGAGACTTTTGAGCATTACTTTGCTAGTGTCTGAGATGAGTGCAATTGTGCAGTAGTTTGAACATTCTTTGGCATTGCCCTTCTTTGGGACTGGAATGAAAACTGACCTTTTTCAGTCCTGTGGCCAGTGCTGAATTTTCCAAATATGCTGGCATGTTGAGTACAGCACTCTAACAGCGTCATCTTTTAGGATTTGAAATAGCTCAACTGTAATTCCATCACGTTCACTAGCTTTGTTCATCGTGATGCTTCCTAAGGCCCACTTGACTTTGCATTCCAGGATGTCTGGCTCTAGGTGAGTGATCATACCATCATGGTTATCTGGATCATTAAGGTCTTTTTTGTATAGTTCTGTGTATTCTTGCTACCTCTTAATATCTTTTGCTTCTGTTAGGTCCATACCATTTCTGTCCTTTATTGTACCCATCTTTGCATGAAATGTTCCCTGGTATCTCTAATTTTCTGAAGAGATCTCCAGTCTTTCCCAATCTATTGTTTTCCTCTGTTTCTTTACACTGATCATTGAGGAAGGCTTTCTTATTTCTCCTTGCTATTCTTTAGAACTCTACATTCAAATGGGTATATCTTTCCTTTTCTCCTTTGCCTTTAACTTCTCTTCTTTTCTCAGCCTTTTGTAAGGCCTCCTCAGGCAACCATTTGCCTTTTTGCATTTCTTTTTCTTGGGGATGGCCTTGATCACTGCCTCCTGTACCATGCCATGAACCTCTGTCCATAGTTCTTCAGCCACTCTATCAGATCTTATCCCTTGAATCTATTTGTCACTTCCACTATATAACCGTTAAGGGATCTGATTTAGGTCCTACCTGAATGGTCTAATAGTTTTCTCTACTTTCTTCAATTTAAGTCTTCTCCTGGTCCTGTCTTTTCTCTCCTCCTAGTTTATCAACAGATAACTTACAGAGCATGTAGCAGCTGCTGTAGGGGGAGGAAAAGATAGGACCCCCCCACACATACCTGCCTTGTGCTGAGATGCTGGGAACTGTGTGGCCTGCAAAAATGTCTAACGTTCCTCTTACAGGTGAATGGACCAAAGGCCCAGGCTCCTCAGGGCTCCTGTACCAGTTTATACCCCTATCACCTTTCTCGGCTCATATCTTAGCAAGGCCTTGAGTACCACTACTCAGTCAAAGGCATAGCCACCTATGACCAGAGCTGGCGCCTGGAGTTGGCAGGGCTCCTTGCCCAGCAGCCACACTTGCTCTGCAGGTGACCGAAGGACGGCACTGGACTCCAGGTCCTGTCAGGCTGGGAATGCTCCTGGGCAAGGCAGAGCCAAAGCCTTCTCATGGCTTATCTCCCTCTCCATTCCAGCCTAGAAGGACCTTGCTCCTGCGGTTCTCATTTACTCCACCTTCCTCTCTGGTCCTCTCAGTACAAGTGAGCACACACGTGACAACAGCTATCAGCTGACGGGGGCTGAGCTGCTCACTCCAGTCTTGGCTGCAGTGGCAGGAGAGCCCAGAGAAGAAGTAAGGCTGAATAGGCTAAGAGGACGAAGGAAGTAAGGACTTTGACATGAGGTACCATGCCAACCATCTCACTTGTGATATGTTTAATCTGCAAGCAAGCCTGTACGGTAGTAAGCAGCATCCCCAAAGTACTAGAGGGACCTGGAACTCAGAGATGAAAGAATCTGCCCCAAGTCATACCGCCTCTGAGGACAGAGCTGGGGTCCAAGTCCAGGTCTTTTGGCTTTAGGGGCTCTCCTATTCTTCTCATTCTCATTTGCTATGTCTTACTGAATAGAGGAATAAAATGGAGAGCTGAAAGTCATCATCGTAATCCTAAAAGCAGACACTTGTTGAACAAAACAGACAGTAAGGAGGCTGCCAAGTTCTCCGGAGGCCAGGGTGAGCTTGGGGAGGGGGGGTGTTCTTATGCTGTTTGTTTCTCAGAATTAGAGGCCAAAATGGGAGGTGCAGCTAGAGGCTAGGTGCCCACGCATCTGCTGGCAAAGCCAAGCTCCCCTCTATATGACTGCACTGCTGTTCCGAACATCTCCCATTGAACTAACTCATTTAATCTTCTACCTGGTGGCTCAGCGGTAAAGAAACTGCTAGCAATGCAAAAGACACAAGTTCATTCCCCGGGCTGGGAAGATCTCTTAAGGAAAAAGCAACCCACTCCAGTATTCTTGCCTGAGAAATCCCACGGACAGAGGAGCCTGGTGGGACTACAGTCCATGAAGTCACAGCACATGACTTAGTGACTAAACAAGTTTATGAAACAGCTTCTGTGATGAGCTCCATTTTATCTAGGCTGTTGAAGAAACAGAGCCCTGATCAGAGAGATTCAGTAACAAGTGCAAAGGCTGGGATGTGGTCCAAACAGCCTGGTTCCAGGCAACAACCAGGTATAAAACTGAAGACAGTCAGCCCGAGGCCCTTCCTCTTGCTCAGAGGCTTCCACCTCTGTCTCCACCTGCCTCCCAATCTACCTGTGCCCCAGGAGAGCACTGCACCTCCCCCCACCTCAGGATGCAGCAGAATGTGACCAGGGTTGACAGGAGCAAGGTACCAGGGTTTCTGTTTTGAGTGCAGTTGTGTGGACAGGACCCTGGCTTTACCAGCAGATGTGTGGGCACCTAGCCTCTAGCTGCACCTCCCACTTTGGCTTCTGAGAAGTGAACAGCATAAGAACAGCCCCCTCCCCAAGCTCACCCTGGCCTGCGGAAAACTTGGCAGCCTCCTTACTGTCTGTTTTGTCTTCTCATCCGATAGAAATGCACAGCCGAGGGAGGCGGGGGAAGGGCCCAAGGCCTGAGTGTACAACCATGCCAGTCGTGATAACGAGCTGTGTGGATTTTCTGCAGCTCCCTCTGGCTGCTCAACCCAAGCTTAGATCAGGGAAAAAAAGCACGTGACCTGCCCCAGCTCAAGGTCCTTGAGGAGAGGGTAGGAAAATGCCAAGGTGAATTCTGTGATTGATACGCCAAAACACAGGCTGGGTGCCTGAAGACTGTCCCTACCATAAAGCAGGGCTCTGTCTGAAAGGCTGCTGCCCTGTCAGTAGTTTTTTTTTTTTTAATCAGTGGCCCAGATGAAGGACACAGAAGGAATCACTGTGGCAAATGGGAGTGGGAGGGGCACTGGGGAGCTGATGAAGGCCATGAGGATCAGAGCAGGTCTTTTGAAGGCACGTGAGTGCTTTTTATCTTTTTGGCTGTGTCACGCACCATGTGGGATCTTAAGTTTCCCACCCAGGGATCAAACCCAGGTCTCCTGCATTGGCAGCACAGGGTCTTTAACCACTGGACCACCAGGGAAGTCCCAGGAGTGCTTTAACTTTAGTAAGTCTTTTCAACTGTGAAAAACAGAAGCAATAAGAGGGGAAAGAATGAGGGAGCGGAAAGACCTTTCCCGAACATCCGATCCTTCCACCTGAGCTGTGACCTCTCCTATCTGGGTGCTCCTAAAGGCAGGTGGCTGTGTTAGATCACCTCAAGCGTGATTTTTAAAAACTATATATTCCACTTTATAGATGAGGGATAGGGGAGGGTGGAATCAAGACGTGTATCTTTAAGCAAGCTTTCCAGAATTTTGCCACCCAAGCTTAAGAACCAATGGTTTAGCCCACTGGTTTAACTTGTCCTAGAGGACCAAACCCCGTATTTAAGCAAAAAAGCTTTACACAAAAGCTCAGAAAACAAAAAAACCCACACAGATGAAAAGCCTGAAGGTGAGGAGACAGTGGTTACCTGCAGGAAGAAGCAGGGAGCCTGGCTTTGGAGCCTTTTGGAGTAAAGAGAGCAGCTTCAAATGGTAAAGGCTCAGTGGTGAAAGAATTCGCCTGCCAATGCAAGATATGTAAGAAACACAGGTTTGATCCCTGGGTCGGGAAGACCCCCTGGAGGAGGGCATGGCAACCCACTCCAGTGTTCTTGCCTGGGAAATCCCATAGACAGAGGAGGCTGGCAGGCTGCAGTTCATAGGGTCATGCCTATGCATGCCAGGGCAGGGCCAGGCCACCCCCTGGCCACGCAGCAGGTCACTACAGCTTCAGCTCCTCTCTGGCCCAGGACAAGTACCAGAGGGACTGTTGACCCCACCTCCCCGATCCCTGCAAGTCTGTCAGGATTCCAGGCAGATTCAGCTTCCTGAGAGAAGCCTTGCCTACCAGGGCAATTCAGCTGACACCACACTGGTAATTAACTACACTGAATCCTTAGTCCTTTGAATAAGGCCTTCCCTCCCCCTGGGGGGACCGGGCAGGGAGGGGGGGGCGGGCAGTGCCTATCGTGGTGTTTCCAGGACGCAGCATCAGGTCCAGCACAGGGCACACCCCCATCAATACTCCACACAGTGGAAGGAAACGGGCCCACCCCTCCCTGCCACGCTTACCTTCCCTCCCCAACAGGCAGCCCCTTAGAACAGTTAGAACAGCAATACAGTGGGCTTAGAGGGTGTCACTGGGACCTGTGAAAATCCTTCACAAATGACTTTTTGCTTTTACCTTCTGCAACTGCCTAGCCCAGGGGCAAGTACCAGCAAACCAGTTAGTTAAATGACTCATTGACTTGCTAATGAGATTCTCCTGGGCCAGTTAAAGGAGACAATCAAAAGGGACCCCGGGGAGAGAGTGAACAAGCTTGGCAAAATGTTGATGCTGGCTGCAGCCAGGTGATGGATGCCAGAGGTGTATTACAATATTCTCTTATTTTTGTGGTTATTTGCAAATGTTCTTAATAAATAATGGAAATTTTAAAAATTAAATACAGGAAAAAGAGATGCCTCCAGGGACTGGCTTACACCAACTTTTCCAGGTTGAGGAGCCACTGCATTTCTGTACTTCTGGAGGTCCTCACTGTTGACATTTCCAGCAGTTTAATCTTCACTTTGTCACTTCAAGAATTATTTACTGAGCACCTACCAGATACCTGGCATTAAGCTAACTAACACTTAGGACGTATGATAAATAAGACTAGACTTCTGGAGTTTAGTGTTCTAAAAATCATTCAGAGCTCTCCTGGTGGCTCAGAGGGTAAAGAATCCACCTGCAATGTGGAGACCTGGGTTCAATTTCTGGGTTGGGAAGATCCCTTGGAGAAGGGAATGGCTACCCACTGCAGTATTCTTGCCTGGAGAATCCCCACGGACAGAGGAGCCTGGCAGGCAAAGAGTCGGACAGGACTGAGTGACTAAGCAGGGCACCAGTGACTAAGACTCCGAACTCCCAATGCAGGGGGCCTGGGTTCAATCCCTGGTCAGGGAACTAGATCCCACATGGAGCAACCAAGACCAGTCACAGCCAGATGAACCAAACAATTTTTTTTAAAAAGGCCATCAGTCAATTCCAAATGCTGACCAGTCCCGGTGCTGTGGAAGCACAGAGCTCCTCTAGGAGTCAGGAGTCTCCTTGGTCAGGGGTGGGAGCCAAGGGGTCTGGGTATCTATCAGGGTGACAGGAACATGGGAGGCCAGGGATGAGGCCTGCTATGCAGATTGGTGCAGCAGCCACTGAAGGGTTTTAAGCAGAGGAGTGACAGGTGATCCAGGTTGAATCAGGGTAGGAGAGAAGCTATATTCCTGAAATCCTGGCTTCCCTGGTGGCTCAGTGGTTAAGAATCCACTTGCCAGCGCAGGAGACGCCAGTTCAATTCCTGGGTCAGGAAGAGCCCCTGGAGAAGGAGATGGCGATCCACTCCGGTATCCTGGCCTGGGAAATTCCATGGACAGAGGAGCCTGGTGGGCTACAGTCCGTGGGGTCACAAAGAGTCAGACATGATTTAGCAGCTAAACAACAGCCAATGTACAGGAATTGGTGAGACCAAACAAGCTGAGAAAGGGCTATAGAGGGGAACTCCTTAGAGAAGGAAGGATCCAACTTGGAGAAATTACGTGTTATCAGTCAGGAAATCTGGGGTGCCAGTGAGACCTTCAAGAAGGGGTGTAAGGCTGGTGCTGCTTGGGATTCACAGTACAGTTTCCGTCAAGAACGCCAGGTGGGGGCCTTCCCTGGTGGCCCAGAGGCTGGGAGTCTGCCTTGCAGCGCAGGGGATGCAGGCTCGATCCCTGATCGGGGGAACTAAGATCTCACATGCTGTGAGGCAACTAAGCCCCAGCGCCACAACTCCTGAGTACCCGTGCTACAACCAAGACCTGACGCAGTCAAGCAAATAAATGTAAAAAAAAGGCAACACGGTCCAGACTGCTCCTTAACTTTCAGCGTGACTCAAGTGCAGGGTGGCCACCTCTGAAACCCCTCCCACCCCTTCTGCAAGCCTCCAGTCTGCAGCAGCTAATCTGTGTCCCAGACCTACATTTCTGTAATGCAGGGATCTGGGGGTGTGGCATCCGAGGGGTCCATGAGTTCTGCACAAGAATGGTTTGGTCCTATGTTTCCATTTTGGTCACAAGTAGCAGTGCGTGGCCTCTGGCCACCCAGGTTTGCTCAACTCTGGAGCCAGGCAGTGCCTCTGTTTCCCTCCTGACTCCTACTAGTGTAGCCAGCAACACAGCATCCACCATTTGATATTAGTGCAGCTGGATGGAATCTCATTCCTTTTACATTTCTTTACCTTGGAAAACTGGTTATTTTACAGTTTGTATAAGAGCAAAAGCAAGAAGCTTTTTTTTTTAAAACCCAGTTTATGTTTGTACATGCTTAAAGAATGTGATAAAAATTATTCAAGTCAATACTGTGAGGTAGGCAAATCCATGAAAAATATTTTCTTTAAGAGAAGCCAATAATGTTATTCAGGCTTGAGAAATAGTGTCCCTGATAACAAGCAATTTCAATAAAGTGTGATAGGTGGTTTAGCAGCACAGGTATAGACATACTGGAAAACACAGCAGTGGCCTCCAGCCTAGGCTGGGAGTTCATGAGAAAATGCTTCGCCAGAGTAAGCCAGGCTCAAGAGAGGCCAGAAAGAAACCAAGGGAGATGGCCTGGAGGCTGCAGAGTTCAAGGGCCTGAGAGACAGAAGGAACAAGGCTTCGGGCAGAAGACTGGCAGGAGGCTTCCTAGGTAATCCTGGCTCTTAGGCGCCCGTCTTTGGCCTGTGCTGTTCTATATCCTGTGAGTTAAAGTCCACCTCTTCTGGGAGGCCTTCTGAGACTCCAGGCCTGCTCAGAAGCCCTGCTCTTGTCTCTGCTGCCATCTGTCCCAGCGGTGATCACTTCTCCCAAACATCAGTGACCAGGTCTTCCCCAGCTGTCCCATCCCAGACTAAATACTGCCCAGAGTAGGCCTGTGTCTGGATCTTCTCCGGGGCCCCAGCTCTGCCCAGCATATAGTGCTTGTCGGTACAGATGGTCTCGGAACTGCTGGGCAAGACCTGTGATCTAGGAAAGGATTAGAGAGCAGAAGCACCGCCCTTGCTAAACACCTTCCAGTAAGCCTTGAATTCTTCTCCGTCTTGCACCCTGACCCACTATCAAAGTGCTCCCAACGTCTCCCTTTCTCAGTTGAGGAAACACGAAGCTCCGAGAGGAGGCAGTGACTTGGCCAAGGTCCAGGCTTCCTCTTGTGGAGAAGATGGGATCTGAGTCAGGGTCTGTAACTCTAGAGCCTTTCTCACAGACAGACTCCGATTAACCACTGCCCAGCGGGTTTAAAGTCAGGTGACAGGAATTCAGAGAGCTGAATACTCACCATAGGCTTTGTATAAGAGGGAAAACAGCTGGAAGATGTGGGAGGTTCGGAGCGGGGTAAGGGAAAGAGAGGCAGGGCCATGGGCTGGATTAACAGGCCAGGAAAGAACAGGCGTGGAAGGGGAGGCGGCGGGCATGGAGGTGGGCCTTTGCTAGGCTGGGGGCCGGCTCTGGGTCGGTGTCTTACCTCAGCATCATGAAAACAAACATACCTGCAGGTCAGCAACAGGGACAATCCAAAGTAGCTAATGCCCCTCACTGACCAAAAGTGGATCAGGCTCCTTTGAGCATCTTCATGTTTGTGGTTTACAGAGCACTTTCACAGCCAGTTCTGAATCTCTTCCTCCCAACAGTTCAGCCAGGCAGTCTAACCCGACTTTACAGACGGGAAATCAAAGTGTGGTTCACAACTCCTGCATGGCAGAATGGGGTTTTGACCCCAGAACCTCTCCCTTCTGCCCTTTCCTTCACTGCGATTCCAACTCCTTTTTAACCAATCTGCAGATCACCAGCTGCCCCTCGAAACCAAACTGCCATCAAAGCACCAGTCTGGGGCTGGAGGCCGAAGCCCAGACACTCACTGCCTTTTCACCTTCTCTTGGCCTCCTGCATTGTCTTGACACCCAGACATTAATAACAATCCCCTGCCTCTTCAGAACACTCCAGAATCTGAAATCTAGCTGTGAAGTCTTCATGCAGTTGTCTTCCCATGAGGCAGAGAGGCTGGCTATTCTCACCTGACCCAAGAAGAAACTGAGGCCCAGGGAGGGGAGGTGACCAGCCCAAGGCCACACAGCTGAGTCAGTGACAGGCCTGGGATGGGACCAGAACCTGAGTCTCCTGTGACCCCCTGCTTACCTGCAGCACCGACAGGTTGGTCTGTCCAGAAAGGCTCAGCTTCTCCTGCTCTGAGGGGTAGGCGTTGTAGCGGTGCAGGTACAGCCAGTCCCGGAGGATCTTCACTGACTCCTTGGGCAGGTTCCCTCTGCGCTTCCTCTTGCCTGCCAGGGAGAGGAGGCCTTCCTCTCGCCCAGGTCACTGTCTGACATGGTGTCTAGGGGCAAGGCGAGACCCCAGGCAAGTCTGAAACAGGTGACAAAGGGAATGGGGACATTATTACCATGCGCTGCCTGTGACCCTTTTCTCAGCACATCATTAGAGCCTGGGATGCCAGAAATGGTAATCTCAGTCTCAGGTCACACCAAAGCCTGGGCAAGGTAGAGGAAGAGCCTAAAATGCCTCTGGTTCATCAGGCCAGAGAAAACGATGCAAACAAATGGCAGATCGTTAATAAACAGAAACAGACAGCAATGGCAGCTACCACCGAAGCCTGTTTTCTGCGCTCTGTACTGAGCACTTCACATTTGTTATCTCATTCAGTCCTCACACATGCCCTTGTGAGGGAGACATTAACATCATCATCATTTTATAGATAAGAAAAACGAAGGCCCAGAGAGATTCAGAAAGTCATCCAAGATACTATGGCTGTTAAACAGTTACCATGGGACCCAGTAATTTCACGCCTAAAGTAGCTGGTTATGAAGATAAGTGAAAACCCATGTCCACAGAAAACCTTGTACAACATTATTCATTAATAGTAACATTATTCATAATAGTCAAAGGTGGAAGCAACCCAAGTGTCCTCCAACAGATGTATGGATAAATGAAACGTGGTCAACCCGTAATACAGTAGAATATTATTCGGCTGTAAAAAGGAAGTCTTGATACAGGCTACAGTATGCATGAAACTGCAAATATCATGCTAAGTAAAAGAACCCAGTCACAAAAAACACATACTGTATGATTCCATTTTTATGAAATGTTCAGAATGGGCTGGAAGGGGATAGAAGAGTGATCGCTAAAGGGTACGAAGTTTCTTTTCCAGATAATAAAATCATTGATTTATTTCTTTAAAAGTGTAAGCTGGGGACTTCCCTGGTGGTATAGTGTGGATAAGAATCTGCATTGGCAAGGGGAAACAAGTGTGATCCCTGGTCAGGGAAGATCCCACATGCCGAAGAGTTAGTAACTAAACCCGTGCCCAACTATAAGCCCATGCTCCCCAACAAGAGAAGGCACCACAATGAGAGGCCCTCGCATCACAACAAAGAGGAGCCCCCCCCACCATCCAGGGCAGCTAGAGAAAGCCTGTGCGCAGCAACGAAGACCTCGTGCAACCAAAAAAATAAAAGTGTAAGCTGTATGGTATGTGAATTATACCTCAATAAAGTTGTTATGGGGAAAAAAAAAAATCTGACCTCCAGGATATGGTATGGAAGCACGGTTTGGACCCTGATAGCTTGCCCTGCCCCCATGCCTTCTTGCTTTCCAGGTCTCCCAAGACCCAGTGTGGAGTCTGGAAACCCTATCAATCTCCACACTCCTATAGCAATCCATGCAACATTTACTGGGTACCTATTGTATACCCTGCAGAAATGATGAATTATCCCTACTGGTTTTCTGACATTCTCCTTTGTCATTTAGCCCTTGGTCTGGTCCCAGAAATCAGTGCCTCAAAAATCCAGAAAAATGAGCAAAGGCTGGGCTCTGGTTCCAGCTTGGCTGTGTGACCTGGGGCAAGCAACCTTCCCTCTCTGGGCTTGCGCTTCCTAGTCATCTGTCAATGGAAGGAAGGTGTTTCCCTAGACACTCCCAACTCAGTTGCTCATTCCCGCCGCCCCCCTCCCCCCAATTCTCCTTCACAAAGGCAAGAAGAGATTTACATTTTTAAAACCAAAAGTTCCAGGACAAGATGATGCCAGAATCTCAAGGCTCCTCCCTCCTCAGCCTTTTAACAGCTCCCTCGCAGTCTGGGCCAGCAGACTCTGGCATCTCTCAGGTTTTGTTTCCTCGACTTGGGCCGGAGCCCAGATATCTGGGCTGGCTAGGCCAGGCTTTCGAGGGAAGGGTCTACTCTCCCAGCCAGGCCACCTGGAGGTGAGACAGGCACTGGTGAGAGATGCCACTCCGCAGAGAGCACCAACAGCAGGCTGCTCTCTGAGGTCAGGTTTCTGAGGTTTAGCTGGCCAGGACAGTCGGGACCTGAGCTCAGGCAAGGATGCAGCCCTGGAGGCTGGGAGTTTACCCGAGGTGATCTGCACAAATTCCACCCTGGCTGCCAGTCAAATCCCAGTCTGCGGGGTTCCAGTGGGTGGCCTGCGGAGATGACCCTGCACAGACTTCCCCACCGCAGTGTCTGCGCCCCAGCCATGCTATACACCGACAAATATAGCAGACACCGTTCACAAACCCTAAACCAGGAGGTTTGCCACATACACACCCCACACTCCCACCCAACCTCACACCAGGCAACTCTTAACAGCACTCCGATAACTGGCACCAAGCCATCGCTCAGCCCCTGGAACCCCCACGATTTCCACCGACAAATCCAGCAAACACACAGTTTACAAATCCCACCTCCAGCACGAACAACTGGTACCACGTAACCAGTTCCTGGATATACGCCCACCCAAGAACTCCAAACGACTCACCCACTCTCAGACTGGGAAAACTCCCGACGGCATCACACCAGTGATCAGTTCTTACCCTCACTGGCCTGCTGCAGCACCCTCTGAACACAACAACCGGGGCACCACTCCACGACGCCGGACCTGCAAGCACTCCCGCACCGACTTTCTGACAACTCCCTGCAGCTCGGCCGACACCCCCCCGGGCCGAGCCCTCGCGCGGCGTTCCCAGCAGCTCACACAAAGCGCGCAGCCTCCCCCGCGGCCCAGACCAGAGTCGGAGCACATGGCTCCCGGGGCGGCGGGGGAATCGGCCTGCGCTCGGGGAGCCGGCACCCCTCGCCCCCAACACCCCCCCCGCCACCCTGCGTCACACTCGGCGCTTCGGCTCCCCGGCGGGTCCGCCACCCCCGTGGGGCGGGGGCTCGGGAAGAAAGAAAACTCACGTGTCTGTCCCGGGGCAGGAAAAAGTTTGGTTCCCACCCCCCTTCCCCCGCCGCTCGGCGCTGGCTGACTCTTCGGGGCGCGGGGCCGGCCGAGCCTGCGCGCTCGGCTTTGTGCTCCGAACTCGGCCCGGAGGGGGAGGGGAGGGGGCTGGGCTCCCACCTCCGCACCGCCCCCCCCC
>SJXQ01000038.1:121576-136453 GCA_006408695.1 Aepyceros melampus | reverse complement strand
GTGGGGGGTGGGGATTGGGAGTTCATGTACACTCGTGGCTGATTCATGTCGATGAGTAGCAAAACGAATACAGTATTGTAAAGCAAAACAAACTAAAAAAATAAAAATTAATTAAAAAAAAAAAACTGAAGCTCCAGTACTTTGGCCACCTCATGCAAAGAGTTGACTCATAGGAAAAGACTCTGATGCTGGGAGGGATTGGGGGCAGGAGGAGAAGGGGACGATCGAGGATGAGATGGCTGGATGGCATCACGGACTCAATGGACATGAGTCTGAGTGAACTCCGGGAGTTGGTGATGGACAGGGAGGCCTGGCGTGCTGCGATTCATGGGGTCGCAGAGTCAGACACGACTGAGTGACTAAACGGAACAGAACGGACTTGCCTCTGTCTCTTCCAAAGCCCTGAAGAGGTCATATGTTTCCATAAAATGTACAAATTAAGAAATTGCCCTTGTAGTCACTTAAGGGGCTTCCCAGGTGGCTCAATGGTAAAGAATCTACCTACCAGTGCAGGAGACTCAGGAGATGCGGGTTCAATTTCTGGGTGAGGAAGATTCCCAGGAGGAGGAAGTGGCAACTCACTCCAGTATTCTTCCCTGGGAAATCCCATGGACAGAGGAGCCCCGAGGGCTACAGTCTATAAGGTCACAAAAAGTCAGCCACGACAGCATGCATGCAGTCACCTAAAGACCACTGTCTTATTCCACCATGACCTCCCTCCTCACTGTTCCCCTTGTTCTAAGTGGCTTCTGTTGGCGCTGGACATTGTTTCAGATCTACCTCAAGGTTTAGTTAGAATGTGTTTGCATGCTTGTGTGCTTAAGTCACTCAGTCTTGTAGCCCACCAGACTCTTCTGTCCGTGGAATTTTCCAGGCAGTAATACTGGCATGGGTTGCCATTTCCTCCTCCAGGAGGTCTTCTCGATCGGAAGATCAAACCCTCGTCTCCTGTGTCTCCTGCATTGCAGGCAGACTCTTTACCCACTGAGCCACTGGGGAAGCCCAGAATGCATTTAGGTTGGGTTTATCTAGTTATGTGATTTGCAGTCACTTCCACCAACAGTTCAAATACTGACAACTGTTCTGGTAGAGGGAAGGCTTTCATGACACAGAGTTACAGGAACAGAGACATTAATAGTAGCACCATATAAAGATGTCCTATAGAATCCACACCAGAGGTACCTAAGTAAAGGTATAACAGGGTTTGAAACCTCCAGTCAGAAGCTGGTCTGTGGCAAATTCTTCCAATCATGGAGACCATGAAAATGGAAGCAGAGGGCTCAGTTTTTAACCAACACTTATTAAAATGGAACCTTTCTTCTGCCAAGAATGTACTTAATACAGTGTACGCAGTTAAAAGTGTATACATCAGAAGAAAAACTGAGTCATCTTTATTTTCTCTATATAAAAATTGTATTACAAAGCTATTATCATAAGGCCAAAGAAAGTGCCCCCAGGGACTTACTTCCCTGATGGTCCATTGGCTAAGACTCTGCACCCCCCATTCAAAGGGCCCGGGTTTAATCCCTGGTCAGGGAACTAGATCCCACATGCTACAGCTTAGACCCTGTATGCTGCAGTGAAGACTGACGATTCCACATGATGAAGCTAGAACCCAGCGCAGCTGAATAAGTATATACATGTATTTTTTTTTTTTAAGTGCCTCCAAGGACTTCCCCAGTGGCTTAGTGGTAGAGAATCTGCCTGCCAGGGTAGGAGACATGGGTTCGATCCCTGATCTGGAAAGATCCCACATGCTGAGGAGCAACTAAGCCTGCACGCGCCACTGCTATTAAGCCTGTGTTCTGCAGCAAGAGAAGCCACAACAATGAGAAAGATTGTGCACCGCAGTGAAAGAAGAGCCCAAGCAGCAACGAATACCCAGTGTAGACTAAATAAATAAATAAATAAAATTGTAAAAAAAAAAAGAGAAGTCTTTTAAAAATACCCCCAAAAGTAGGAAAAAAGACTACTTTTGTGATAGTGATATTTGTGATGTGATATTTGTTAGTTGTTTAAAAATTTGCAGTTTACTTTTTTTCTCATTTTGAATACAGTCATATTTGTGCAATTTTATATATTTAATATAACATTTTTTTCTTAATAAAGGCCCCCCAAATCACATAAGTTTCAGTTCTGACAAAACCTTTATGGGGCTTCAACCCTTAGGATGAATATATTGCCAGAGATTAAGCCCTAACCCCTTAAGAAGATGAATAGTGTCTGTTCCCTCTGCTGCTGCAGTTTAGATGCTCAGTCGTGTCCAATTCCATGCAGCCCCGGGGACGGCAGCCCACCGGGCTCCTCTGTCTGTGGGATTCTGTGGCAAGAACACTGGAGTCACTTCCTTCTCCAGGGCATCTTCTTGATTTAGGGATCGAACTCATGTCTGATGCTTGGCAGGTGGATTCTTTACCCCTGTACCACTTGGGCCTTACCACGGTACCACCTGGAAAGCCCTTTGGAAATGAAATTTCTTGCCTTTTACTCTGATTTTGACACGGAAATAGAACTTTTGAAGGGCGTGATTACTTTTTCAGTGATTGATTACTTGAAGCAGTCTGTTCATCACCTTGCCTTTTTTCACTTAACAGTATATGTTAGAGACTTTTCTCTCTTCATATGTGAAGAGATCCCTTGTTCTTTTCAGCAATTACCTCTTTTATATATATATTAATATTTACTGATTTGGTTTCACGGGGTCTTAGTTGTGGCATGTGGGATCTAGTTTCTTGACCAGGGATCGCACCCAGGCCTCCTGTGTTGGGAGCTCAGAGTCTTAGCCACGGGACCACCAGGGAAATCCCACAGCAGTTACCTCCTATTTCTTTGTGTAGATATACCATATGTATCGTACCGCTGTGCTGTGGATTATCATGTGGGCTGATTCCAGTATTAACTGTCACAAACAAAATTGCAGTAAAGAACCTTATATACATCTGTCATTTCGCAGAGTACAGTTGTAGGATAAACTTTCGTAATTTGCACTCCCATGAGTGTATGAGAAAAATTTAGGTTGGAAATAAGTTTTCTTTGGATTTTTGTTTTATTGTGAAAGAACATACGTAAGATAAAACTTACCATTTTAACCATTTTCAGGTGTATGGTTCCGTGGTATTAAGTACATTGACATTGTTGTATGGCCATCACCACCATCCATTTCCAGGACTTCATCTTCTCAAACTGAAACTCTGCACCCATTGAATAGTAACTCCCTATTCCCTGTTTTCCCCAGCCCCTGGCAGCTACCATTTCACTTTTTGTATCCATAAATTTGATTACTCGGATACCTCATAAGAGTGGAATCATACAGTGTCTGTCCTTCTGGGTCTGGCTTATTTCACCCAGACAATGGCCTCAGGGTTCATCCCTGTTGGAGCGTGTGTCCGAATGGCCTTCCTTTTTTAAGGCTGCATGATACTTTGCTATGTGTATATGTCACGTTTTTGTTTATCCATTCAGCCATCCATGGATGCTTGGGCTATTTCTGCCTTTTGGTTATTGTGAATAGTGCTGCTACAGACACGGGTGTGCAGGAATCTGTTGAGTTCCTGTTTTCAATCCTTTTGGGTATATACCCAGAAGTTTCATCAGGTTTTGAAGGCATCACTCTGTCGTCTCTCAGCTTTCAGTATTGCAGTTGGGAAATCCCAAGTCATTCTGAATACTGATACTTGGTGTGTGACCTACTTTTGCTTCTCTAGAAATTTCTAGAATGTCCTCTCATCCCTAGCGAACTGGACTTTCTTGATTATATGCCCTGATATGAGTCTATTTCTGTTTTTTTCCTGTTGTGCTGAGAGTTCTGGGAGTCAAGTGGGGGATGAAAACTGGGGGGAGGGGTGGACTCAGGGGTGGGTGGGTCTCACTGTGTATTATTATGAGCTCCGTGCCTCACTGGCAGTGTTCCCGGAGCTGAGTAGAGGAAGAAGGCTGAGGATCTGGACATCTTCAACAGTTAGTAAATGAAGTTTCCTATAATTCCTCTTGTTGATATCTTTGCAGTCTCCTGTGTCTAGTAACTACCTGTCCAGGGACCTTCTTCCACATTCTAAAATAATTCTGACCTGCCGAAAAATAAATTTCTGATCTGCCAGGGTCTGGGTTGCAGCCATGGTGGGCAGGGAGTAATATAGGGAAGGGATCTAAGAGTCTACTATATGATATGTTTAAGCTGCTCTTTGGAGAAGGAACTGGCAGCCCACTCCAGTATTCTTGCCTGGAGAATCCTATGGACAGAGGGGCCTTGCGGCCTATAGTCCATGGGGTCGCAAAGAGTTGGACATGACTGAGCGAATACATAGCAAGCTGCTTTTTAAGCCTTCTTCTGCAAATTTTTCCTCCTGTAGCAGCCCTCTTTCCCAACCTCACTTTATGCCCTCTTCTAGAGATGACACTAACTTCTGAGTCTTTTGGGAGATTCTGTGTATAAATCATGTTAAATTTTCACCTTTTTTTACTGCCTGCTTGGTTTTGCCATCTGCTAATACTTGCCCATTTACTTTCCACCCCAACAATTTTGTTGTGTGGTCCCTTCTCCCTTTCTCCTCTTTCTTGTAGGGTTATGCTGTCGTTTTTTGTTTTTGTTTTTGTTTTCACCACACAGCTTGCAGGATCTTAGTCCTTGACCAGGGATTGAACCCATGCTCTCAGCAGTGGAAGTGCAGAGTTGTAACCACTGGACCACCAGGGAACTCCTGGTTTCTTCATTTTAAAAGTAGAGTTTCAAGAGGGAGTCTAGTGGCATACCTGTGATAAATCCACCATCTTCAAATAATTTTTTCCCAAACGTCTCCCCAGTGATCCCAGCGCCCTGTGTTGACTAGTCTACCTTTCTGCCTCTGGGTTGAGATGCTTGCCTTTGTCCTGCACCAAATATAAAGTCCCATTTGTCTGTGGATCCTATTCCGGAGCTTTTTCTTCTGTTTCAGCAGATCTTTTAATTTATTTTTTAAACTTGAAAGTAGTAGAGTTTTTGTGGGATGGAAAACAGAGTTCTTTGAGTTATTTATTTTCCAAAGGCATTGTCATTCTTTTTTTTTCCTTGGCCGCACCATGAGCATTTGGGATCTTAGTTCCCTGACTAGGGATCGAACCTGCACCTCCTTCAGTGGAAGCATGGAGTCCTAACTACTGGACCGCCAGGGAAGTCCCTCAACAGACCTTGATTAGCACATTCTACATGTCAGGCTCTGATCTAGGCACTGGAGATAAAAGCAGTGCCTCATGGAGGTTACATTCTAGTAAAGGGAGACAGGAAATAAATAATGTCAGAGAGTGGTAAGTACTAGGAAGAAAAATAGAAAGTAAGACAGAAGAAGGTTGAGTTACTGTACATACCAACAGAGAAGTGATGATGATGAGTGGAGTCTTTAATAAAGTGGAAACTCCACCACGCTTGGATCTGTAGAGAGGGGGATGTTGTGGGCAGAGGAAATACCCAGAGCAAAGACCCTAAGACAGAAATGAGCTGGGTGAGTTGGAAGAATAACAAGACCAGTGTGGCTGGAGCCCTGCAGGGCAAAGGGGAAAGTGGTACCTCGGCCTAGATTTCGCAGGGCCGCTAGACCACGACAAAAAGTGCGTGTTTTCCCCCTGCACCCAGTGAGAGTTGAGAATAGAAGAAGAAAGATGTAGACATCATTACGTGTTAAAACAAGGCTGTGGTGGTTGTGTAGAGAACAGACTGTGGGAGGGGGCAGGAGTAGCAAGCCACACTTGGGCTGTTGTCAGCGAGAGAGTGGCAACCTGGACTAACTAGGTGCGGTGGACAAGGTGAGAAGCTGTTGCTTCTGGAATATATTTGGAAGGTAGAGGCAGCCGAACAGATGGGCTGAAGGACTGATGTGGACGGAAAGGAAAAGAGAGACCTGATCAACTAGAGGAGTGGCAGTGATTAAGGGAGCTTGACCAGGTACTTGACACAAATCCTTTTCGTTTACTTTTCATAACCCTTTGAGAACTGAACTGAGAAAAATGATGTCTTTTTGAAGAGTAGAGGAAATGGAGGCTCAGGTAGTTTAAGTAACCTGCCTGTGATGACACTCTGGTCATTGAAAGAGATAGGATTTTATTTCTGTAAGGTCAGTAGTAAAGTCCCCTTTTCTTTCTGATCCTAGTAATTTTGTGACTTTTCCTTTTTCGGCTTGGTCAGTTTAGCTGAGAGTTTGTCAAATTTTACAGTCTTTTCAAAGAACCTACTTTCGGTTTTGTTAATTTTCTCTAATTTTTTTCTAGTCGCTTTCATTAATTTCTGCTCTAGCCTTTATTTCTTTTCTTCTGTTTGATTTTTGTTCTATTTTCTCCTCTTTCCCTCTTTTCGAGTCTCTTAAGATAGAAGGTTAGGTTATTGATTTGAAATCTTTCTTCTTTTTTTGGCCATGCTGTACTGCTTGCAGGATCATAGTTCCTCAACAGGGATGGAACCCTCACCTTCAGCAGTGAAAGCCTGGACCAGCTTCCCATATAGGAAATGGGAATAGCAGCACTGTCTCCTCCGATGAGAGAGAAAATAATGAAATGCTTATGCTGTGCTCTGCCTAATGCTTGGCAAATAGGAAAAGTAACACACACACAAATCTTCATTTTGTTACATTATATGACTTCTTACAGTTTTCTTTTTATTTGCTTGCTGATTTATTTATTCGGCTCCTCGGGCCTTAGTTGTGGCACCCAGGATCTTCACCGCATCACGTGGGATCTTTCCTTGTGGCACACGGACTTGCTCGTGGCAGCGTTTGTGTTTAGTTGCCCGGCTGCAGGTGGAATCTTAGTCCCCAGCCAGAGATTGAACCTGTCTCCTGCATTGCAGGGTGGATTCTCAACCACTGCACCACCAAGGAAGTCCCAACTTCTTACAATTTTCTGATCTGTATTTCACAAATCTTTGTGTGTGTCTGTGTTTCATATGGGAAAGGCTGTAGTAAATCAGTAGCAAGAGAGTACCTATTTTTTGCATGGAACAGCAAGAAGGATCATAGAGCAATCTGTCATTTTTGGGAGGGAGCCAAGTATGTGTCCACGCAAAAACTTGTACATGAATGTTCATCGCAGCCTTATTCATAGTAGCCTCAAACTGTAAGCAACCCAGATATTTATCAGCTGGTGAAAGGCTAAATAAATTGTGTCATAGATCCTTACAGTGGAATACTACTCAGCATTGAAAAGGAACTGCAGGGACATGCAGTGACATAAAGGAATCTCAAATATATGCCACGTGAAAGGAGCCAGTATTGTATGGCTTATTCATTTAAAATTCTAGAAAAGGAAAGAAATCTATAAAAAAAAGTGGATTAATGGTTGCGTGAACTAAGAGGGCTCAGCCAAAAAGGGGAATGAGCAAACATTTGCCAAAATTTCATTTTTGCACTTAAAATGGATAAGTTTTATTTAAAACAAAAACAGGACTTCCTTGGTGGTCCAGTGATTGAGAATCTCCTGCCAATGCAGGGAACATGGGTTCGATCCCTGGTCATGGAAGATTCCACATGCCACAGAGCAGCTAAGCCTGTGCACAGCAGCTAGAGAGTAGTCCTTGCCTGCCCCAACTAGAGAAAGCCCTCACGAAGCAATGATGACTTAGTGCAGCCAAAAATAGATAATTTAAAAACAGAGACGAAAAACTGTGGGACACAAACAAAGCAATAGTAAAGAGAAACAAGTGCAACAACAATAAATGGTTAAATTGAATCATACATTAAATTTAGTTGATCAGTAGCTTACATATACAGTGAAACCATGTTGTCTTTTCACTGGGCTGTAAATTCACTTTCTCATCATGCCAGTTGGGGACATTTTACAGCTCAGCATCTGGGTAAACAAAATCCTTCTAGGCCCAAGTACTCAGTGGTAAAGAACCCACCTCTCAATGCAGGAGATGCAGGTTTGATCCCTGGGTTGAGAGGATCCCCTGGAGAAGGAAATGGCAACCCGCTCCAGTATTCTTCCCTGGAAGATCCCATGGACAGACGAGCCTAGCAGGCTACAGTTCATGGGGACGCAAAGAATCTGACCCGACTTGCGACTAAACGACAGGCTTGTGCCTCACAGTTTCCCTTTAGTGGAAGTGGATTCCTTTTATTTATTTTTGGCTTCGCTGGGTCTTCGTTGCTGCACACAGGCTTTCTCTGGTTGCAGTGAACAGGGCTACTCTTTGAGGGGCTGGCTTCTCATTGCGGTGGCTTCTCTTGTTGCAGAGCACAAGCTTTAGGGTGTGTGAGCTTCAGTAGTTGTGGGGCACGGGCTTAGCTGCCTGCAACATGTGGGATCTTGTCGGATCAGATATAGAGGCCATATCCCTGTCATTGGCAGATGGATTCTTTATCCCTGGACCACCAGGGAAGTCCCATGAATTCCTTTCTTAAGGGAGAATTTATATCTGACTTGTATTTCTTTCTTAAAAATGAGATGCGCTTATATGCTGTGTCTGTAAGTCTCTGTCCTGAAACATTCCAGAGGAGAATGTGCTGGAGGGTTTTGCCCAGGGCAGTGACATGGTCCCCTGTATTAATACAACTGGAAACTGCCCTGTGGATGGAGAAGAGGCATGTTTGGGGAGAATCAGAAAGGCTGGTTAAGAGGCTCAGGGTGGTTCATGGATCTGTATGCTTCAGTGTATGCATTTTTCTATATATACGTTTTGTGCTTGCAAGCAAAGTCGCTTCAGTCATGTCCAACTCTGTGTGATTCTATGGACTGGAGCCCACCAGGCTCCTTTGTCCATGGGATTCTCCAGGCAAGAGTACTGGAGAGGGTTGCCATTCCCTTCTCCAGGGGATCTTCCCAAGCCAGGGATCGGACCCGCGTCTCTTACATCTCCTGCATTGGTAGGTGGGTTCTTTAACACTAGCGCCATCTGGGAAGCCCCGTGTATAAGTTACACCTCATTTTTTAAAACATGAGAAGAAAGAACTGTCTCAGTAGTCTGCATGGAGTCCAGCGGTCGAGGAAGAGGCTTCAGGTCAGTCTGACGGTGGGACCAGTCTGGGGACTTGCATGGGATCCTGGTTGCAGAACTGACAGGGTTTGAGGGGAGATTGCACAGCTGAGGCACTAGGGGAGGGACGGGAGGCCAGGAGAGGAAGGAAGCCAAGTCACACTGAAGCGCTGAAGAGCATCTCTGTGTGGGGCTCAGGGGTTCTGACCCAGTGAATAAACTCACTGGGATTCCACCAGGATGGGGAGTCAAGAGACCTAGACTCCATCCTCAAATGTCATGGGTCAGCGGGGAAAGGCGACAGCCTTCCTGGACCAGTGGGGGACAACGTGGAGGGCCTTTGGGGGAGGAAATAGACATCGTTTCATGACCCCTCCATCATACACTCTCCTCTCCGCTTCGCCTCCCAGATCTGAGGGTGGGGATTATTAACGAAGTGACAGAGCTCTCACCTGTGTGGGTGTGATGTAAATTCTAGTTCTGAAGTTCCCTAGCTGTGTGACCTTGAACAAATTGCTTAACCTTTTTGAGTCTCGATTTCCTCATTGCAAAATGAGGATAATATCCTATTTGCTCATATAGGATTTTCGTCTCCTCTTCCTCTTCCTAAAAAAAAAATGCATTTACAGTTTCCCTGCTGCCTTATAATGTGTCTGTATTGTAGATGGACCGAAATGGTACTAAGGGTGGTTCTTGGGTACCTGGGTGAAGAATTCCATTATTTCAGCTTCTGAGGGCTCCATGGACCTGGGGCCACCAGTCCCTTGAGCATCTTAGAACAGAAGCAACTCTGAGGGGGCAGCAGGCAGTGGAGGAAAGCAGAGGGGCTGGGAATGGAGCGCTCTGGGTGACCGTGGGCGACCCCTAGTGGGAAAGTATAGCAACACACAGCATGGCTGCAAGGATGCGTTTTGCAGCTTTCTAACAAATTTTGCTGATAATATATGCTTTTGCTTGCAGGTACCAGGTGGGAATGCATTGTAGCTTGCTTTTTATTCACTTGGATGCGGCCCTGATGTCCTCATTTACGCCGTTGTATGTATGGAAGGCGGTTTCCTTTACTGGCAAATCTGGTAAATCTTGTTATTTATGTCACTGTTTTCCTTAGCTTTTACAGTTGTCCTTTCCAGAGCTTATGAATTCCTACTAGAATCCTCTGAAATATATTTACATAACAAAGGTGTTTTCTATAAAAGGACTGTAAGATCACATTCAACGCATGTATTTTAAGATTCATTTTATGGTGTTTTTAAGATTTATTTTATGGTGTTTTTTTAAGATTCATTTTATGATATTTTAAGATTCATTTTATGCAGCAACCTAAAAGTCGCACTTTATGTACCAGGCACTGTTCTATATATAACTATAAGTTTATTTAATCCTCATAACGACTCTATGAGGTGCATATAATTATCCTCATTTTTTTTTTCGGCCGTGGTGCAAGGTATGCGGGATCTTAGTTTCTCAACCAGGAATGGAACCCATGCCTGCTGCATTGGGAGCTCAGTCTTAACCACTAGACCACCAAGGAAGTCCCTGTTGTCCCCATTTTATAGTAGAGAAACTTGCCTTAGAGACGATAGATAACATGCTCAAATTCATGCTGTTAATAAATGGCAGAACCAGGATTGCAGCCTAATTTTGTTCTCTTAATTATTCCATTACCTATGACCTCAAAATTATTTCTCCAAAGCTTTCCATGTAAAATTGGGGTGCATCTCTTGTATCTTATAGGCCAATAAATACGGTAATAACAGGTTAACCAACTTAACCTCTAGTCTGAGTCTTGGTTCTTCTTCGCAGTGACCTTGGATCCCCTAGACCTCATCTGTAAAGCAGGGGTGGGCATGTGAAGAATTATATGAATTTTTTTTGTTTTTAATTTAAAAAAATTTTTTGGCTGTGCCGGGTCTTTGTTGCTGTGTGTAGGCTCTGTCTCCTTGCGGCGGGTGGGGACTACTCTTCATTGCGGTGTGCTGGCTTCTCATTGTGGTGGCTTCTTTTGTTGCAGAGCATGGGCTCTATGCTTGAAAGCTCTAGAACGGAGGCTCAGTAGTTGTGCTCAGCTTAGTTGCCTTTGGCATGTGGAATTGCCTTTGGCATGTGGAATCTTTGCAAACCAGGGATCAAACCCGTGTCCCTTGCATTGGCAAGTTTCTTAACCAGTGAAATGCCAGGGAAGTTCCCTTATGCTGGTTTTAGAATCTTAGGCACATTTAAAAATTACATTTAGGTTATTAGGTGCTAGAACTCATTCTGTTTCTCCTTTCCCCACTCCACACATTGTTTTTCCCTCCTCACAACCAGGGATCGCACCTGGGCCATGACAGTGAAAGGGCCAACTCCTAACCACTAGGCCCCCCGGGAACTCCTGCAGACATTGTTTTTAATATTTGTCTGTGTTGATGCAGGAATATTGATTCGTTGCATCGGAATGCTGCGTGGTATTCCACAGCATGCGTCTGTCACATTTCTTATTCCTTCTTGTGACAGGTACGGGGCTTCTCGGGGTCTCTCCGAGGCCTTGCTGCCATCTGTGCGGGGGCAGTGGACATGGTGTCCTGCCCCTCTGGGCTTGCCCCCAGTTTCCTGGGAGATGGCTATAGCTGTGGAGTTTCTGAGCCAGAGGGGCTTCACTTGTTCACAGATGCTGCAAATGCTGTCCTGCGTGGGGGACCAGTCTGTCCCCTATCAGCCAGTGTATGGGGATTCCCCTTCCTCTTTGCCAGTGTTTGGTATTATCTGTGTCTCTGACTGGCAATCTGACGAGTATCAAGTGGTCTCTTGTTTTTGCTTTCTGAACACCAGTGACGCTGATAGATTTTTTTTTTTTGGTTGAAATTCCCCTTTTGTGAGTCTCCTGTTTATATACTTTGCTCATTTGTCTATTAGATTCTACAACTTTTTCTTTTAGGTATTAATTCCTTGTTTCATTTTAATACAGTAAAAATTGACCATTTCTAAAAAATGAGTTTTACTAACACAACATTGTAAGTCAACTGTAGTCTGGCATAAAACAATTTTTTTTAATTAAAAAATGAGTTTTAAGGAATTCCTTGGCATTCCAGTGACCAGGACTCTGCTTTCACTGCCGAGGACATGGGTTGGGGAACTGAGGTGCAGCCAATAAAATAAAACATGTTTATTAAGTGTTTGTATTTCTTCTGAGATTTTTTTTTCATATTATTTTTCCATTTTTTTCCTACTGACATGGCTTTTTTTTTTCTTTTTTGGCTTGTAGGGATCTTAGTTCCCGATGAGGGATTGAACCCTGGTCCTGGTAGTGAAAGTGCCTGAGAGTCATAACCATTGGACCACCAGGGAATTTTTTTCTTATTGAATGATTGAAGTTCTTTTTATAGGATAGTGTCATTAACTTAAAAAATTAACCACGCTACAAATATTTTCTCCCCACCTGTACTGGTTTTAACTTTGCTCAGTTTCTCTAGCCTTACAGAAACACTCAGTCTTCATCATTTTATGTCCACTGGTTTTTGTGTGCGTGCGTGTGCGTCTCTTCTGAGTTTTGTGCCAGACTTGGAACTTTTGGGGTCCTTCGCTATTACCTCTAAATGTTGCCTGTAAGAAATAAAACAGCTGCTGCTGCTTTTTAAGAGGCTGCGGTGAGATGGTAATAAATTAACCAGTGAAAATCGCCTTCCTCTTGGGTCCTACGTCTGTGCCATACGCATTCCTGCTCCCGGACTTTTGTTCATTGTCTCCATTCCTTGCAGTTCCCTCTTCCTTAGCGCTTTCTGCAACTTCCTCCTGGTCCTGCCCTTCCACACACAGAACCTTTCCCTCTTCCTATCACCTGGGTTCCTTCAGCCCCCCGCCAGCTCTGAAACCAGTGAGGCTGCACTGGTTCCATCCTGCCACGCCTGGGTGTGAATCTTTCTCTCTGGGGTGGAGGGGAGGAGGCTTGTGGCACAACTGGGGGTTGAGGCCAAGGAAATTTGTTCTGACCCCACGTCCCCGCCTTCTTCCAGGAAGGCCTTCGGTACCACAGTGGCTTCGCTGAGAGACTGGACCCTGATGTCCCGCCTGCGTGGCCAGTGCTCTGGGAGTCCCAGGAACTGGTCCCAGTGAGTGGGTAGCCGAGCTCAGTGTCAGGTTGGGATGAGAGTTGCTCAGGGCCCACAGTCTGGGGTCAGAGTCAAGGGTATGGTGTGGTGAGGACTGAATCTGGGGAGTATTTGGACCCGTTTGGAACTCATTTGGGGCTGGCTCCATCTAAAGTTGACCTCAGGGATTTGTGGGGCTCAGTTTGGAGGCAAGAGAAGGGCTTTCGTGGCTTTCCGCTGGAAAGGGCTGGGTAGCTACGCTGCGGCAGCGGCCTGGAGGAGGTTCGGCTTCCTGGGCCGGTGCAGGGTCCCTAGTGCTCGGCGCTCCTTTGGCTCGGACCTCATACCTTTGTGGCTGGCTGGCTCTGGGTGACCTTTAGGGAAGGCAGCAGTACCTGCTCCCTGCTGGGTGCAGATGGGATGTGTCCAGTCCTGGCCTGAACCCCATGGAAGGTCCAGAGGCCAGGGACCAGCTCTCGCTCTGCCCCAGACCCGCTGGGTGGCCTCAGGCGGTCCCTGTCCCTGTCTCTCTGTTCATTCAACCAGCATTTCCCTTCCCCTTAGGCTCCGGCCCCACCATCAGTGTCCCTACTGTCAGCTGTAACAGGGACCCCAGTCCTGCCTGTCTCTCGCATGTGTGGGATGTGAAAAGCTGTGGCTTGCTGTCCTGCTGGTCACGTGGCAGAACCGACCCTCCAGCGCGGAGGGCGCACCCAGACACCTGGTAGCTGCCTGCAGGAAATCCATTCTTTCTCATCTCCATCCCCTCCTCACAGCTCCCAAAGCCTCCTTCCTCTTCCAGGACCACCTGGCTTCCCAGGAGCATTGAGGGGACCCTGGAGACCAGGCTCTAGTCCTGAAGGCTGTGACCTTGACCCCTGCCCTCTCAGAGCCCCAGAACCCCCACTGGGGTTTGCTGTGGTGGGTCCTGCCCCCTCTGCCCACTCCCTCCCAGCAGAGCTTCTCCCCTCAGGATCTACCTGCTCCTGCAGCTGGTCTGGTCTCAGTTGAGCCTTCCCTGGGCTGGTAGTCAGTGGGGGGAGGGAAGGACGGGGCAGCCACTGGGGAAGGAGAGGGTGGGTGGTGTTTGGGGCCTCAGGGCGCCTTTATTTCACCCCAACCACAGACATACACACCCAAAGCAGTGCTCCACCTTCTATTAGAGGCTCTGCCTCCCCAAGACGAACGTCCGCCCTCTTGCATCTTCCAGAGCACACTCCCGATGGGGTGGGGTGTGTTCTCGTGGCCGGGCACGGTGTCGGGGAGGGGAGTGGCACCCTGTCCTCTGAGAGGGGACCTTGGTGAGATTCGTGTGTTTGTGGCAGTGGCTGGGGAAGGGCTTGCAGGGGGGGTGCAAGTGGAGTGGTGTCCCAGACCAGGACACAGCGCCCTTCCTGTGGGGAGCAGCCGGAAGCGGGCAGGCAACAGCCGAGGCCGGGCTCTCCCCAGGGCCTCCCGGCTTTCCTTGGAGGGTCACCGGCCTCCCGCTGGCTCCGCCCCTGGCCTAGTGCTATGCTTTCTCAGCCATCGCGTTCACTCGGAGCTGGGCCCCCAGGCCCTCAGGGGGGAGTCCTCTGAGAGGGGGCTCTGGCTCATGGGCACGGAGCCAGTGCAGACGGTGTATGTGGGAGCAGGTGGCTGGGACAGGGGCTGGGCAGGGGGCGCTGGGACGGCCTAGTCGTCCTTGTCCTTGGCGCCGTGTTTGAGGATGCGGGTGAACTCCACATAGTTGAAGTTGCCTTTCTTATCAATGGGCGCCTCTCGGTACATCTCGTCCACCTCCTCGTCTGTGAAGCGGTCACCCATGGTGGTGAGCAGCTCCCGAAGGTGGTCCTCGTGGATGAAACCTGGAGGTGGGTGGTGTGAGGTGTGTCTCAA
>SJXQ01000038.1:70577-121130 GCA_006408695.1 Aepyceros melampus | reverse complement strand
TCACACCCCCTGCCTGGGACCCCCCAGGACTCACAGACCTTGTAGCTGGAGGGTGGGGGGTGGCCGGGAAAAGACACAGCCCTGGTGTCTGTTCAGTGTGAGGTCACCAGGGCCCAGCGGGAACAGTTCTGTGGGGGGGCTGTCTGCAAGGGGTTTCTGTGGGGGTGGGGATGGGGGCCCTGGGGCTGTGAGGGTTGGGGAGGCCCTGCCTGGGGCTGTGGGGGTGCTGACGGTGCTGCTTGAAGAATCTGGGCCCCAGAGCTCCACTGCCTACATCTGAATGCTGATCTCTTCTTTCTAGCTGTGTGACCTTGGGCAAGTTACTTAACCTTCGTTGCCTGTTTGATCTGGAAAATGGGGAGGAAAATATGCCAGCCTCGTTAGGGAGCTGTGACGCAGTCAGGAAAAGGTTCTGACCTGCTTAGGCCTGGGGTGCTCCTCTGGCCCCTGAGAAACCGCTGAAGCGGCTACTGCCAGCGGTGTCTACAGGCCTGTCCCTGGGAGAGCCCCGCGGTGGCTGAGAAGCCCTTTGGAGGACCTGAGGCTGGGAGCTGCTGGTTTCTGTAACCTGTTGGCCCGCGGGCCTGAGATGGTTTGGTTTCTGGAAGGGTCAAAAGCAGAAGCCAGTGTGTTGAGCCAACAGGAGAGCTAAGAAGTGGGAAGGCTTGCGGGATGTGGGCTGTTTCAATTTAGCCTTTGGGGAGGACAAAACAAGAAAGCAGCTTTTATCGCTCTGGTGGCAGAAACAGGTGGACAAATGATCTCTGTCCTGGCCCTTGGGGGCAGAGGGGGGCCCTGAGATGCCAGCACGGCTGGGTGCCACTTGCACATGCGGGGTGCCTGGGCGAGGTGTGCAGCCCCAGCCCCATCCAGGCCTCTGTCCCGAGGCTGCCGACTGACCTGAGGCCTCCTCGTCGAAGCAGGCGAAGGCATTGCGGATCACGTCCTCAGGGTCTGTGCCATTCAGCTTCTCTCCAAACATGGTGAGGAACATGGTGAAGTTGATGGGCCCCGGGGCCTCGCTCATCATGCCCTCCAGGTACTCGTCCGTGGGGTTCTTCCCTGTGGGGAAGGGCCATCCGTGCCTGCTCTCACCTCCCGTCCCCTCCCTGCATAGCCCACAGACAAGACACAGTAAATTTAGTAAACTGTTGAAAAGTGTGAAAGGGTAGTCACTCAGTCGTGTCTGACTCTGCGACCTCATGTACTGTAGCCCACCTGGCTCCTCTGTCCATGGAATTATCCAGGCAAGAATACTGGAGTGAATAGCCATGCCCTCCTCCAGGGGATCTTCCCCACCCAGGGATCGAACCAATGTGTCCCGAAATGCAGGTACCATCTCAGCCACTAGGGAAGCCCTAGTGTTCGTAAACTAGAGCTGACTAGTTAACTTAGTCAGAGAAGGCACTGGCGACCCACTCTAGGACTCTTGCCTGGAAAATGCCATGGACGGAGGAGCCTGGTAGGCTGCAGTCCATGGGGTCGCTAAGAGTCGGATACGACTGAGCGACTTCACTTTCACTTTCCTGCATTGGAGAAGGAAATGGCAGACCACTCCAGTGTTCTTGCCTGGAGAATCCCAGGGACAGGGGAGCCAGAGGGCTGCCGTCTATGGGGTTGCAGAGTTGGACACGACTGAAGCGCCTTAGCAGCAGCACCAGCAATTAACTTAGTAAACTGTGAAGCCTCTCTCTGGGACTGCCGGCTCTGAGTGCCCCGTCCCACTGATAATCGCCGCCCACTCCCCTGCCAGCCTCGACCAGTTGCCTCCTCGGGTCTGGGGTCTGGGTATCGCCGTGGGTAACGCTGTCTGAGGTATAAGAGCCCCCGTCTGGGGACTGCTCCCTGCCTTTGGCACTCTTGTGTGCCTTATGGCTTTAAGTGTCGCCGCCTCAGCTTCTTACCCCTTCACCAATGTGGGACCCGAGGCTCAGAGGTCAGGTGACTTGTCCTTTGTCACACCGCACGTGAGGAATGGAGCCAGCATGTGAAGCCAGGCAGCCAGACCCCAGACCCCAGGCACAGTTTCGACAGTAGGTAAACCAGCGAGCTTTGGTGCCACACAGGCTAAGGTCTGAATCCCAGCTCTGTGCCTGCTTCCCCAGCCCCTGCGGAGAACTGCGAAGATGAGGACGGCAGGGCTGTAAAATGCACAGAACGGTGGCTGGCATAGCCCTACAGACTCGGATCAGCTGCTGGGTTCAAATCCCAGCTCTGCCACTTTGCAGCTGTGTGAGCTTGGGCAAATTACTTAACCTCTCTGAGCCTCTGTTTCCTCATTTATAAAGTGAGAATGATAATCACATCTACCTTTGAGATTTAAGATCATACCTACAGAGCTGCCGCTTGTTATTACTGTTTTATTGTTTGCTGCTCTTGTTTTTACCTTCTGAGCCACTAGGGAAGCTATTCTTTGCTGCTCTTGTTTTTAAACCTGAGGATGATGGTCCTGATTCTTGTTTTCAGCTATGCCATGTGACCCACAGAATCTTAGTTCCCCTACCAGGGATCAGACTCACACTCCTTGCAGGGGAAGTATGGAGTCCTAACCACTGGACTGCCAGGGAATTCCCAGAGGGTGATGTTCTTAACCAGAGACCCTGACTGATCTGTGGACCCGCTGACTTGAGCTGCAAACGGGAGTGGAGGTTTTTCTGGGTAAACATCCAGTCTAGTCTCTGGGGTTGAGAGCCCAGGTGTGTGTGCTCAGTTGCTTAGTCACATCTGACTCTCTGCGATCCCATGACTGTACCCACCAGGCTCCTCTGTCCGTGGAGGCAAGAAAATACTGCAGCGGGTTGTCCTTTCCTACTCCAGGGGAATCTTCCCGATTCAGGGACCGAACCTGCGTCTCCTGCATTGGCAGGCGGATTCTTGACCACTGCGCCACCTGGGAAGCCCGGGTTCTACCTCCTAAATGGGAAGGAGTCTTTGTGTCCCTGTATCCTCAGAGCCCCACACTCTGCGGTGTCCCCGTGGGATGGCTGGTGCCAGCAGGACACACAGCCCCTCTCCTGCCCAGGCCTCAGTCTTCCTTCCTGCCCCTGACTCCCCAGGGAGGAGCCTCCGGGCGAGTCTGGCCTGAAGCTGGGAGAGGTGGCGCTGAGGGTGGGGACAGTGTCCAGAGTCCGTCCTCCTGGTCCTGCTAGGTCATTTGCCCCCTCACCAGACTCCCTGGGATGCACACACGGGCCACGGCCTGAGTGGGGCTGCCCAGTGAGGGGCGGTGCCAGGGACTGACTCAGGCATGACTGCCATAGGCTGCCTCCTCTGCTACCCGATACCACCCCCAGCCAGTGTCTGACCCAGATGCTTTCACCTGGATGAAGGGGGCGCCAGGAACTGGGGCTGAGGGGGGCTGTCTGTGGCCAGTGCACGGGGAGCAGTGTGGAGGCAGACCGCCTTGGTGTCTGGTGGGCTGGCATCTGGGGGCCTCAGTTTCCCCGTCTGAGCAATGGTGCAAGGTGCTAGATTCCTGCGGGCTTTCAGCTGAGATTCTGAGTCTGGGGAAGTCACTGGAGTCCGCCTCTCAGAGTCTGACACAGATGACCTCTGAGGGAGCAAGGAGGTGCCCTGGCCTCCACTCTAGGCCTCAGTTTCCCCATCTGTACAATGGAAAGTCTGCAGTTTTGTAGTTGCTGATCCTTTTCCTTCAGTGAAGTGGCACCAGGCAGTTGAAACTGCGCATCTGCCTGAGGCAGGAGTGGGCCTGTCTGGGTTCAAGTCCAGTGCCAAACTGCTCTGTGCCTCAGTTTCCCTGTCTGTTAAATGGAGAAAGAGGTGGCAGCTCCTCTCCAGGGTGGGCACCTCAGTCAGTACACAGGAAGTGTTCCCTGAGGGATGAGCCGCGCCACTGCCTGCTCCAGCTGCAGCCCTCATGGGCCCACTTGGCCCCCAGCCCCGCCTCTGCTCACCCATTGAGGCCAGCATGTCGTGCAGGTCCTCCTTGTCGATGAAGCCGTCCCGATTCTGGTCGATCATGTTGAAGGCCTCCTTAAACTCCTGGATCTGGGACTGGTCAAACATTGCAAACACATTGGACGTGGCCCTCTGTGGCCGCTTCTTGGTGGTCTTGGCCTTGGCCCGTTTACTGGACATCTTGGCTGCAGGCGTGTGGGACTTTCCTGTAGGCAGAGGGTGCAGATGGGAGAGCCAGTGACCCTGGGCCAGAGAAGCTTCTGGCTACCCCCACCCCACTCGGCTGTTGGCGCCTGGGCCTGGCCTTCATGCTCCTATAGGCTGGGGGCTCCTGCCACCCGGCTCATCACAGAAACAGCCAGTGTTGGCCCTGTGACATGCTCTGAAACAACTTCCTCTACCTCTCTGAAGTGTTTCCTCATCTGGAATGGAATAGGAGTGCCCAGCTGAAGGGATCCATTGACTTGTGCCCGAAAAGCCCCTGGCATGGTGCCTGTCCCAGAGGAAGCTATTTCTGCTGTCATGGTGTGGGTAGACACTTAGGATTGGGTCCGGTGCCAACCACTTCCGTGCTTTATCTCCCTTAATCCTCAAGAGCGTTCACACCATCCATCTCTCTCCCAGTGACAAGGTGGGCAGCCTTGGGAGAGGCCCCACGGCTCCCTGCCCCCAACAGCAGGAAGGAGCCGTCGGCGCCTGCATTCCTGACATTCCTTCTCCTCTCCTCCTCCTCTCCCTCCTCTGGAGGTTCTGGAAGGCCAGCGCTCTGGGCAGCCTCCCTTCCCCCCACCTGTCCACACTTGACCAGCCCCTTAGGGTGGGGGACAGACCTGATTTGGGCCCTGCTCTTTGTTCTCCCTCTTCAGTGCTTATAGAAGCGTACAGCTTCCCCAGACTGAGCACCCCAGCTTCCCGTTGCATTTGTTTAGGCCTGGCCTCCGAACCTCCAGCCAGTCTCACCCATTGCATGCAGGCCCCGGTACCTCACCCTGAAGCCCTTGAGGGTTCCTGCCATCCCCCTCTCCCACAAGGCCTGGCACAGAAGGAGGCCCTCTGAACCTCTCCTACCCTGCTCTCTGACTCGCCTTGCCATCCCTCTTGCCAGCTGTGATCCTGCCCAGCTGGACCTCTGGCTGCTCCCAGATACCCCCAGACTTTCCTTCTTGGTTCTCCCCTCGAAACACCCTTCCTTCTTGAGCTCAGTTCTTCAGACAGCCCTTGAGGAGCAGTTCCTCCACCCTGGCTTTGACAGCAAGCACTTAAAGGTCTCGCTCCATCACAATCAGTAGGGCTGGCGTAAGCACCCTGAATTATACCTAAGCCCATGGTGGCACTCATGGATGCTTGTTTAATGAATGACCTTGAAGGCAGCTAGCCGGTCTGCTGATCCCACTGTGCAGATGGGAAAACTGAGACGCAACAAGGGGCACTCTCCCTGCACTCTTGTCACGGCTGCTGGGGCAGTTTGGGGCCCCAGGACTGCTGCCCCCTCTTTCTTCTGTCCTGAGTCTCGTGGTTGAGGATCTGCACGCAAGAAGCCTTAACTGCTCCTCGATCTGTTTTCTAGGCCTTTATCCCATGACCTTGTTCAAGTCATTCTGGATCTTTGGCCTTTGAGATCTTAAACCCTGAGCTGGGACGCTGGCCAGCCCCAGCCTTTCCCCATAGGCACAACTGCCTATAGTTAGAGACTGTCCCCCTGCACCCACATACCTGGCACTTGGTGCTTCTCGTGTGGTTCAAGGTGGGTACACAGAAGCCTTGGGAAAGGGCTGGGGTGGGACAGTGCCATGGGCAGGGAGTGCCACCCTCTCCTGTATGATTGCCTCGAGGGGCCCAGTTCTTCCCCGAGCCAGGTGTTCTCTGGAAACTTTAACTCATGACGCCCACAGAAGGCAGCCGAGAAGTCCACCGTGCCCAGCAGAGACTGTCACGGGCCCCATCAGTCACTGCCACTCCCATCTGTACTGTTCTAGGGCAGATGTGGCAGGAGTGGCCAAGAGCTCACCCACTGCTCTGATCCTGGCCTGACCGCCCTGTCGCCATGGCCACCCCATCCCCGCCCTCTTCTCTTGAGGGGCCGTAACAGGGCTTGGAGCACTGAACTTCGCAGGGTGAGGAAAATGGGGTGCCCCCACTGTGCAATTAAAAGAACTGGTGTGCTCATAAGAGGGATAGAGTCCAACTGGAAGCCAGGAGCCCTGGGCTAGGCTTAGGTCTGGGGGTGGCAAATGGCCTTTTCCTAGTGGGCTGATGGTAGTTGAGGGGCACCGTTGTGACCAGAGGCAATTTGTAAGCTTGACTGGGGACTGGGGTCAGAGCCAGGCTGAGCTCTGAAGATCTGGAGCCATCACCGCCACCTCCTGGGGGTCCTAGACACCAGGGATCAGATATAACTGGTCTTTGGCCTGCTGCAGCTAGGTGCCACCTCCCCACCTCTGACCCCGGAAACCCCATTGTAACAGCAAAGACACGGCCTGTGTCCCCCATTACTTCAGGGTCTCTATGGCTGGCAGTGCCAGCTGCCTTGTTGGTAAACTTGCCTTTCCTGAGGGGGAGTTATCTGACTTTTTCCTGAAGTAGCCAGAGCAGCTGCAGGGCTGGGGAGGAGTGGGGACCGCTTCCTGCAGCCCAGGGCCTTGGCAGGTCAGGGGGTGCAGGGGATGAGCCCTGTAGCCCTTGGCCAAGCCTCCCCACCCAGAATGCCTAGGGGGGCAGCGGGGTTAGAGCAGGGAAGCCTCGGCGATGGCATTCAGTGTTGGTGTGATGGCGGAGACAAGTTACCCCAGTCTCCATCCCTCTTTCCTGCCCCAGGAGACTGGGGAGGGGTCAGGGATGCTCCGCGGGAGCCTAGCAGGGCTGTTTCCCGCCTGTGACGCCTGTGACACAGATGCGTCCTCTAGAGCAGGGAATGCCGGCCACCCCAGGCCCCTCCCGTCCAACGGGACACCTCGAGTTCTGGGCTCGGCATCTCGAACTTCACAGCGAAGGGGCAGGCCTGGACAGTCTTCCCTTGCTGCAGGCCCACTGGTTCCCAGAGCCTGTCCAGTCTCCCTGCTGCCCAGCAGACGCCCGAATCCCCGTAGGACGGAGCAACCTCGCAGCCCCAGGCCCGCGATCTGTCCCTGCCCAGAGACCCTGCGACCCCCGCCTCCCCCCCGCGTCCCCATGTCCCAGCCGCAACCGTCACACCGCCCACACCGGACCCCCCGGGCCGCGGGGCTCCCACCTGCTGCGGAGAAGGTGCTGGCGAGGTGCGCGGAGCGGCTGCGGAGCGGGGACCTGCGGGCCGTCGGTGGGGTCTGGGCCCGGGGGGTGGGGGCGCGGGGCGGGCGCAGCGCCGGGCCTTACAAGGCAGAAGAATGTGCGGCGGCGGCGGGCAGGGGCGGGGCCGCGGCAGCCCGGCCTTATTTGGCCGCGACCCACGGGCCAGGGAGGTGGGGTGTTCCCGGGTGAACCCCCGAGTCTGCGAGGGCCTTCCCCATGGTGGGCTGGGGAAGGTGACGGGGGCGAGTCGGGGGTCTGGACAGCCCGGGGAAAGGGGGTCTGTCGGGGCCGGTCCTTCCTCTAGCGAGGCCGCCGGACCTCCGGACCCCACCCCCACCATCCCCCCAGACCCCCGCCTCCCCCCCGCGTCCCCATGTCCCAGCCGCAACCGTCACACCGCCCACACCGGACCCCCCGGGCCGCGGGGCTCCCACCTGCTGCGGAGAAGGTGCTGGCGAGGTGCGCGGAGCGGCTGCGGAGCGGGGACCTGCGGGCCGTCGGTGGGGTCTGGGCCCGGGGGGTGGGGGCGCGGGGCGGGGCGCAGCGCCGGGCCTTACAAGGCAGAAGAATGTGCGGCGGCGGCGGGCAGGGGCGGGGCCGCGGCAGCCCGGCCTTATTTGGCCGCGACCCACGGGCCAGGGAGGTGGGGTGTTCCCGGGTGAACCCCCGAGTCTGCGAGGGCCTTCCCCATGGTGGGCTGGGGAAGGTGACGGGGGCGAGTCGGGGGTCTGGACAGCCCGGGGAAAGGGGGTCTGTCGGGGCCGGTCCTTCCTCTAGCGAGGCCGCCGGACCTCCGGACCCCACCCCCACCATCCCCCCAGAGCCCGCGCCCGGGCCTATTCCCCGGGGAGAGCTGCTTTCCACCAGGCCAAGTACGGCTTTTTTCCACTCCCAGAGAAGAGCCTGCTGTCCTCACAGGTTCCTGCGGGGGGTGGGGCGCCCAAGGGCCTCGGGCCAAGTCACTTTCCAAGTGCCCTTGGTGCTCTCACCTGCCAAAGGGGAGGTGGTGGTGAGAATTAGTGGCCAGGAAGACCCACAGAGGCCCCGGGAGCCAGCGAGAGCTGGGAGTGGGGGACCCCCGGAGCATCCTTGCCAGCGGGGCTGCACCCCCAAATCCCTCTCTTGTTGGCCTGAGAGGATGGGGGCTGGGAGGACAGACTCATCCCCTCTGCCTTTGCCATCAGGCCCTTGTCCATCATTGTGACCCCCGAAGGCCCAGCTTAGGCATCAGCTCCCACCCTGACTCCTGCCTACGCTTTCTCTCCTTCCCTTTGATCCAGCTCAGACGTTCCATTCCCGAGGGAGCTTTTCAACATCCAGTTACTTGCTTGGTAAATATTAACTGACACCTGTCTGGCACGGTGCTCGAGTCTCAGGAAATAGCAGTGAACTATAGTGATTGTGCTCAGGAAGCTTTTGTTCTTGTGGAGAGAAATGTCATGAACAAGTAGCTACACAGCTTGGAGGGTAGAAACAAATGCCTGGAAGGAAAATAAAAGGAGGTGAAGGGAGAGAGAGCAAAGGAGAGGTAGGGGCTGCTTCCTAGGAAGGAGGTGAGGGCGTGAGCCCGGCCCAGTGAACACCTGAGACAGAAGCCCTGTAGGGGCGCTTGTCCGGCTCCTGGTCAGGGTCACTGAGGGACCAGGGCTGGGAGAGGAGGTCTGAGAAGCAGTAGGGGCCTGGCCCCGGGGATCCTTGTGTTACTCCAAAACTGGGTTTGCCTTTTGGTGGGTGTTGAACCGATAGATACTGCCAAGCCAAAGATCAGGAGGAGGAAGGAAATATTATTTCCTGTAGTCAGTAAGGAGTCTTTCCCAAAGCAATGTCTCCCTGAACAGCAAAACTGGGGGAGTCTCAGTGGGTGAAGAATCCGCCTGCAATGCGAGAGACCTGGGTTTGATCCCTGGGCTGGGAATATCCCCTGGAAAAGGGAACGGCTACCCACTCCAGTATTCTGGCCTGGAGAATTCCGTGGGCCCCATAGTCCATATGGTCACAGAGTTGGACACCACTGAGCGACTTTCGCTTTCACTTTTAAGCTAAGGGTGTGGGCATATTCATGAAGGGGTTAAGCAGAAGAGGATTCCTCATAGAATTGCGGCCAGGGTTGACTAAGAGTCCAAACTTTAGTTGATTGAAGTCAAGAGGGTCAGAGTCCTCATTCCTTCCTCTACCTGGGTGGGGACTTTAGTTCCTGCTGGACTCAAAGATGAATTGTTACATATAATCCCTTGAGGAGGAACTGGGACTACGCTTTATCACCACTGTATTGTTTGAATGCCTCTTTTCTGCATGCTGTTGTTCCCTTAACATCATTCATTACCGAGAACTGTTCAAGGGCAAGCTTTGTGGCCAGGCTTAGATCATAAAATGGCTTAGGCCAGAATGGCTTCCTTATGTCAAGAAAAGCCATTCCTGGTTCTCTTTCTCCAAGGACCTCTTCGCTTACCTGCTTACACTTGCAGACCTCTGTAAGACCTCAGAGAGTTCTGAGCAAAGGGTGGCATGATCTTGCTTATGTTTTAACTGAATCCCTCTTGGAGTGGGGGGAGTGGGGCGGTGGGACGGTGGTGGCAGGGAGCAGGGAGACCAGTGAGGAGCTGTTGAGCAGGATGAGGTGTCCAGACTAGTGAGCTGGCAGTGGGAGAAATGTTGGGATTCTGGACATATTTTGAAGTTGCATCTGATAGGATTTTCATGTGCATTGGTGTGTGTGTGAAGATTCCAAGGTGATTAAGTAGTTAATCGCAGTGAGTATTGTAAGTAGAAAAATGTGGGAGACCCCTGTAAGTTAATGGTTACTCGAGAAAGCAGGTTTGCTTAGCAACAAAACCAGGCAACAGAAGCAGGAGACATGCCCCACAACAATAAAAAAGACTGGCATGAGCCCCACATCTTGCCCAGTGAGCACAGTAAGATACTGCACCCTAGGACATGCTCTCTGCACACATTAAAAAAATAATTTGTGGACCTAGTTTGACCACACAGGGACAAGAAAACTCCCCTGTACAACCTGGAGGATGAACTAATGATGAAAACATGACGTCTACTCAAGGAAGACAAAGAAGGTCTTCTCCCCCTCCCCACTTATCCTTTGATTGTAAAACTGTAGCCCAGTAAGTTCTCGGGTGTGGCATTCCTCACCTGTCTACTTGCAAGCCTCACAAGCATGCTATTCTAATAAATCATTTCTCATCTACCACTCTGCTTTCGCCGAATTCTTCTCTGCATTGAGACATCAAGAACTATGGTACTGTAGCTCTAAAGAGCCCTGGAAAAGACACCATATACCGGTTTCAGGCTGAGCAGCTGGAAAGGAAAGAGCTGACATTGTCTAAGCTGAGTCTATGGGAGGAGCAGGTTTGGTGAGGAATCAGGAGTTCTGTTTTGGACATATTTAAAACTTACTACATTTAAAAACTTTATTTTGAAATAGTTTCAAATTTAGGATAAAGTTATAAGAACTATACGGAGAGTTCCTGTATACCTTCATCCAGATTTTGTACTTGGTAGCATTTGGCTTTCTTACATTCTCTTCTGTGTGTGTGTGTGTGTGTGTGTGTGTGTGTGTATTCTCCTGCTAAACCATTTGAGAGTTACTTGCACAGATCAAGCCTTTTTATACTGAAATACCTCAGTGAGTATCTCCTAAGAAGGAAAGTATTACATATCTGTAAAGCAATGATTAAAACCAGGGAAAAGTAAAAAATTGAAATATAGTTGATGTATAGTATTATATAAGTTATAGGTGTACAATATAATAATTCACAATTTTTGAAGGTTATATTCCACTTATAGTTACCATAAAATATTGCCTATATTCCCCACATTGTACCATGTACTCTTGTAGAACTGTTTCTTTAAACTTGCTTTTTATTGCTGTTATTATAATCATATGTGCTGGCCTGCCTCAGAAGACCCTGCTCCTCTGCCTGACTGTTAAACTAAAGTGCCTTTGTTCAGTTCAGTCGCCCAGTCGTGTCCAACTCTTTGTGACCCCATGAATCGCAGCACGCCAGGCCTCCCTGTCCATCACCATCTCCCGGAGTTCACTCAGACTCGCGTCCATCAAGTCAGTGATGCCATCCAGCCATCTCATCCTCGGTCGTCCCCTTCTCCTCCTGCCCCCGGTCCCTCCCAGCATCAGGGTCTTTTCCAATGAGTCAGCTCTTCGTATGAGGTGGCCAAAGTACTGGAGTTTCAGCTTTAACATCATTCCTTCCAAAGAAATCCCAGGGTTGATCTCCTTCAGAATGGACTGGTTGGATCTCCTTGCAGTCCAAGGGACTCTCAAGAGTCTTCTCCAACACAACAGTTCAAACGGATCAATTCTTCGGTGCTCAGCCTTCTTCACAGTCCAACTCTCACATCCATACATGACCACTGGAAAAACCATAGCCTTGACTAGATGGACCTTAGTCGGCCAAGTAATGTCTCGCTTTTGAATATGCTATCTAGGTGGGTCATAACTTTCTTCCAAGGAGTAAGCGTCTTTTAATTTCATGGCTGCAGTCACCATCTGCAGTGATTTTGGAGCCCAAAAAAAGAAAGTCTGACACTGTTTCCACTGTTTCTCCATCTATTTCCCATGGAGTGATAGGACCGGATGCCATGATCTTCGTTTTCTGAATGTTGAGCTTTAAGCCAACTTTTTCACTCTCCTCTTTCACTTTTAACAAGAGGCTTTTTAGCTCTTCACTTTCTGCCATAAGGGTGGTGTCATCTACATATCTGAGGTTATTGATATTTCTCCCGGCAATCTTGATTCCAGCTTGTGTTTCTTCCAGTTCACCGTTTCTCAGGATGTACTCTGCATGTAAGTTAAATAAGCAGGGTGCTAATGAAACCTTTCAAAGAATCTTTTAATGAAGCTACTTTGGAATCTTGAAGCCTTCTGAAGGCTTCTGCATGTCAATTAAAATAGGTAACCCGTTCTGTTTGATTTGTGAGCTCTTGCATTCACATGCACTCCTTAAATGAGTAATCTTTTCTAATTGAAATGTTCACTGTAACAGTGATTGTAATTCTAGGTTGTCTTTGAGATATTTTTCCATTATTGTGGATAAGGAGATAATCTGACCCTGCCCACCTGTGAAAAGAAGAGATTAACACATCCCCTTTAACACAGCTGGCCATTCCCCACCACATTTTGCAAGACTGATGGCCCTTTTACTTTACTTCCCCACCGCCTCTCCCTCTCTGTTCTGTCTTTTCACTTTACTTCCTTACCCCTTCTCTTTTTGGTTTTACGAAAGAACCTGGAATCCAGACCCCTGAGAAAGATGGTTATTTTGAGACATTAATCTGCCATCTTCTCGGCCTGCTGGCTTTCCAAATAAAGTCATATCCTTCCCTCAATACCTCTTCTTTTGCATTCATAGGCCTGTCATGTGGCGAGCAGAGTGAGCTTGGACTTGGTAACATATCTTTGTAAAAATCAGGAAAATTTTAACATCAATTAATACTATTGTCTAACAGTCCATATTCAAGTTTTGCCAATTATCCCGATAATGTTCTTTACAAAAAAATTTTTTTCTGGTCCAACAGCCAATCCACGATTGTCATATTTCTTTGATCTTCCTCTGTGTGTGTGTGTGTGTGTGTGTGTGTGTGGTTCAGTTCAGTCACTCAGTCCTGTCCAACTCTTTGTGACCCCATGGACTGCAGCACACCAGGCCTCCCTGCCCATCACCAGCTCCCAGAGTTTACTCAAACTTATGTCCATTGAGTCGGTGATGCCATCCAACTATCTCATCCTCTGTCATCCCCTTCTCCTGCCTTCAATCTTTCCCAGCATCAGGGTCTTTTCCAGTGAGTCAGTTCTTTGCATCAGGTGGCCAAAGTATTGGGGCTTCAGCATCAGCCCTTCCAATGAATATTCAGGACTGATTTTCTTTAGGATGGACTAGTTGGATCTCCTTGCAGTCCAAGGGACTCTCAAGAGTCTTCTCCAACACCACAGTTCAAAAGCATCAATTCTTTGGCACTCAGCTTTCTTTATAGTCCGACTCTCACATCCATACATGACCACTGGAAAAACCATAGCCTTGACTAGACGGACCTTTGTTGGCAAAGTGATGTCTCTGCTTTTGAATATGCTATCTAGGTTGGTCATAACTTTTCTTCCAAGGAATAAACGTCTTTTAATTTCATGGCTGCAGTCAACCATCTGCAGTGATTTTGTGTGTGTGGTAAAATAGCAGAATTTACCATTTTAACCATTTTGAGTGTATCGTTTCGTGGCATTAAGCACATTCACATTGTTGTACAGCTGTCGCCACTGTCCATCTCCAGAGCATTTCACCTTCCTCAGCTTAGATTCTGTAGCCCAGTAAACAGCTATCACCTGTCCTTTTCCCTCACCTGCTGGGCAACCACCCTTTCCCTTCCTGCCTCTGTGAATGTGACCACTCTGGGGAACTCATATAAATGGAATCACATGGTATTTGTCCTTTTGTGACTGGTTTATTTCACTTGGCATGTTTCTTCAGGGTTTATCCATCTTGCAGCATATGTCAGAATTTTCTTCCTTTTTAAGGTTAAATACTATTCCGTTGTGTGGAAAGACCGCAGTCTTGCTTATCCATTCATGTCAATGGACATTTGTGTTGCTTCCGTCTTTTGGTTATTTTGAAGAATACTGCTCTTAATATGGGTGTAGTACAAGTATCTTTTTGAGTCCCTGCTTTTGATTTTCTTCTTCTTCTTTTTTTTTTTTTAGGGTATATATCCAGAAGCAAAATTGAAGGATTATATGGTGACTCTGTTTTTAGTTGTTTTTTTTGTGTGTGTGGGGGGATGGTGGGAACTGCCATGCTGTTTCCCATGGTAGCTATACCATTTTACATTCCCACCAAGAGTGCACTAATTCTGATTTCTCTACATCCTTGCCAACACTTGTCATTTTCTGTTATTTTTTCTTTTTCTTTTTGCTAAATAATAGTCATCCTAATGAGCGGGAAGTGATATCTCATTGTGGTTTTGATTTGTCTTTCTACAATAACTAATGTTAAACATTTTTTCATGTGCTTATCAACCACTTGTGTATCTTCTTCAGAGAAGTGTCTATTCAGATTCTTTGCCCATTTAGGGAATTCCCTGGCAGTCCAGTGATTAGGACCAGGCACTTTCATTGCTGGGTGGGCCTGGGTTCGATCCTTGGTCAGGGAACCAAGATCCCACATGATGTGCAGTATGGCCAAAAAAAAAAAAAACAAAAACCAAAAAGCTGCTTAAAAAATCAGGTTGTTTGCTTTTTTTGTTGTTGAGTTGTAAGAGTTCTCTATATATTCTGGATACTAATCCCTTATCAGATACATCATTTGCAAAAATGCTTTCCCATTCTATGGACCTCTCTGTTTAAGATCATTTTTAAAACATATACTTTATGTACCATAAAATTCATTCTTTTCAAGGGTACAATTCAGTGGTTTTAAAACTCACAAAATTAAAAAAAAGAAAAACCTCACAAATTATACAACCATCACCACCGTGTAACTCCAGACATTTCATCACCTCCAAAGTGAAAGTGAAAGTCGCTCAGTTCTGTTTGACTCTTTGCAACCTCATGAACTATACAGTCCGTGGAATTCTCCAGGCCAGAATACTGAAGTGGATAGCTTTTCCCTTCTCCAGGGGATCTTCCCAACCCAGGGATCGAACCCAGGTCTCCCACACTGCAGGCAGACTCTCTACCAGCATCACTCCCAAAGAAACTGCATGCTCTTTAGCAGTCACTCCTCTCCTCCCCTTCCCCCATCCCTTGGCAAACACTAATCTGCCTTCTGTCTCTTGATTTGTTTACTCTGGAAATGTAACGTAAAGGGATATAATATGTGGCTTCTTTCACTTAGCCTAATGTTTTCAAATTCCAGGTATGTTATAACATGTATCAGTGCTTCATTCTTTGTAAATTTGTTCTTTGCTGGTCACACCACACGGTATATGGGGTCTTACTTTCCCAACCAGAGATGGAACCCGGGCCCCCTGCCTTGGGAGCATGGCATCTTAGCCAGTGGCCCACCAGGGAAGTCCTGTTAGGATTTTCTATATGAGAGATCATGTTGTCTGCAGATACAGGTAGTTTAACTTCTTTCTTTCCAATCTGGATGCCATCCGTTCCTTCACTTATTCATTCTAAGCTCATTCTTGCCTAAATGCCCTGGCTGGAACCTACTGTACCGTGTTAAATAGAAGTGGCAAGAGTAAAACTCTTCATCTTTGTTCCTGATCTTGAGGGGAAAGCTTTCAGTCTTTCACCATAAAACATGTTAGCTGTGGATTTTAGGGGGAGGGGGAGAAGTTCCCTCCTCAAGTGTCAGCTCGAAGAAGTTCTAATTTGTCGTGCATTCTTTATCGTGAAAGGGTGTTGAGTTTTATCGCATTTTTTTCCTGCATTGGTTGCAGTGTTTTCAGTCTGTCAGTTAGCTTTGTTTGGGCTGTGCTGGGTCTTCGTTGCTCTGTGCAGGCTTTCTCTAGTTGTGGCGAGCTGGGGCTATTCTCTAGTGGTGGTGTGCGGATTTCTCTTGCAGCGGCTTCTCTAGTTGCAGAGCACGGGTTCTGGGGTGTGAGCGGGCTTCCGTAGTTGTGGCACATGGACCTAGGTGCCCCGTGGCATCTGGAATCTTCCTGGGCCAGAGATCAAGCCTGTGTCTACTGCACTGGCAGGTGATTTCTTAACCACTGGGCCACCAGGGAAGTCCAGCCATCCCTGAGCTTTTCTGTGTCTTTCACAGACTAACAGTTTTGGAGAGTTCGGGTCAGTGACTTGGCACTTCCTCATGATTATTCTGTGGATTTTTTAAAATTTTTATTTATTTATTTTTGGCTGTACTGGGTCTTCACTGCTGTCCATGGGGTTTTCTCTAGTTGTGGCAAGTGGGGGCTACCCTCTGGTTGCAATGTGAGGACCTTTCATTGTGATGGCTTCACTTTGCAACGGCGTCTCTTGTGGCTTGCGGGCTCCAGAGCACAGGCTCAGTAGCCGCAGCCATGGGCTCAGCGGCCCCAAGGTGTGTGGGATCTTAATTCGTGGACCAGGGATTGAACCGAGGTCACTGGGCCACCAGGAAGTCCCCAAATGGTGATTTTTCTAACCTTTCTCGTTTCCTTTTACTACTTGGTGGACATGTTAACTTTGAGATTACCTGTTAGATGTCTAAGTGGAGATGGTGAGTAGGAAGTGTAGAGTTCAGGAAAGGTTCAGGTTGTAGGTTTAGATGTAGGAGTTGTCTATAGGAAGTTAAAGCCATTAGCAGTTGAGGGGCTCCAAGGGCCCACATCCCCTCTTGGTCACAGGACTTCTCCAGGCCTGGGTCCCCTGACCTGTTTTGGGGACAAACTCAGGTGCCGACTGGGTCACCAGAGTACCATGGCTCCATGGAGGCTGGGACTGGGGGCTCCTGTCTTAAGGGAAACTGTGTTCTATGAAAGGAAATGACCTTGCTCTGTTCAAAGCTGGTAAAAGCTCTTGGACTTCACCTGGCGTTCAAGGCTTGTCCAGTGCACCCCTCCCCAAGCAGCAGCACAGTCCTACCTGTCTGCCTCTTTCTCTGTGCCCTTCACTGCCGCAGCTCAGGGAATTCCTGCTCATCCTTCAAAGCCCAGCTCAAATATTACCTTCTTTGGGAAGTTCCGCCCCTGTGCTCCCCAACAAAGTCATTCATTTAAGAAATATTTCCTGATGCTAGGCACCAAGACCAGTGAAAAAACACCCTATTCCTGCCCTCGGGGAGCCCATCTGTCTCCCTGGTGGAGGCCGACACTGTATTCATTTGTAATCTCACAGATCTAAGCACCAGTGACAGCAACAAGGACATCACTCTTGTGCTCCGAATGGAGAGCAGGGGGTTTGCACCAGCCTGGCCTGAGGTGTTTCGGGAGGGTTTCCCTGCAGAAATGCCGGCTGGCTGGAAGGCAGAGGGCAAGGGACAGGCTCCCGTGGGTGGTGTACCTAGAAAGGTGGGCAGAGGCCTGCAGGGCCAAGGTGAGGAGGCTGGATTTCCTCCCACTGGCGCCAGGAAGTGTGCAAAGGGTCCTGATTGGGGGGGGGGGGCTTTTGAGGGAGCGGAGCGGGTGCTTCTGAAGAGTCCTTTGGCTGCCATAAGGAAAAGGCAGTGAGGACTGCGTTGATTTTTCAGATCAGCCAGATTCAGGTGGGTAGCAGACGCCCTACTTCATTTTATTTTTAAAAAATATTTATCTGGCTGCATCAGGTCTCAGTTATGGCACGCAGGATCCTCGTTGCACAGGCTCGTGGCATGTGGGATCTTCGTTCCCTGACCAGGGATCATACCCACGTCCCCCACATTGCATGGCAGAGTCTTAACCACTGGAGCACCAGGGAAGTCCCCCAACTTCACTTGACATTTCTCTTATCAGCCCTGCTCCAGGGCTGGTGGTGATGGGAGCTTCTCATCTCAGTTCATCTGGGGGCCTCGTGGTCTCTGTCTCAGAGGGCTTGGCCCTTTCTGTTCCATCAAGGGTTGTGCTCTGGAAACGCAGACGCCAAGGATTCTCAGGTCCCCTGGGAAGCTGCCTTTCTGTGAAGAGAGAAACGCTTCCCTGATAAACAGAGTGCAGGAAGGGGACATCATCTAAGCCATGCTCCTGTGCAGACTGTTTAATCTGAGTCTCGTCATGAGGAAACGGAAATCCAAATCATGTAACATTCTACAAGATGCTTGGGTACTTTAAAAATGTCAGGGTCATAAAACAAAAAGTGGGAAAACTGGTTTTGATTCAGTGAGAGTCAAGAGACATGCCGACGTGAGAGCAGGGACCGGTCCTGCTTTGGATCCTGGCCGGATATGAAGGAAAACCGTGGAGGCTGTTGCGGGCCATCTGGAGCATGACCCCCGCTTTAGCTGGTGTTAAGGCCTCAGTGCCGTCCTGGGTAAGGGAGGTGCTTGAGGGCCACTCAGCGGTTAAAGTAAGGGGGTAACAGTGGTCCTGGGCTTCCCAGGCGGCGCTAGTGGTAAAGAATCCGCTGCAGTGCAGGAGATGGCAAGAGACATGGGTTTGATCCCTGGGCCGGGAAGATCCCTGGAGAAGGAAATAGCAACCCACTCCATTATTCTTGCCTGGAGAATCACCACGGACAGAGGAGTCTGGCGGGCTACAGTCCATGGGGTCGCAAAGAATCGGACATGACTGAAGTGACTTGAGCACACGGCACACGGCATGGGCTCACGCGGGGAGTGTCCCTGTTCTTAGGCATCACCTGGTATGTTTGGGGTGAACCAGCATGGTGTATGCAGCTTATGTTTAAATGCTTGAGGTGAGGGAGATGTTTGTGTCCCAGAAAGGAACAATGCAAATACGGCAAAATCTTGCCAGTTGGCGATTCTGGGTAAAGACATGAAACGCTCCTTTCAGCCTGGGGAGGCAGGCCTCTCCTCTGCTGCGCCAGGAGGGTTGGAGCAGGGGCCCAGATTCAGCACATCAGGTGTGTGTGTCCCTCCCCCAGCAACTCAGGCTCTGACACGGGGTGTGCAGGGCTCTCCCTGGTCTGACCCACAATGCCTTGCCCCTGCTACAGCAGAAACACTCAGGCTCTGAAGGGGTGAGGGTCCTCCTGGTGCCCCGAGGCTAGCTGGCATAAAGCTCGGCTGCTGATTGGTCAAAGCCAGGGGGAGCAGCTCCTGTATTCATCCAGGCTTCTGAGCATCCAGCTCAGTGCCCAGGCCACCTGAAACTGGTTCACTTACCCTTGAGTCACTCTCGGCTATGTCTCAGGGCAGGGCTAGGTCCAGGCAGCCCCAGGAGTTAATCTGAGCCACCCGTGGTCACTGGATGCTCAGTCACCACTACCAGGATCTAGACATGAGGGCACCCTGCTTCTAGCGAAGGGGGTCCAGCCCAGTGGCTTCAGGTAAGCTCACAGACAGTCCTGCTGGGGAGGGCAGGGCAGTCCCAACAAAGCTCCTGGGAAGGTAGTTCCCTTGGGCCTGAGGTCAACCAGCACCTCAGCTGGGTTGGGCCAAGGGAGGAGACCAGGTGTCTGCAGCTCAGTTGGGCCCAAGAACTTTCTTTTTTAAAAATGTTTATTGGGAAGTAGAATTGATTTACAGTGTTGTATTTACAATGGTGTGTTAATCCAGGAACCTTCTAAAACACATATTACTTCCAGACATCACTTCCTGTTCCTTCTGCCTAGAATGCACTTTCCCGCGTCTCCTCGACCCCCCATTGCCACACCCGCCCCCGAAGCTGGCGAGCACGCTGTCCCTCTCCCTGACCAGAGGCTGCTGCCCAGGCCAGCTTGAGCGGTGCCGTCAGGGTTCCCATGGCCTCACTGCGCCGTAGCGCCTTCTCTACCACCTGCCATGGGCTGGAGCTCACTTGGGACACGCTCTGTCTCCCCCACCGGAATGTGAGCTCTGTGAGTGACCTGCAGGCCGTGGGCCTGGCAGGGTGGGTGCTCAGGAAGCGCATCCAGGGCATGTAACTGTCTGGGTGGAGACGGCTTTCAGGGGTACCGAGTGCCCCGTCCTGGGTGAAGTGCATGCAGGGTTGAGGTCTGGAGCAGGCACCAGCTGTCAGCGAGGGTGGCCCATCCTGGCAACTTTTTAAAAAACATTTTTTAGCTGTGTCACATGGCATGTGGGACTTTAGTTCCCCAACTGGGGATCAAACCCATGTCCCCTTATTGGAAGCATGGAGTCTTAACCACTGGACTAAGAGGGAAGTCCCACCATATAGCAACTTACTAAGCATTTATTTCTTCAAGAAAGCTGGTCAGGCAGATGTTACACACTCAGCTTCCAGATAAGGGAATCCAGAGCTTAGTGTTCTTGCCCAGCATCACAGGGCTGGTGCTTTAGCTGGATTTGCAGTTTGCCCTCCAGACCACCTGTCTCCAGAGACTCCTGCCACTGTCCTGGGGCGTTCATTCCACCTACCTCATGCCAGCCTGGCCCATCCCACCGCAATAACACCATGAGCCCTTGGTACACATTACCTCATTTATTCTCACAACATGCCTGTGAGGTAGGGAGGGGCGGGGACTGTCCCCATTTTACAGAGGAGGAAGTTGAGGCACACAGAGGTCAAGTGACTTGCCCAAGGTCACAGACGGCGGCCAAGCTGGAATGGGCCCTAGAGCAGGCCTGCAGTTCACCCAGGCCCCCTGCGGTGGGTGCTGGACAGAGGACAGCCCCAATACCATAGCCGTGGCCACTGGAGCGTGCAGCCTCGTGCACAGAGCTCGCTGCGGGCCGGCCTCACCTTCTCCCTGCCCCCTGCCCACCCTCCCCTCACCCTGCAGGCCTGGACCATTGCAGCTCAGGGCTCATGACACCCTGGGAGTGGGGCTGGGAGTGAGGCTGGGGAGAGAGAAGGATGATTGGGGTAAAAAAATAGAAAACTCAGAGGCTGGGCAGATGGGCCCATGGTGGGGGGCAGGTGAGAATCCAAAAAAAGGGGGGGCAGGGAGGGCTGCTTACACACAAGGTATGTATTTTTACACACACTTGTACACACACCTAGATATAGTACATGTAAAAATATATGCTATTCACACACCCGCCTCCTGCCAGGTGCCCCGAGAGCCAGCGGTGGCGCTGGTGGGCATGGGTGAGCAGAGGGGCGTTTGTTAAATATACACTCTAAGGTCTATGTGCATATGTACACATAGTACAGACACGGCCGCCCGCCCCTCGGGCACTGTACACAGGCTCGGCCAGGGGTGGACCACCCCTGGAACGTGGGGGCCCTCTCTTGAGTGGCCCCAGCAAGTCACTCTGAGTCATACATTTTTGCTGAAGGAAGGAAGGGGCTGGAGAGAAGAAAAAGGCGGGAGTCTGGAGTGTGGTAGCTGTGGTTTTTATCTCATCCCTGCCCCCCCAACCCTCGAAGACCTCAGCCCTCCTCCTGCTCTCGGAAAGGTGAGACCAGAGGCCGCTGCAGCACAGTGGGAGGGCCGCTTCTGCAGAGAGGAACCTGCAATCGTGTGCACGCGCGTGTGTGACCGTGTGTGAGCACTTGGTGGGAGAGGGGATGCGTGTCCATCTCTCTGTCCTCTGGGCTCAACCACACAGAGGGCTGAGAACCAGAAAGCCGATCGTCAGGACGGTGACCCCTGTGTGAGCTCTGAAGGGCAAAGAGAAACGTAAGGATGAGAACTCCACGGTCAGAGCTGGGTAGCCGGGAGGAGGAAGGGCATGGCAGGCGCCCAAGGCTGCCCCGGGCTGTCGTCATCTTGTAAACAGGCTAGTTTAAGCTCTCATTAGACAGAACGAGTAAAAAGACCGTGGTCTGGAGGCCGGGCCGGGGAGTTGGCGAAGTCCATCTATCTAGTCCGCCGCGGCCAGCGAGAGGAGAAAAAGAAGTTTCCTAGTTTCATGTTTTTGTTGATTTCTGTGTGTGTGTGAAGTCCATAACCTAAAGCTTGGAGGGACCCAAAGAAGCCAAATCGTGAGCCCTTGGATGCGTCAATTTGAAAGTTGGCTCAGGGTCTCTAGACAGAATAACCATACTAAAGGTTGAGAAAATTTTGTTCCATTTGCATTTAGTTTGTGTGTTTTTTTTTTTTTTTTTTTTTTTTAAATGATTTAAAATTGTTTGCTTCCTGGTCTCAGAGCCGGGTCTGGGCCTCAGGGACGTAAATCTCGATGCTGTCCGCGCTCTCTGTGGCTGAGTTCTGCCGCACAGAAGCTCCCGCTTGGCCGCCAGGAGTCTCTTGCGGGCCTCCTGACGCTGCTTGTCCCCAGCATCAGAGGCCTTGTCGCGGCTCACTGCCGGCTTGGATTTTGCTGGCTTCTTTGGGACCGGAGGGGGTGCTTTCTTCTCTTCCTTTAGTGAGACAGTGAGGAGGGAAGAAAAATAAAATAAAGGTGCCACCTTGTATGTGGCGGCACTACCACCCACCATATGCTGGCAGCTGGAGTCTCCACCCCAGCTCCCCTGCATTGGGCACAAGCAACACACATTTGGAACCAGGAAGCCACAAGAAGCAATGATGGTGGGAAGAGCACAAGGCATAGGAGCAAACAGCAAGCTTACAATCCTAGTGTTCTAGTAGGAGGGGACGGACAGACCACCTCTTCCCACCCCTGCTTGGAACCACTGAGAGCCCAAAACTCACGCAGGAATCACACAGCCAGAGATGGGATGTAAATTCAGGGCCTCTGACTCCCAGATCACATTGCACATGCTATTCTAGGGGATCAGAACTCACAAGGGCCACAGTCCAGGACCCAGTAACTGAAGGGGTCACTGGGCACCACTGTTTCACAGATGGAAACCTGGGCCTCAGGGACGAGGCCGGCCTGGGAGGCAGAATCCGGTCCAGACCCCTGGACTCCTGGCAGTGTGGTCCTAGGAGAAGGACCATTTTTCTGCCTCTAACATTCCAACGCTACACTAGCACTCCAGGCTGAGGGCATGTGTCTCCCAGGAGTCCCATTTTCCGAACATGCAGGGCAGGAAGGCATGCTTCGGGGGCAGCCTCAACTACACAGAGCCGGCGGCATGCTGGACGAGCGCCGAGCATGGACCCCGCACACTGATGGACGTGAGCCCCCAGCTCAGAGACGACACACGGAGAAGGGAGCCAAGCAGCACTGACCGATGTGGGCAGCGTTATTGCCGACCAGGAATTTGTCCCTGGACTTCCCCTCCGCACTGCTCCATGCTCACCTTCCTCTTCTCGGGGGTCTCCACCAGCTGCCAGCTGTTGCCTTGAGGTGGTAGAGTTCATCAAACTTCATGCTGATGTCCTCGATGGACAGCTGGAGCAGGTCCCAGAACCCTGCCAGGTCCTGGGCCGTTGGACGTGGGTTGGCATCAGGGTTCTGTGGGACAGAGCGGGGTCAGTGGGGCCAGTAGGGTAGGGGGGCTTGTCCTGCGCCACATCCCAAGCACGGTCTCTCGGCCCGGCGTGGCTTCTCACGCACATGGTAACAAAGCCTTCGCCACCTCTGCCGGGCTCTGGTGAGGAAGGCCCTCGGGGCCTACTGTGTGGCTGGCGGGTGACTCGTCTCATCTTATAGGGAGGAGGCAGCGTCACTCCCAGGTCGGGGTGATTACAGACCCACAGGGGTGCCCTCCTATCATTCTGCTCTCAGCCAACACATTCCTCATCGTGACTTCCTCAGTGAAGCCCCAAACCCCTACTGGTCCTAGAGACAGACACTGGCCGTTGTCCCCCAGCCCTGGCCGGACGGAAAGATGCTCCCCACAGGAGTAGCTGCCGCCCGACAGGTGAGGGTGAAGGAGAAGGGAGACCCACCAAACCTAACGGTGGTTATTTCTTTAGTTCTTACCTTGACTGTCTTCTTAGATACAGAGTATGTTGTAAATAAATCAGTGCTAACTGATTTTTAACTTCCACGTGTCTGTTTTTACACAGAGTTCCCTTTTCAATTTCAGAAGGTATTAAAGACCTTAAAGGACCACTCCTGGCCCTTTTCTTGTGGTGGGCACTGACATGTCACCCTTCCAGTGGCTGGGGAGGCAGGACCTTCTCCATGTCAGGGAGGAGGTCACAGAGGCTTAGAGGCTAATCCAGCCGGAAGCTCTGGCTGGGAGACCCGCTGTGGAGGAAGCAGAATCACACTTACCAAGTTTTGCTCACAGAGGCCCCGGAACTGCTGGAATTTCTGCGACATCAGTAGCTGGGCACTGCCCACAGCACTGAGGACTTTCCCTAAGACTGAGAGAGAAGGGGGCGAAAGCTGAGCAGAGCACAAGTCTGCTTCCCCTCCCTCCCCACCACCCTCAGGACACTGATCATTATTTGCTGATGGCAGCCAGTCTTCATTTTATTTATACAGTAATTAACCCACTAGTTTCTACGGATATTTCATGGCGATAAATTGGAAAACTGAGTTTAAATGGAAAAAAAATTTTCAGGAAAACAAACTGCTACTACAGGCTCAACAGGAAATAGAAAATATGATTAGACCAATAATTGTTTAAAATAACTGAAGCAGGAGTTAAAAATCTTCTCTAAAAAAAGGAACCAGGCCTACATAGTTTTATAAGTGAGGTTTTACAAAACCTTCAAGGAACAGATAACCCCTGTTATATATATTCAAATTCTTCCTGAGAGTAAATAAACGCAGAAAATGACACAGCTAATTTCAGGAGCCCTGAGAAAAGATAGGACATGACGAGAATAGGCCACTCTCATTAGGAATGCAAAAGTCTTAAAGCAAAGAGCAGTGTTAACCATGAAGTGTTCAGCTCAGGAATACAAGACTGAAGTCTTTTAGTGCGATTTCTGGTTTTAAAGTGGCAGGGGAGACTTTTCTGGTGCTCCAGTGGTTAAGACTCCACACTTCCAATGCAACGGGTGCGCATTTGATCCTTGGTCAGGGAACTAAGAGCTCACAAGCCACATGCCACAACGAAAGACGCCTACGGGCTGCAACAAAGAGCCTGTGTACTGCAATGAAAGGTCCCCCGTGCCACAAGCAGGGCCTGACACAGTCAGATTTTTTTTTTCTAAAGTAAAAAAGTTAATTATGTTGTATGTCATCAAAATAATAAAGTAGCAGGAAGACAATACCATCTCCTAACACCCTTAGAAATCACTGAAAAGCAAAACAGTAAATGAATGAAAACGCACACTGCCTCCTGATGGAATCCGAGCACGGCGTATGAGAACGTCAACGTGCAGTGATGGCCACACAGGGAGAGCTCTTGCAGTTGAGGGGCTCAGATAAAGGTGGCAGTTGTGAGTTCTTAAAAGTGGTAACTTGAGAGGAGAACCAATAATCCTTGTTTGAAATAAAAAGGGGTGTGGACTGCAACAGGCGCTTCCCTGAACCTGATTCAGCACCAAAGGCGGGGGGCAGGGGGCGACAACGCTGCTGGTAACTGCCCTCTGGTGTCCTGGAGAGAAGACCAAGCTGAAGGGCACACCGCACCTGCCACCATGCTGAGGAGCTCCTGCCAGCCTGGGGCACCCTCGTGCCTCCTCCCCCACAGTGGTCTACTTACAACAGCTTATCTAGGAGGAATTTCACCTCATTTAGAAACCAGTTATTACAAAGGAGCCCACGTAGGAGCTCGACATAGTACAGGAGCAGCAAACAGCAGGTAAGTGTTCACCAGGAAGTTGTTGCCAGAGAACAGATGAGAAGTGTGACATGTAGCCACAGATATTTAAACAGCAGTTCAAAGCAGAGATTCAAGTGCTCTGAAAAGAGATTTAAGAGCATGGAAGGAGGGAAGACATGAGCTCTGGAACTACTGCAAGAGAAAAATCAGGCATCACAGAAACAAGGGCCATGATGGACACAGCACAAAGAATAAACCGTAATGAAAACCAGTAAGGATGAGGGGAACAGGAGTGGAAAAGCTCCCGGTGCAAAACCCTTACACTGCTAGACTGACATCTTAAAGCTGCCAGGAATAACTGCAGGTAGTGGGTGTACGTACCTGGCTTGGTCTAAAGTAGAAGTCCCTTTTGAAGAATTCCTCATCATAAGACTACACTTAGGTACTTTTTTTTTTTTTAAGAAATAGAAGAAGCAACTAGAGGACTTCCCTGATGGTTCAGTGGCCAAGACTCTGTGCTCCCAATGCAGGGGCTTGGACTTGATCCCTGGTCAGGGAGCTAGATCCCACATGTGGCAACGCAGACCTGGTGCAGCCAAATAAAATAAATACTAAAAAAAAAAAGAAGAAGCAAGTAGGTATATTACAACAAAGAGACTATTTAAAAGAAAGTGACTGAGAGAGCACCAAAGAATTGATGCTTTTGAACTGTGGTGTTGGAGAAGACTCTTGAGAGTCCTTGGACTGCAAGGAGATCCAACCAGTCCATTCTGAAGGAGATCGGCCCTGGGATTTCTTTGGAAGGACTGATGCTGAAGCCCCAATACTTTGGCCACCTGATGCAAAGAACCGACTCACTGGAAAAGACCCTGATGCTGGGAAAGACTGAAGGCAGGGGGAGAAGGGGATGAGAGGATGAGATGGTTGGATGGCATCACCAATGCAATGGACATGAGTTTGAGTAAACTCCGGGAGTTGGTGATGGACAGGGAAGCCTGGCATGCTGTAGTCCATGGGGTTACAAAGAGTTGGACACAACTGAGCAACTGAACTGATACTGACTGAGAGACATGGAAGAGAGAGGGAAACTTAACATACATCCGTCAGAGTTCTAAAAGGACAGAGAAAAGTGGAAGAAAAGAAATTTCTTCAGGGTGATCATGACTTAGGATATGACTAGAAGAACCACCCCATCTCATTTTATGCTTAGAGAACCTTGGTACTAAAACAAGACATGGATGAGAAAGGAAAACTACCAGCCAAATAATAATCAAGAATAAAGGCAAAATTATTAAGTCACATATTAAAAAAAGTGCAACAATGTACTAAAGTAATATAACTCAGCTGGGTTTATTCTAGTACTACAAGACAGATTCAATATTAGAAAATTCTAATAACTTCTGATTCTGGCTATGAAAAACCAGTTACTATCAGATAAACTGAACTTAAAAAAAAAAAAACCCCACCAAAAAACTAAATAAGATACTCAAAACAACAAAATATCTCTTTCAAGGCATTAAAAAATTACCAAAGCAGCCAGAATTTGAGAGGCTAAGATTTCAGTGAGAAGTGAAACCATAATCAGGTGAGTCTGATGGTCTGTTACCCCAAGGTGCCTCCCAAATTTATAGGCAACAGAAAGCTGAGTGCTAAGACGACAAAGTGGTGGCTGAGAGTCTGAGAAGCTGAGCAGAGCTTGTGGTAGTTCCACAGGGACAGGGAGACCAAAACTGGAATTCGGAGCTACAAGGCAGACAGGACTGGGGGAAAGCACCTCAAGCTGAGCAAAGCTTCCAGCCGTCTTAAGATGGGGGCAAGACAAAAATTGGAGCTCAGTGTTTGCCAAGAATGAGGGGCTTGGAAATACCCGAGGCTGTCACAAAACCCAGCTCTGAATCAGCTGAATCTTGTATTGGATTAAGTTGGTTTCGCCCTATGCTATTGTCTGTAAGGAGTGGGCTTCCCTGGTGGCTTAGACGGTAAAGTGTCTGCCTGCAACGCGGGAGACCTGGGTTCGATTCCTGGGTCAGGAAGATCCCCTGGATGAAGGAAATGGCAACCCACTCCAGTATTCTTGCCTGGAAAATCCCATGGACGGAGGAGCCTGATAGGCTATAGTCCATGGGGTTGCAAAGAGTCGGACACGACTGAGCAACTTCAGATAGATTGTCTGTAAGAAGCAAAAGTAAATCCATTCTTGAAGAATATTAAATCATTCTTTTAAAAAAAAAAATCATCCTGAGTCTCAAGTTATTTCTGTAGTTTTCATATACAGTTTCTGGTGTTGAATAAGAATTACCAAGCGCGAGGATTCCCTGGTGGCTCAGTGGTAAAGAATCCGCTGCCAATGCAGGAGACACGGGTTTGATCCCTGATCCAGGGGGATCTCATATGCTATGCAACAGCTGAGCCTGTGAGGCTCCACAACTATGAGCCTGTGCTCAAGAGCCAAAAGCTGCAACCAGTGAAGCCTGAGCACCCTAGAACCTCTGCTCTGCAGCAAGAGAAGCCACTGCAATGAGAAGCCTATGCACCACAACTAGAGAAAAGCCCACGCAGCAACAAAGACCCAGAACAGCCAGTAAATGAAAAATAAAAATTTAGAAAAATTACCAAACATGCCACGAGGTAGGACCAAATGACTGCACAGCAGAAGAGAAAAATCAGAAAAAAGTAAAAGACCTACAGGGGACACAGAAGTACTGGACAAGGGCTTTAAAATGACTGAGTTTGTCCAAGAAAATATATGACATGATGGGGAATTTCATCGAAGAACCAGAAATTATCAAAAAGAATAAAATGTAATTCTAGAACTAAAAACATACTAAAATTGACTGCAGTGAAAGTGAAAGTCGCTCAGTCATGTCTGACTCTTTGCAACCGCATGGACTATACAGTCCATGGAATTCTCCAGGCCAGAATACTGGAGTGGGCAGCCACTGCCTTCTCCAGGAGATCTTCCCAAACCAGGGATCGAACCCAGGTCTCCTGCATTGCAGGCGGATTGCATTGCATTGGATTCCTTGCCAACTGAGCTGTCAGGGAAGCCCACTGATTCCAATAGATAGCTTTTGTAGATTAATTACAGCTAAACTATAAAATAATCCAGCAGGAAATGTCCAGATTGAGGTCCAGAGGAGGAAATAAAAGAAGGAAAACTCAGAAGAGAAAATGAAGAAATGACATGGCAGTCTAAAATATGTGTGACTGGAGTCCACAAGGAGAGAAGAAATAAAATGGAGCAGAGATCTGAGGAAATGATGGCCAAGACTTTTCTGAAACTGATGAGAGTTGTTCAAGCTGAAGATTCAAGAAACCCTGTGAGCATCAAGTTGGAAAAACACAAAGTAAGCCATACCTAGGTATCCTAGTAAAAACGGATAAAACTCAAATACAAGAGAAAAATCTTAAAAGCAAAGGGAAAAAAAAGTTATTCTTCAAAGAAGCAGCAGGAAGACTTGACTTTCCAATAGAAAGTCTGGAAACCAGAACATAATAACTTTTATAAATAAAAATGCTGGAAGAAGATCAATACCTACCTAGAATTTTATACTTAGCAAAAAATATTGTTCAAAAAAAGAGAGGGAAAAATACAGACATTTTAAGAGAAATACTGCATTAATATAAATACTAAAGGGAGTTCTTAGGGCAGAGGAAAGTGATCCTCTGTACAAGCACAGAAATAAAGGAGTAAAGTGTTACCAGAAAGAAAAGAGTAATTATGTGGGTAATATTGATTGTATGAAACAAAAATAATGTCTTGGGGCAGTTAGATCATATTTATAGAATGGAAATATCTCACGGCATAGTACACATGATCAAGGTCCTTGCATTATCTGTGAAGTGGTAGAAGTACTAATTTAGTCTTACAGAGTAACTGCTAAAAGAACAATAAGCTAACATGAGAAAAGTGGAAATAAATATTTGATTAATCTAAAAAGAAGACAAGAAAGAAAAATCTATCAATAAATTTACCACATTACAGATTAGAAAAACCATATGATTATCTAAATAGATACACAAAATTCCATTAAATTCAACAATTCTCTTAACCAGAATAAGTGTATTCACAACAGACCTATATAGTAAACCTCATACACAATGGTACAATGCTAAAAGCAATTCCTTATTTACAAGTAAGAATACAACAGTATTTCTAGATACAAGATCAATAAAAAGGCCAAGAGCATTTCATCAACCAAAGAAAAAGAAGACAATAACAAAAATACTACTTCAGTTCAGTTCAGTCGCTCAGTTGTGTCTGACTCTTTGACCCCCTGAAATGCAGCACACCAGGCCTCCCTGTCCATCACCAGCTCCCAGAGTTCATGCAAACTACTACTTACATCCTTCCAAAATTAAAATACTAATCTAATGAATCTTTAAACAATATGGAAAACTTCTGTGTGGAAAATATAAAATTTAAATGAAGGACATACAGAAGACCTACATAAATGGAGAGATATAACCATGTTCTTGGATACAAAAGACTCATTCATAAACATCAATTTTCTACCAAACTGATATACAGATTTTATATAATCCCAGTCAGAACCTCAACATAGTTTAAAAAGCCAAATCTAAAATGTATATGGAAAAAGCAAAGAGCCAATGCCAAGATATTCCTGAAGAAGAACAGGTTGGAGGAATTTGTCTTTTCAATTACAGTAAGTCTCCTACGTAGGAACCTCCAAGTTGTGACTTCAAAGATGAGAACACGCATCCCATCAGGGTCGGGCAGGGCTGAAACTGCAGTGTGCCCTCCGTCTCCCCGGCCGACGTCGATCAGCGCCGCTGTCTGCCACCGCCTCTTCCTCCTCTAGTCAGAACGCTTCCTGCCCTTAGTGCCAGCCCCTGGATGCTAGCTCTTGACTGTACTACCTGACTTTTCAAGGTACTGTACTGTAACATTAAAAATGTTTTACTTTCTATACTTGTTTCTTAGGTATTATTTGCATGAAAAGTATTATAAACCTATTACAGTACAGAACTATATAAATGATTCTGTTAGTTGGATACCGAGGCCAACTTTGTTAGACTTATGAACAAACTCGACTTACAGATGTGCTCTTGGAGTGGAGCTCATTCATATGTAGGGGACTTAATGTATATAAAAAATCCTAAGGAATTCCCCCCAAAACAGTGAGGTTGCAGCATATGAGATTGATGTACAAAAATCAGTTGTGTCTGTATAGTAACAATGAACAGCTGACAATGGAATGAAGAAAAACTTCATTTACAATACCATCAAACAGAATAAAATATTTAGGAATAAACTTAACAAAGAAGTATGACTTGTCCACTGAAAACTGAAACAGTATTGAAAGAAAATTTTAAGAACTTAAATAAAGATAGCCTAGGTTCATGTACAGAAGATTTAAAAGATGATAACACCTGTCAAAATAAATTACAGATTTAACATAATCCCTATCAAAATAAAATCCTATCTGCCTGTTTTTTGAGGAAATTGACCATCTGATCCTAAAATTCATATGGAAAGGAAAAATGAAGTATGAACTTTAGAACTTCCTTTAGTGAGAGAATGAGAGCTAGCCATAAACTTCTTTTACTTGAAAAATAAAATTGGAGGATTCACACTTCCCAATTTCAAAACTTATTTCAAAGCCACAGTAATCATGATAGTACAGTACTGGCATAAGTATACACATGTACATTAATGCAGTGGAATAGAACTGAGTCCAGAAATAAATCCTTACATTTAGTCAGCTGGTTTTTGACAAGGATACAAGACTATTCAATTGAGAAAGAAGAGTCTCACTAATAAATGCTGGAACAACTGGATATCCAAGTGTAAACAATGAGGGTGGACCAATACCTCACACCATATAAAAAATTAACTCAAAATGGATCATGGACCTAAATGTAATTATTAAAGGTATAAAACTCTTAGAAGGAGACAGGAATAAATCCTCACAAGGCTGTATTAGCAATGGCTTCGTAGACTTGACAGCACATCACAAGCGACAAATGAAAAACACTAACTGGACTCCGTTAAAGTTAACTTCCATGTTTCCAAGAAGACCTACTAGCCAAAAAGTGGAAACTGATGGATGGATAAGCAAAATGCAGTACATCCATACAATGGAGTACTATTCAGCAGAAGAAAGGAGTGAAGTGCTGACACATGCTACACATAAATAAACTTCAGAAACATCAGGCAGAGTGAGTCCAGACATGCAAGAGCGTGTCGCACATGAGTCCACGCACAGGGAATGTTCGGAACGGGCAACTCTAGCAAGAGAAGCAGATTCGTGTTTCAGTGCTGTGCTCAGTTGCTAAGTCGTGTCTGACTCTTTGTGACCCCATGGCCTGCAGCCTGCCAGGCTCCTCTGTCCCTGGGATTTCTCAGGAAGAATACTGGAGTGGGTTGCCATTTCCTAGAGTGATGGCTGAATGGGTACAAGGTTTCTTTTGGGGGTAAGGAACTGTTTTAAAATTAGGTAGCAGTGATGGTCACAGCTCTGTGGATATACTAAATACCACTAAATTGTATACTTTCGAGGGGTGAATTTTATGATATATAAATTACATTTTAATACTATTATAAAAAAAAACTGCTCACAATCAAAAAGTAGAAGCAATTCAAATGCTCATCAGTGGAATGGATAAGCAAAGATATGTTCATACAGTGGAATGCTGCATGTTAATGGAAAGAATGAACTACACGTACATGCATTAACATGGATGAATCTCACAAACAAGGCTGAACCAAAAAGGCAAGCTTCAGAAGAATACAGACACCCGCTTCTATGCATGTAAATTCTGAAAACAGGCAAAACTAAACAGCATGTTCCTTAGGGTCACACATATATGTGGTACAAGTATAAAGAAAGGCAAGGGTATAACTAACCAGAATTCAGGACAGTGCTTACTGCTGTGGCAGAAAGAAGGTGATCTATCATCAGGTCCAAAGCTACTGGTAATATTCCCTTTTGTAAACTAGGTGGTGAGAAAAGGAGTGTCGGAAAATTTTCTTTACTCTGTCTACTGTTTGCATGTGTATTTCACAATAAAAATGAAGGTTAATAAGAATAAGAGCAAAAATAAAGGTTTTCAGATAAAACAGGGTTAATGCCAGTTCTCAGGTTCCCACTAAAGGCAATACTAGGGACTCACCTAGTGGTCCAATGGTTAAGAATCAACCTTCCAATGCAGGGGACATGAGTTTGATCCTCTGGTCAGAGAACTAAGATCCCACATGCTGTGGGCAACTAGAGGGGCCTGCACACCGCAACTAGAGAAAGCTGATACGCTGCAAAGAAGACAACCCACGTGACACAACCCAGACCCAGCACAGCCAAAAAAAAAGAGACAGTTCTAAAGGATGAACTCAGCAAAGAAGAAAATGATCCAGGAAGGAAGACCTGAGATAAGGAATTATGAACAAAGAAAATGATAAACACATGGGAATTATCATTTATACACACATTTAGATAATTGAAAATTATATAATGATAACGTGCGCGGTTTTAAATCATAAGAAAACAATTAGATAAATTATATGTTAAGGCTTGCATGTTGTTTGGGAGAAAGGTAAAAATGTTAAATAACTTACTTTTACAATTTTAAGTGTTAAAGGAACAGAAATCCAGTGCATAACTTCTATGGCAGTTATGGCTAGTTGTCCTAGCGTTTGTCTCTCCTTCTCCCTCAGAAGTAGAACCTTTTCTTTATTTTGTTTCACACAGCAACTTTATTCAGATGAAATAAAACACAGGAATTTCTCAGGCAAACTGGATTTTCTAGGACAAAGTACTGTCAAATGGAAAATAGATACATGGTATGCAAAGTCACAGAACAAGTTACATTGGCATCAGGGTTGAATAACGACTTCTGCTGTTAGTATGATGTCCTGTCTCTAATATGCACACTTGTCCAGCAAGCGCAACACAGGCGTTTGAAAACAAGTTGTCTGGGGGGACCTGCAGTTTTAACTGGGTACATACATGGCTGCCTGGACTCAGGCGTTTCCCAGGCTACCCTTGCGACAAGCTATGAGTAGTGTGGTCAAAGGGATAGAAGTGCGAGTGGTAGGTGGGGCTGGCTTGTTCTATTCTGCTACTGATTCCTTTGCTGCTGGGATGCTCTCGGGGTTCTGGAATCCAGCAGCCATTGGGAAAGATGAGAAGATCTCATGAATGGAAGCCAATTATGACATCGAACCTAAAGAAGCAGCCTGGGGCTACAGCATTACTATTGCAGATATTCTTGAATGTGAGAGAAATAAACAGTCTTGTTCAAACCACCTTTTCTTTCCTTTTTAAATGTTATTTATAGGCAAACCTAATCCAAATTAAAACACAGCCTCAAAATAGCAAAGGGAATGGAGAGAGAGAGGTGTGTTAATGCAAAAGAAGGCAAGAAAAGAGAGGGAAAAAAAGAAACCTCTAAAAGGTAGAATGAAGAGCACAAAACAACATGGTAAGAATAAATCCAAAGAGGAGAAATCCCATTGTAAGTGGATGACATTTTCTACTTTTGAAATAAAAATCAATAGACTGAACAGATTAACAAACTCAGGTATATGCATATAAGAGGCATAGTTATAAGGCGAGTGAAAAGTTGAAAGTGAAAGGATTGACAGCTGTGCGACAGATGACCATTAACCAAGGAGAGCTGGCACAGCAATACTCTCAACACTTTACAACAAAGACTTTGAGGCAAAACAGTATCAGGCATCTGGAAAAACAGAATGAATCACTAAACATTTACCAGGGCTATTATTACATCCTGAGCTTCATATATCTAAGATATCTTCAAAATAATATAAAAGAGAATGTGACAGAACTTTAAGGGGAAAAGGACCAATTCAACATTTTATAGAAAGTGCTAGACTTGCCTCGTGGTACAGTGGATGGGAGTCCACCTGCCAACGCAGGGGACACAGTTTTGAGCCCGGTCCGGGAAGATTCCACATGCCTCGGGGCAACTAAAGCCCATGGGCTGCAACTGCTGAGCCCTTGCTCAGAGCGCAGGAGCCGCAACTGCTGAGCCCTTGCTCAGAGCGCAGGAGCCGCAACTGCTGAGCCCTTGAGCTGCACCTACTAAAGCCCACGCACCTAGAGCCTGTGCTCTGCGGCAGAAGCCACTGCAATGAGAAGCCCGTGAACTGCAACAAAGAGTAGACCCCCGCAGCCCCCACAGCAACTAGAGAAAGAGCCCTCACAAAGCACCAAGACCCAGCACAACCAAAATCTAAAAAAAAAAAAATTTTTTTTAAGTGCATGATACACATCCCCTAATACAACACAATTACGCTGACAACAAAATAAAAAGCAGCCAATCCTCTGGATTAACATCCCCCCTCGGATCTCCCTCCACAGCCTCATCTTGCACTCGGTTCCTTTTCTCTCCTTGATGTCCACTTCAGATGCTCCCCAGCCTCCTGATGCCCGCTCTGTCTCAGTCCGTGTTGGTAACTCTGCCCTCCCACCTCAGGGCTCCCAGAACGCTGCTTCCTCCTGTCACTCTGGAGGAACTGTGTGTTCTCTACTAGTTCAGTTCCTCCTCACCCACCTAAGAATGTCATCCAACAGTTACCCCCTTTCTCTCCTGCATAATGAATTTCCTTTTTCTCGCAGAGTCATTCTCAACAATACAGAAGTGTACCTGTAACACTCCATTTAAACATAAAAAGAACAACAGAAAAATCCGAGCCCTCCCCTTTGACCCTTCACTCCCTTCATTTCTCTGCTCCCTGAACAGAAAACTTCATCAATGGAGTCATCTGTACTTGTGGTCTCCCAGTTATTCTGTTAATCCTTCTTCAGTCAGGCTGTCCTCCCCTCGGTACCCCACCACCTCCAAAGCAGACCAGCTCTTGAAGCCTGTGATGACCTCACATTCCTAAATCTGCCCTGCTGTGCCCATCAGAAAAGCATCTGACACAGTTGATCCTCTCTTGAGAATTCTCATCCATTTTTGACCTTAAGTCTGTACTTGGTTGGCTTTCAAATATGATCTCCAACCCAGAGACCTGGGGAGACCAGAATCAAGTATCCAACTTGCCTGCTTGACCTCCCCACTTTGATACGTAATTTGATAGTGTTCAAAACCAAACTCCTGACTTCTCTCCTGATATCTACACTAGTCTTTCCTGTCACAGGGGCAGCTCCATCCTTTCTGTGACTCACAACACCAAATCTTTTTTGACTCTTTTCACTCTTAAGTCTATATCCAACCCTGTCAGGAAATCCTGCTCTACCTTGCAGATACACCCAGAATCTGACCCCTCCCTTAAACACTCCACAGTCTCCATCTCCTCTTCCCCAGATCTTGTTCAGTTCAGTTCAGTTCAGTTCAGTCGCACAGTCGTGTCCGACTCTTTGCGACCCCATGAATCGCAGCACGCCAGGCCTCCCTGTCCATCACCAACTCCCGGAGTTCACTCAGACTCATGTCCATTGAGTCTGTGATGCCATTCAGCCATCTCATCCTCGGTCGTCCCTTTCTCCTCCTGCCCCCAATCCCTCCCAGCATCAGGGTCTTTTCCAATGAGTCAACTCTTCCCCAGATCCTGTTACTTCCTCCTAACTCATCTTCCAGCTTCCCTTTGTGCCCCTCCCCCGACTCTCTTTTGAACAGAGAAACCAGATTAATCCTGTAAAAAAGAATGTCACATTGCAGGGCTCAGAATTCTGCAATGCCTTCTCTTCTGGGGAGTCAAAGCCAAGCCTTTACTCTGAGGCCCTCTGTGATCTGGGGCTCCGCCACACCAGCTTCATCCCCCACCTCCCCCCTGCTCACTCCTGCAGCTATACTGGCTGCTTTCCCCAAGCCTGGAACACGTCAAGCTCTTGCTCACCGCTGGAGTTCTCTGATCTTCAGAGTTCTAAGCCCGCTTCTCCCTTCCTTCCTTCTGGCTTCTGCTCCTAGGTCAGCTTATCTGGGAGGCCTTCCCTGACCACACCATGGGGGACAGCAACACTGCCCCCAGCCCGCAGCACTCCATCCTGCTCTTACTGGGCTTTGTTTTCTCTGTTGCATGTCTAGCCATCCTGCACACTGTATGTTTAGTTGGTTATTTCTGTCTCTCCCCATAAGCATGTATGCTCCATGAGGGCAGGGACTTTGTGTTATTCTGCTACATCCCCAGGAGCTGGCGTGTGGAAAGAATTCAGTAAATAATCACTGAATATTCACTGAATGAAGGTCAGGACCAAGGGAAGGATGCCGCTGTCTTCCTACTGTCCCACAATGTCCTGACACTACTGCAGTTATACAAGATGCCCATGAGACACAGTACGATTAGAAACGCAACTGCCATCCAAGCAAACGTGATTGTTTATGATGTGAATCCAAGAGGATGAGAGTTGTACAAGGTTTCTGGACACAAGAGCAATGTAGATGTCTCAGTGTTAAGTATGCAAATATAAAAACTCATTTTACTACCAAAAAAAATGACAAACCTAGAAAGTAGCAAGGAATAAATCTAATACAAATATGTAAGGTCTTCATAGATATGTTATTCAAACTTGAAAAGGAGCATGTAAGAGGGAGATCTGAATAAATGAAGATAAACTGCATTCATAGCTAAGAAGACTCAGTATTTTTTAGGTATCAGTTTTTCCAAAAGTAATCTATACACTCTATTCCTATTCAGTGATCCAGCAAAAATTTTCTGAGAAACTTGATATACTGATTCTAAAATTAGGATTGGAAGAATGAAGATATAAGTAGACTTTTTCTTTCTGAACAAAAAGAACAGGGAAGGGGGTTCATCCTCTGAGATGCCAAGGCATGCCAAAAAGCTATGGCAATTAAGTCGTATTAACACAGAAACAGACAAAATGGTAGCAGAGGAGAACAGAAGTCAGAGACACACCCCTGCGTGTGTAGAATTCTCGGCAGAGGTTATGACTGCTATGACTGATCAGCAAAGAAAGCAGAGACTCAGGAATGTGTTGTGACAACTGGCTCTGCATATGAAAAAGAAAGATGAGATCTTAGAATGCACAAATTAAACTGCATGTGGATTAAACACCTACACATGAAAAAACAAGAAAGCCCCAAACTTTAATAGCAACAGCTGGAGATTTCAATACCTAATTCACAATAATAGAGCACCAGTCATAAGTAAGGCAAAGGATTTAAACAACATAATAAACCAACTACATCTAACAGACACATACAGAGCACTCCACCCAACAACTGAATACACATTCTTCTCGAGTATACATGGGACATTTTTCAGGACAGACCATGTGTTAGGCTACAAATTAAGCCCCAGTAGACTCAAAAGATAATATCATACAAAGTGTCTTATTTGACTACAAGAGGACAAAATTAGAAATTAGTAACAAAAAGAAAACTGGAAAATTCACAAAACTGTGGAAATTAATACACAGTTTAACAACCAGAATATCAAAGAATAAATACAAGGGAAATTGGAAAATAGTTTGAGACAAATGAAAACAAAATACACAACACACCAAAATTGATGGGACACAGGAAAAGCGATGCCAAGGGGGAAACTTACAGCCATAAACATTTACATGAAAAACTTATGAAAGGTCTCCAATCAAAAACCTAACTTACAACCCAAGAAACTAGAAAAAGAACAAACTAAACCATAGCTAGCAGAAGGAAGGAGCAGAAGGAAGGAAATAATAAAGGTTAGAGCAGAAATAAGTGAAACAGAGAAACAATAGAGAAAATCAATAAAACCAAAAGTTGGCTCTTTGAAAACTGACAGTACTTCAGCTAGGAAGACTGAGAAAAAAAGAAGATTCAAATACTAAAATCAAAAATGAAAGTGGGCATATTACTATCAATTCTACAGAAATAAAAAAGGATTATGAGAGAGTACTTAAAATAACTACATCAACAAATTTGAAAACCTAGATGAAATGGACAAATTCATAGAAAAACAAAACCTACCAAGACTAAATCATGAAAAACAGAAAATCTGAATAGACCTGTAACTAGTAAGGAGACTGAATCAGTAATAAAAATCTCAACAAAGAAAAACTCTGGATTTGGTGCTTCACTGCTGAAATCCAACATTTAAAGATGACTAAAAGCACTCCACCATTAACCCCACCATACAGCTGCCAGGACTCACACAGGACTGGGAAACAGACTCTCGGAGGGCACAACAGAACCTTGTGCGCCAGGACCCAGGAGAAAGGAGCAGGGACCCCACAGGAGACTGTCCCGGACTTGCCTGTGGGTGTCGGGAGTCTCAGTGGAGGTGTGGGTCTGTGGTGGCTGCTGCACGGCTGGGGCACTGAGTGTAGCAGTCCATGCGTGCGATCTTTTGAAGGAGACCATTACCTTCATTACCTCCACCACAGTTTCATTTCAGTTCAGTCGCTCAGTCATGTCCGACTCTTTTTGACCCCATGAATCGCAGCACGCCAGGCCTCCCTGTCCATCACCAACTCCCGGAGTTCACCCAAATTCATGTGCATCGAGTTGGTGATGCCATCCAGCCATCTCATCCTCTGTCGTCCCCTTCTCCACCTGTCCCCAATCCCTCCCAACATCAGAGTCTTTTCCAATGAGTCAACTCTTCACATGAGGTGGCCAAAGTATTGGAGTTTCAGCTTTAGCATCATTCTTTCCAAAGAACACCCAGGACTGATCTCCTTTAGAATGGACTGGTTGGATCTCCTTGCAGTCCATGGGACTCTCAAGAGTCTTCTCCAACACCACAGTTCAAAAGCATCAATTCTTTGGTGCTCAGCTTTCTTCACAGACCAACTTTCACATCCAGACATGACCAATGGAAAATGGCACCCCACTCCAGTAAATCCCATGGACAGAGGAGCCTGGTAGGCTGCAGTCCATGAGGTCACTAGGAGTCAGACATGACTGAGCGACTTCACTTTCACTTTTCACTTTTATGCACTGGAGAAGGCAGTGGCAACCCACTCCAGTGTTCTTGCCTTGGAGAATCCCAGGGACAGGGGAGATTGGTGGGCTGCTGTCTCTGGGGTCGCACAGAGTCGGACATGACTGAAGCGACTTAGCAGCAACAGCAAAAGCACTCCTTAAACTTTTCAAAAATCGAAGGAGAGGAAACACTTCCTGACTCATTCTATGAGGCCAGCGTTACCCTGTTATCAAAGCCAGACAAAGATACTATAAGAAAACTATAGGCAATCATCCCTTGTGTACACTGATGCAAAAATACTCAACAAAATACAGAATTCAGCAGCATATTAAAAGGATTATACATATGACCCTGTGGGATTTATTCCTGGAGTGCAAGGATGGTTCAACATGTAAAAGCTGATCAATGAAATATGCCACATCACCAGAATGAAAGGGAAAAACCATACAATCAATTCATGCAGAAAAAACATTTGACAAAATTCAACACTCTTTCATGAGAGAAACAGTAAACCAAGAATAGAATGAAACTACCTCAATAAATAAACGCCATATATGAAAAACCCACAATGAGCATCATACTCCAGGGTGTTTTCTCTAAGATCAGGGATAAGGCAAGAGTGCCCACATTCATCACTTCAATTCAACATAGGATTGGAAGTTTCAGGAAGAGCAGTTAGGCAAGAAGTAATAAAAGGCATCTAAATTGGAAAAGAAGAAGTAAAATAATGTTTGCAGATGATATGACCTTATATGTAGAAAATCTAAAGATTCCACCAAAGAAATCTGAGAGAACTAATAAATGAATTTAGCAAAGCAAGTAGGATTAGGATACAAAGTCAATACACAAAGATAAGCTGCATTTCAGAAATTCCCTGGTGGTCCAGTGGTTAGCACTCTGCACTTTCACTGCTGAGGGTCTGGGTTCAATCCCTGGTCAGGAAACTAAGATCCCACAAGCCATGTTGTGTGGCCAAAAATAAATCAGTTACATTTCTATATACTAACAATAAACACCTGAAAAGGAAATTATAAAAATGATTCCATTTATGATACCATCAAACAGAACAAAATATTTAGGAATTAACTAAGGAGGTGATAAACTAGTACAATGAAAACAATAAAACACTGTTGAAAGAAATTAATGATAAACAGAAACATACCCCTTATTCATGAATTAGAAGACTTAAATTATTCAAATGTCAATACTACCCAAAGTAATCTTCAGACTCAATACAATTCCTATCAAAATTCTAGTAATTTTTTTTGCAGCTACAGAAAAATCAATCCTAAAATTCATACAGGACTTCTCTGGTGGCCCAGTGGTAAAGAACTGCCTGCTAGCATAGGAGACATGAGTTCTATCCCTGGTCCGGGAATATCTCACATCCCCCCAGCAACTAAGCCCATGCATCACAGCTGCTGAGCCTGTGCTCTAGAGACCAGGAGCTACAACAAGAGAAGTCACTGGATAAGAAGTCCTCGCACTGCAATGAAGAGTAGCCCCTGCTCACTGTAATCAGAGAAAAGCCCATGCAGCAACGAAGACTCAGCATGGCCAAGAATAAATAAATAAAATTATATCTATAAAAAAGAAAGATGTTGATGCTACCATCTTTTGGGTTCTTGCCAAGGGCTTCGTGTTTCTAATCGTGCATTAATACACAGCCCGGTGGGGTTGATATTGGTCCACCCAAGTCACATGTGAGGAAGTGGAGGCCTGGAGAAGTGAGGTGACTCCCCCAAGGTCTCTCTCATAGCTCCCTTTCTCAAGAGCGCCAAGGAGACGGGATGGCGGGCCCCTCAGGCTGCTGGCTGTGTCTAGCCCTGTTCACCTCTAGTCTTCCAGCACTGAGCCTCCTTTCAGTTCCTGGCCTGGGCTGCATCCATCTACAAGTTAGGGTGATGGTGGCGGCAGCTGCAGCAGGCACAGCTGGTACCATTCACCGCGAGGCACTCAGGCCAAGCACTCTTCATACACAGGGTCCCATCTTACCCCCGCCATAGGCTAAGAGTGGGGGCCAAGCACTCTTCATACACAGGGTCCCATCTTACCCCCGCCATAGGCTAAGAGTGGGGGCCAAGCACTCTTCATACACAGGGTCCCATCTTACCCCCGCCATAGGCTAAGAGTGGGGGCCAAGCACTCTTCATACACAGGGTCCCATCTTACCCTCACCATAGGCTAAGAGTGATCCCCACTGAACAGTGGGAGAAGTAGGCTCAGATGTGCCAAAGGTCACACAGCTGTTGAGCGGTGGAGCACTTCACTTCCACATGTTTGTTTCTTCTTCAAGACAGGATTTTAATAGGTCTGACCTCACTGGCATGAGTTTGGGTGAACTCTGGGAGTTGGTGATGGACAGGGAAGCCTGGCATGCTGCAGTTCATGGGGTGGCAAAGAGACGGACACGACTGAGCAACTAAATAGACCTCACTGGGTAGCAGTGAGTAAACAAGAAATGGTAAGCCGCCCAGCGCTCAAGGCTCATTCTCTGGAACTAGTCTTATCAACTCCCCAGGCCACAGGAGTTTCCATAGGCTATACTTAAGTGTTCCTTTCATCTGCACCTCCTTCAACAGCAAGAAACACATGTGCGCAACTTGATCTTGCTTCTCTAAGGGTTCCCCCTTATCCAACTAGGCATGTCCTCCCTCCATGTCCCTCTTTCGAGTTAATGACCTCTCCAGTCACCTGTGGCCCAGAACAGGGAAGCTGGAGCTCTCCACTTGACTCCAACCCAGGGCCCCTCTGGCTGGTTCATTCGGAACATTCAGAAACATTTGTTTATCCATTCCTTCCTCCTCCACCCCAGGTCTCCTTGTTTCCAAAGCCTTTTCAACACAGCAGTCAAGGGTGATCTTTCTAGTAAGAAAATCTGACCATCTCACTGTTACTTCAGATCTTCAGCTGCTCCCCACCCTGCCTGGAGGATAATGCTCAATACTTTGATCTGATATTTGAGGCCCCTCTCAGTCAGCTTCCTACTCTTGTGATCCCCCCACCCGCCTCTTCCCATCCCTTTCTTTCAGTCGTGGTTCCTGGAACCTGCCCTTCCCTGCTTCCCTGCCTCTGTCCCTGTCGTTCCCTCCAGCTGTAGTGCCTGGAGGATCTCCGCCAGGTTTCCGCATGATATGTAGGTACCGTGGTCTCCTTCAGGCACCTCCTTGGTAACACTCTTCCAGAGATCTAAGAACGTGACATTAAAATTTGTGGCCATAAGAAAAAAAACACAAAAAACAAACTTGTGGCCATGGACTTCGCTGGTGGTTGAGTGGTTAAAAATCCACCTTCCAATGCAGGAGATGCAAGTTCAGTCCCTGGCTGGGGAACTAAGCCCGCAGCGCAGCAACTACTGAGCCTGTGTGCTCTAGAGCCTGTGTGATACAACTAGAGAGATGCTTGAGTGCTGCAACTAAAAAGATCGTGCAGGCAGCAACTAAGACCTGATGCAGCAAATAAATATTAAACACAAAAAACCTGTGGCCATAAGTTAGGCAAGGGCCTTGCGTGGACACACATAATTTGATCAGAAAGCATGGTCGTCAAGAAGAATCGTGGTCCTAAGAGATGGAAGTGTCGTTACTGGCAACAGACAAAAGACGGAAGCAACCTGTGTAGCCACTGACAGATGAACAGGTACGCAGGATGTGGGTCTTTCCCACAGAAGAATATTATTCAGCCTTAAAAAGGAAGGAAACTCTGATAGAAGCTGTAACGTCAATGAATCTTGAGGACATTATGCTAAGCCAGTCACAAAAGGACAAACACCCTATGATCCCATTTATATGAGGTGCCTAGAGTAGTCAAATTCACAGAGACGGAAAGAATGGTGGGATGGGGGAGGGGGGATGGGGAGTTAGTGTTTCATAGCTACAGAGTGTCACCTGGGGAAGATGAAAGTGTTCTGGAGATCAACGGTGGTTTAACACAAAACCTATTTGAGAAAGGCAGCCACCTGCATGGGTGTTACTGATTCACCTGAGCAGTCAGAATACTTATCTTGAATCTAAGGGACAGAGCAATGTGACCAATTCTGTCCTTAAGTTATAATAAGCCACAGATGCAGAGCTGGGGAAAGGGCTCCACGCAGAGTTCGGGTTCAATAGCAAAGGCTGGGACTGTTTATTGAGAAATGTTATCATGTTGAAAGAGCACGTGCTTATAATACTACAGGAAGGTAATACTGTTTGGCATGACATAATAACCCTTAGCAGGGAAGCCTTTTCTCAATCCAGAAAGAATTAAGAATAGTCCAGAAAGTTTAACCTACTCCACCAACACTTTGTCATCACTAAGGTATCTTTGCACCTCCACCTTAGGCTTGTTTTCTTTTTTAATGTATTTGGCTGCACCGGGTCTTAGTTGCAGTATGTGGGATATTTAGTTGTGGCACGCAGGATCTTTTAGTTTTGGCATGTGGGATCTAGGTCCATGACCAGGGATCGAACCAGGGGCCCCTGCACTGGGATCATGGAGTCTTAGCCACTGGACCACCAGGGAAATCCCCTCAACCCCAGGCTTATTCTCTTCATCTGAGCCATCCAATACGACAGCTCCCGGTCGTATGAAGCAAGGGAGCAGCTGAAATGTGGTTTGTCTGGATTGAGATGAACGATAAAGTATGCACTGGACTTTCTTTATTTTGGACTTTAAATATTTAGCATGAAAGTAATGTAATGCCTCAGTAATTTTCTGTGTTGAACACATGTCGAAACACTGCTACTAGGACATCCTGAATGAGATAAATGGATTGAAGTTGACTTCACCAACCTCTTTTTTCTCTCTAATGCAGCTCCTGGGACATTTAAAGTTCACGGTTCACATTCTATTTTGACCACAAGTGCTGCTCTAGGTGCTCTGACTCTGGGCCGCCAGGCAGGGTCAACGGAGGACGGCGTGGAGTGAATGATGGCCTGTGAGCGCCCTCCTGCTGCCTAGCATCTGGGACGCCAGCAACCAGACACAGACCCCCGGGAGAAACTAGAGGATTCTTTTCTGAAGAAGATTCTGAAGGGTTACAGGGAAAAGATTCTGACATTTCAAGATCTAAGGAAAGGACCAGTTTATCACCCAGTCACCCTAGAACAGGACGCCCTTAAACTCAGGCAACAAATAAGTGTCAGGAGTACCTGCCACACTGTCAACAACAGAGATCAAAGAATTTCATGTCGCATTATAGTATCTCGAAATAATGCTTACTGTCATCATTACTTTAAAATTTAGTAGAAAGACTGCAAGACTGTATTATTTAATGCCTTAACAAAGAAGTACAGAATTATCACATCACAGGCTTATTTACTGTTTTAGTAACTATATATTCATGCACCTGGCTTCCTTTGTTATCTTGACATGATTTTTACTGTGTGTCATCTGAAACCAATATTCTGAGGTGTCTACAAGCCTAGCTCTCAGAAGGCCCTGCCCACAGGCCTGCTGGCTGCCTCTCCCTGCCTCAGTGTTTTTTGTCCTGGTCTTTGTTTTGGTTGCACTGGGTGGCACTGCAGCTTTTGGGTTTCTCTAATTGCAGGGCGTGGGCTTAGCTGCCCTGTGGCATGTGGGATTTTAGTTCCCAAACCAGGGATCAAACTTGAGTCCCCTGCATTGGAAAGTGGATTCTTAACCACTGGACCACCAGGGAAGTTCCTGTCCTAATTTTAATTTTTATTAAGTTAATATATATTCATAGTTAAAAAAACAGACACACAGCAATAGAAGAAAAATAATAAATTGGATTTTATCGGAATTAAAAACTTTTGCACATCAAAGGACACTATGAAGAAAATGAAAAGACCACCTACAAAATGGGAGAAAATACTTATAAATCATATATCTGACAAGGGCCTATTATCCAGAACATGTAAAGAACTCCTAAATTCAACCACAAAAAGACAAACAGCCCCATTAAAGAGACTATTTGAATATAGATATTGCTCCAAAGATATGCAAATGACCAATAAGAACATGAAAAGATGCTTAGTATCAGTCATTAGGGAAATGTAAATCAAAATGACAACAAGATACTATTTTATACCTACTAGGATGGCTATAATTTTTTTTTTTAAAGATGGAATAACAAATGTTAGCAAAGCTATAGTGAAACTGGAACCCTTATGCATTGCTGGTGGGAATGTAAAGTGGTGCAGCTGCTGTGGAAAACAGTTTGGCGATTCCTCAAAAAGCTAGACAGAGAATTACCATGTGACCCAGCAATTCCACTTCTGGGTTTAAACTCGAGAGAACTGAAAATTGGAATGAAACAGGTTCTTATATCCAGTGTTCACTGCAGCATTATTCATGTAGCTAAAAGGTGAAAAAACCCAAATGTCTATCAACAGATGAATGGACCAAACAAATGTGCTATCAGTCTTTAAATACAGTAGAATATACTATTCAGCTATACAAACGAATGAAGTTCTGATATGCTACAACCTGGATGAACCTTGAAAACATGCCAGACAAACACAAAAGGACAGACACTGTCATTCTACTTATACGAAAGACCTGGAACAGGGACGTTCATAGAGACAGAGGCAGATTGGAGGCTACCGGGGCCGGGTGGAGAGGGCAGTGGGAATTATTGCTTAATGGGTACAGAATCTCAATTTGAGGTGATAAAAAAGTTTTGGAAATAGATGTTGGTGATATACAACACTATGAATATAAGTAATGCCATTGCATTTCAAACTTAAAAGTGGCTAAAACGGCAGGTTTTATATATATTTCATAGTAACAAAATGAAAAAATTAGATTACCACATGATCCAGCTATTCCATGCCCAGGTATATACGCAAAAGACTTGAACACAGGTAGTCAAACAAAATCTTGCACATGAATGTTCACAGAGGCATTATTCATAATAGTTTTATCTGCTATTATGAGTTTTATCCTATTAGAGAGTTTTTATCCTGATGGTTAAATAAGTATTTCATCTTTGATGTTATTACTGTATATTACCAACACACCTGTATATTACCATGACTTTTGCTGTTTTTATATAATTTGCTTTTGCTAACTCTAAAATTAAGTTTTATTTTATTTTTTGGCCATGCCACATGGCTTGAGGGGATTCTTAGTTCGCCAATCAGGGACTGAACCTGGGACACAGCAGCGAAAGTGCTGAGTCCTAATCACTGGACTGTCAGGAAATTCTGAAGTTCTATTTTAAATTAAATCATAAAATTAAAAATCAAGAGGGATTACTAGGCTAACAATAAAATTAGCAGTCTTATACTCCATCCCTTCCTACTCCTGGGTTAGTTGCTCACTTTTAATATGAATAAACAACCAAAGATTACTGGACATTCCAAGAAAGATTCCACCAAAAAAGATACGTAGAAAGAAGGATCTAAAGGAAACAGAGACAACACAGAGACACGTGAAAACTTAAATAAATATATATGTAAGTCTTAGAAAGATAGAAGATACTCTATCCTCGTAACAAGGAAAAAATGTTATTAAAAAGGAACAGAGTAACAGAGTGCTGTTATACCGATAGCTCTAATAAACATTTGGTGGACAGAGTGAAGTAAGGAAAACCTCCAAATCTCAATAGATTTCTCCAATAAAAGATACACAAGTAGCATATGCAAAAATGCTACACACTTTATTAGCCACCATGGAAACACAAACCAAAGTCACAACAAGGTACTACTTTACCACTGTGATGGCTATAATCAAAAAGAGCAGTAATTACAAGAGTTCGTGAGGAGGTGGAGAAATTAGAACCCCTGTGTGCTGCTGGTGGGAATGTTATAAACGGAGTAGTCACTATGGAAGTTTGGCAGGTTCCTCCAAAAGTTAAACACAAAATAACCATGTGACCCAGTAATTCCATTTCTGGTTACCTACACAAACTTGTACACAAATGTGCATAGCAGCATTATTCACACTAGCCTAAAAGTGGAAACAATTCAAACGTCCATCAACAGACAAATGTTTAAATAAAATGTAGTATATCCATAAAATGGAATATTATTCCATGATAAGGAGTGAAAACCTGATACACGCTACAACATGAACCTGCAAAACACATGGCAAAAAAAGGCAAAAGTGAGACACAAAAGACCTGTCATGTGATCATACGGTATTTGCATAAATGTCCACAATATGCAAATCTGCAGACAGAATTAGTGGTTGCTAAGAGACAGTGGGGCAGAGGCGATGAGGAGTGACTGCTTATAGTCATGGGCATGGGGTTTCTTTTTGGAGTGATGAAGATGTTCTGAATTCAGACAGTAGTGATGGTTGCATATCATTATGAGTGTACTAACTGTACTAATGGTAACACTGTAAAGGGGTAAATTTTATGGCATGCGAATTATATCTCAATAAAGTTGTTACGCGTGGGGAAAAAAAAGAAAAAGCCTTCCAGAAAGACAGACAATAAAAAGATAAGAGACAAAAAAGATGTGAGACAGAATCAACTCAGCAAACCGGCATCTGAGTGACAGCAGTTTCAGAGAGAAAAAACAGAACAAGCAGAAGTGAGGGAATTATTTTTAAAAAATTAATGCAAGACTAATTCTCAGAAACAAAAGGTCTCCACATACAAGTGGCCTATTAACTACTGGCACAAAGACCCATTCCAGGACACATCGTCTAGAACCTTCGCAAAAGAGGTGAAGTGAAGACTCTTAACAGCTTCCAAGGACCGAGAACTGGACCAGCCTCAAATTTTAGGCACAAATGAAAGTGAAAGTCTTAGTTGCTCAGTGTCCAGCTGTTTTGTGACCCTTTGGACCGCAGCCCACCAGGCTCTCTTGTCCCTGGAATTCTCCAGGCAAGGAAACTGGGGGAGGTTGCCATTTCCTTCTGCGGGGGATCTTCCCGACCCTGGGGCTGAACCCACATCATCTGCATTGCAGTCAGATTCTTTACAATCTGAACCACCAGGGAGGTCCACACTTTTTTTTTTAGCACAAGTAATGGAAGCTAAGTATAATACAGCCTCTTTAAGGTTCTAAGGGAAAGTTATTTTCAATTTTATTTAATATTATATATATCTACATTTATATAAAATAATTGGTATTTGTTATTTTCAACTTTACACTCAGCCAAACTATATGAGGTCTGAAAAAAGACATGGTGGTTTCCAAAAATTTATCTCCAGTTGAAGGTGTGGTCCAGTAAAGTGAAGGACTAAACCCAGGAAAGCAGAAGACCACCTGGTCCAAAAAGCAGGAAAGTAGCTAAGGGCAGTCCCAGGTGATGAAAAGGGAAGTCTCCAGACAGCAGCTAGGTAGCAGGCCTAGAGAGCAACTTGGCCAGACCAGAGCCGGGGACAGAGGGCACTGGGAAAAACAGGAGATCATGAGACGATCTGATACGTCTGCACACCTGGGAAACAATGGTGGGCTGGCAGACTTGTGGGGCATGTGCAAAAATTACAAATAAGAGCTTAGAAAACAAAGTATACAGAAGAGGAGGCAACCATTTATTTTAGGAGAAACAAAATGGATGCGACAATGAAATCATACTACAAGGCTCTGCAGTGAACATCACTTCCATGCTCACAGTAAACAGAAATATTGGTTGTTTTTTTAACCCCAAACTGATGTAATATATGGAGGGTGGGGCACAGGAAGTGGAGGTGACAGAGCTAAATATGGACTATTACAGCAGATTTCAGTACATGATGGTGACTACCGAGAGGAAATGAAAGGTATTCCCATTAAAAAAAAAAAAAATGAAAGAAATATTGAAGGTAGATACCAGAAGACAGAGCGGCTGAGAGCTGAAGGTGGGGAAGGCTGAGGAAGAAGGCCAGAGGGCTGGATGGTTTCTATTAGAAGCAGTTCAGGATCCGTGCCGCTGCTCAGATTTTGTAAATGCTAGTACTGTAAGAAGTTATTAGGCATATACCTCACAACAGTTCCCTGCTGTGACATCAAAGCTGGGAACTGGCCTAGACACGGTGCAAACAGGAACTCTGCATTTTCAGGGGTGTCTTCCTCAGGCCCTGCCCACCAGGGTGCAGTGGGATGCTCTGTCCCTTCTGGACATTCTGAGGACCTGTCCCTCCTGCCTGGTCTGTGGAGGGGAGCAAACTGGGGGCCAGAGCTCCCCTCCCCTGTATCAACCACCGGTGACCCCAGGCTCCCTACATATTCCTAGACCTTTCTTGAACTAATTTCTCAGGGGAATTTTTGGAAACAGGTATGGTATAGACAGAAACCTAAGTGGGGAAGTAGATGATTCCCGCCTCACCCATTCACAGTTCCTCACACCCTGATGAGCCCAAAGTGAGATCCTTGATGCTTGGCACACAGTAGGTGCTCAATAAGGAACTGCTGAAGGTGTAATTATGGTGCAAAGTTTCTGTGCTTGGGACTTCATCAGACCTTGAACAAGCACCACTACATCAGAGGGTAGGACTATCTCCACATACAGGTAAGGAAACAGGCTCAAAGAAACCTGCCCAGGTCACTTCCCTAGAAAGGAAAGAGCTGGGATTCAACCCCAGGGGTGGCTGACCCCACAGCCTGTGCAACTAGCAGCTGCTGACATAAATTCTTTCTGGAAAAAGGCTGGTTATGTAGGTGGATAGAAGGAAGAAAAGCAAGAATGAAAATAAGAGGTGGGCTCACAACTGAGCCAAGAAGAGAATGTAGAGACTCCCCCTGCCGAACCCTGGAGACTTAGGGCTGCCACCCCCACTGCCCGCCCAGCGAGCCGGCCTCGCAGTACCCACCTTCTTCAGAGAGGTTGTTCTCTTTGGTCTCCTTGTCCATCTGGCAGCACCAGCCCTCCAGCCGCTCCGTTTCTGCCTGGAGCAGCTTCAGGAACCAGTAGCCGTCTCGGCGGCAGGCCCCAGGCTGCGCGGGCTCTGCCGGGGAGCTGGAGGAGGCCTCCAGCCAGGGGTCGGGCGGGGGCAGCGAGGATGCCTCCAAGGCAGGGTCGCTGTTGTCTCCATAGGAGAGGTTGCGCTTGATCTGGGCAATCTTGGGGGCCTGCCGCGGGCCAGCATCGATGCTGATGGAGTTGGGGTGCGGGGTGCAGTCTGGGAGGCTCTTCTCAGAGGACTTACAGCTCGAGTCATTGGCATCCTGGGTATCCGAGTCGGTGTCCCGTCGGGAGGACATGCTGTGAGAGGGGGCACTGCTTCTGTGGGGGGTGGAGAGGGAATGGTGTGGAGGAGGGGTGGGGACAGGAAAGGGTGAGTCACCAAGAGGGTCGGAGACCAGAGGCCACCCCGACCCGGACACACGGGAGACAGAGAAACGGATGCATCGTCTGCTCACCATGCGCCTGAAGCGGGTCCCACAGCCCCGTCTCATTCTCAGCTCAGCCCCCGCCCTGCCCGCACACGCACACATGGACAAGGTCATAAGGTTGCCTGTTTACTGCAGTGGGGCCAGGAAGCCCACCAACATTGGGGGTGCTGGGCCGTGACTCCGCCCGGCCTCAGTCCCCGTGGCTGATTCCTCTCAAAGAGCAAGCGCTCACCCTTGCTCATCAGCGCACTGGCCGCCCCGCCCGCCCAGCCTCCCACGCCTGGACCA
>SJXQ01000038.1:45550-62192 GCA_006408695.1 Aepyceros melampus | reverse complement strand
ACCCTTTCCCAAACATGCCACACTCTTCATGCACCGAAGCCCTCTTGCACATGCATCATCTCAGGCAAAACCCCTCTGCACATCCTCCGTGTTTCCTGCCCTCCGGCCCACCCCTCCACCCCCAGCCCTTTCTGGCCCAGGCAGAGTCTGACCCTCTCCTCTGGAGCGCTCAGGCCCATAGCCAAGTCTCCGACTATGTGTGTGTCCCATGCATGTCGGCAGCCGGGCCCCAGTCCAGAGGGTGCACAACCATCATTTGCCAATGAACTTTAGAGGAAGCAAATGCCCGGAGACCCAAGATGTTGGTGCCGGCCAGGATGTGACTGCGGCCCTCCCTGCCCTGTGTGAGACGTTCTGTGTGCCACACTCGACACCAGCGTGGTGAGTGGGGCCAACTCTGTGTCCATTCACTCTGGAAAGTTTCCAGACCTGCCCTGGGAAGCTTGGGGATCCACTCCATGATGACTGGCTCCTCCAGCTGGTTCCTGTGTATATTTTTAAAGATTCTGAGGGAAGTGTCTGCTGAGCCCTAGCACTGTCTGCGCACTGCACTGCTGAGCCCTGAGGACCACGTGCCTCCCTGCCCTCACCTTGGCCCAGCTGGTCCCTCACGCCCAGGATCAGACAGAAGCCAGTTGTGCAAGGCCGCCTGCCCCCGGCCCCAGACATCCAGCCCAGTCTCCCCACCCCACTGTGCACAAGCCCTTGGTTCTTCTGAGAAGGAGCCCCTTTTGTCTCATTTCTGCCTTCTGCACCAAGATTTTACCCAGCAAACTCTCAGCTTGGAATAAATTTGCTTCTGTGCGTTGTCTTTTTTAATGTCAAGATACAGAAGATGGCCAATCAGAGTTCAGGTGCTCAGAGGAGTGGCTGTGGTTCCCTAGCAACCTCAGGATGCTAGCCCCCCTGCAAGTGCTTTGGAGGCCCAGCCCAGCCCTCAGGTCTGCTGGTGCCCAGGAGCAAGCAGGAAGCAGCTCAACAGTGTGGGAGCCATGGCCACAAGCTCTGCAGAAGAGCCAGTGACGCACCCGAGACCATGTGCAAACGGAGCTGACCTCAAAGCTGACCTCCCTTGCTGGCTCTGCCAGGCTCCAGGGAGGGCTTGTTGGAGGAAGGGCTGACTGAGAACCTGTAAGATCCCTCTTTGTCTCCTGCAATGGGTCAACACGCAGCTACACTGGGAGGCTCACTTGCTATGGTAAAAACAGAAGTCAAGGCTCCCCACCCCTTTGGCCTCCAATTCCTTTCTTCCGTGTCTCCCTCCCCAAAGCAGAGGATGCTGCGAGAAAATCCCAGCAACAGACTGGCCTCTGAGATCCACTTTCCTGTTGACGGCCCACATGCCCCCTGCTCTTCCCTCCCTGTGCCAGCCTGGAACCACCTCCCTCACTGCTCCTTAGAAGAACAACATCAAACTTTAATTTCAAACACCAGCAAGAGGGACTGGCGGCACTTCTCCCCCCAACATCCTCCTGGGGACTGAGTGCACACAGCCAGGTGCTTCCTAACTGCCTCCCCATCCTTCCCTTCTCTCTTGATTGAGAGCCAGCCCCCGCAGACGCCCCACACTGCTGCTCCCTGGCCCCTCGCCCTCCTGTCTTACCTTTCCGGTCCCTCTTTCATGCTGATCAATGGGCCACTTAAGGAATCCAATCACACCCCTGCCTTGAAACTTTTCAGTGGTGCCACCACGCACCATGTGGAATTGGAACAAACCCTTCAGTTTTGGGGGGAGCCGGGGGTGGCCTCAGGGCCTCCAGAACCTACACTGGCCTCCCACCCCGAAGTCCACAGGAGCCAAGAGGTTACCAGGGTGACACTCTGGGGAAGACAAAGCCACAAAGCTCAGGGAGCCCCAGCCCTGTCCAGAGGGGATGCACTCAGGACACACTCCTGCTGGTGTCGGTTCCAACACCAACCGCAGACCTCACTGAGCGAGTGCTCCACCTACACTCAATCCTCATTGTTAACAAGTCTGTAACGTAAGTTTGCCTACGCACTAAGACTCATCTGTAACCTTTAAATCAACACTCATGGGGCTTTTTGGCCACTGGCAGAGCCTGACAGTTCGAATCGCCCAACATGCAGGTTCCCAGCTGACAATGAACAGGGCGACACTGTCTGTTTCAGCTCATACTGTAAACAAGCCTCCTTTTCCTGGTCTACTTAATGCTACGCTTTCACATGTTTGTGTGCTTTTTGTTGCTGGTGGTGATTTCTCAGTTTGAAATGGCCTAAAGCACAGTGCTGAAGTGTGGTCCAGCGTTGTTAAGTGCAGGAAGGCTGTGACGTGCCTTATGGAGAAACCGTCTGTGTCAGACAAGCTTCGTTCAGGCGTGAGTTACGGTGTTACTGGCTGAATTCCATGCTGACACATCAACAATATACTAAATGGGTGTCTTTAACAGAAGCCTCGGTGTTTTCTGCTGGCAGCTGGTGGACATGGAAGGACTCTGCATTTCCCATTGGAACAATGGCTCAGGATCGCTAATTCAGTGTCTGTGAGACATTCTGTGTGTAAGCACTGTGAATAATGAGCATGGATTGGACTTTGGCCAAACAAATCCTCAGAACAGGTATGTGAGGTAGGTCTGTCGTTGCCCCATTTTCCAGGTGGGGCTCAGAGGAGTAGGGAGGCTGGGCCAAGCTCACCTTCCAGCCAGGCAGTATTGGGGCTAGGGCTTAAACCCAGGCTGCCTGCAGTCTGACAGCTCCCCCATGCCCCGGCTATGGCACCAACTCCACGAGGGTCCCTTGAGCAGGTCAACTGCTTCACCCAGAAAGTGGGGTGTGACACCCCAAGTGCTCTGAGTGGGATCCAAAGAGCTGGCAGATATGAAGATGCCTTGTAATCCTGGGGTGGCCCCTGCAACTCCAGTCACCATGGTTTCTGGATGAAGGAGAGACTGATCACCTTCTGGGGGACAGCTGGAAGACATTAAGGTTGACTGGGCCTGGCAGGACGGACCAGAGTCACTGAAGGGAAGGAAAGGCAGGGTTTTTAGGTGGAGGGGTACTCTGAGCAGAGGAGCAGGGCAGAAGAGCTCAAGGCGTGGGCAGACAGATCGAGCAGGGCCTGGCTTGCCGAAGTGGAATTCAGGTAATTCAGCTAGTGAAGGGGAGCCAGGGGGCTCAAGAGAGGGCTGCCTCCTCTTGGACAGGGTCCTTGGTTTCCCAGGGCTGCCCAGAACAGTGCGAACTTCTTGCCCAGAGAATCCCTCACAGTCCCTCTAAATGGGCCTGCAGTCGGAGGATTCCACAGCACGCAGACATGACTGCAGCTGGAAGCACGTTGTCGCCTCTTTCTCCACGCCCTGGCACACGAGGCAGCCCTGTGTCAGGCACCAAGGCCATCTCAAGTCCAGAGCGTCCAGATGAACCGGAACCTCCCTTCCTAACATCAGCCTTGTTCTCCTGGAGAGGGGACCCCTGCACCTAGCGACACACTCCAGGAGCCTGGGGAGTCCAACCCCCTCTTCCCCGGCCTCCCCTACAAACGCACATATCACAGAGCCAGGTTTCTCTCCATCCCATCAGCCCAGTCTAGGCTTCCATTTCCTACCCTCCTGCCTCCCTGCTTTGTCAGTGGCCCAACTCACCCAGAACCACTCTCCAGACAGTAACCCGAGGAGTTACTTAAAAGTACAAACTAGATTACTGCCTTCCTTTTCTAAAGTTCTGCAAAGGCTCCCCGTTCCATAACGCTGCCTACTTTGGCCTGCAACAGGCACTGCCCCTTCTTCACGCTCAGTTCCTGCACGTCCCCCTTGCTCATTCCGTTCTAGTCACGCTGCTGTTCTGCAAACACTGCAAGTGCGTGCGCACCTCAGGGCCTTTGAACCTGCTGCTCCTGTCTGTGATGCTCCCACCTCCATCTCTGCACACCTACTCCTTCTTAACCTGCTCTCATCCCTGCTGCCCACTCAGGTCTTGGCTCAAGGGTCGTATCCTTGATAGGTCCTCCCTGACCACCCTTGTCTATAGCTGCTATTCTTGCTCTGAGGACCTTGCTGGTTTTATCAGGCACTGAGCAACCTACTGGCTCACTTGTCTTCTGTCCCTCTCCCCGACCAGATACACATCCTGGGATCTAACATAGCTTCCTGAGAGTGTGTGTGTCTTAGTCGCTCAGTCGTGTCTCTTTGTGACCCCATGGACTGTAGCCTGCCAGGCTCCTCTGTCCGTGGGATTCTCCAGGCAAGGATCCTGGAGTGGGTTGCCATTTCCTTCTCCAGGAGATCTTCCTGACCCAGAGACTGAACCCAGGTCTCCCGCATTGAAGGCAGACACTTTACAGACTGACCCTGAATATTTTATAGAATGAAGTAACTGTGGAAAATTCTGAAAGAGATGGGAATACCAGACCACCTAACCTGCCTCTCGAAAAATCTGTATGCAGGTCAGGAAGCAACAGTTAGAACTGGACATGGAACAACAGACTGGTTCCAAATAGGAAAAGGAGTACGTCAAGGCTGTATATTGTCACCCTGCTTATTTAACTTATATGCAGAGTACATCAAAACTTTGTGGCAAGCACCATTCAAGGGACCAAAAATACATTGTGAAAAAGCCAAATTGAGTAAGTCTAAGAAAGAAAATTGGAAGTAGCCAAATACAGGCAAGGAGGTTGGTAAAAGGATACATAAAGTGGACTTGTGATTAAAATAAGGAACAATAAAATTGGAAATATGAGTGATAAGCTGCAGTTTGACTGATTAAAATAAGCAGAAAAGGCATTTTATTCAGAAAAGAATATATATAAGATGGCCATATGAAGGAAGAGATCAAGCAAAACATGGTACATAAAATAAATTGAAGATGGAGTAAAGGTAACAGAGAGAGACACACAGGGTCAGCTCATTGATGGCCAGAGAGACCAAGTTATTAAACACTTGAATATTTTATAACACCAATGAAAAAGCATTGAAAAGTTTTTAGTAGAGTAATTAAAAATTCAGAATTGCTTTTGAAAGTGCACTCTGACAGCAATGTAGAGACATGTTTGGCAAGGGGATAAGTAGATGCAAGTGAGTCTGTTTAAAAGGCTACTTAAGTAAAACATGTAAGATATTATGATGGGTCAGGCTAAAGGATTTAAAAGGAGATGGGAAAAAAGTTGACAGTTCAGAGAAATATATAGGAAAGAGAACTGATGATATGTATGTGAGAAGGGAGGTAGAAGATACTCTGGATGGAATAATTCAGTACATAGTATTGTTGTTTGCTGCAATGTGCAACATGGAAGTAAGATAATTGTGATGTGCTGTTTGAGAGCTCTCTCAGATACCAAAGTGGAGATGGTGGGAAGCAGCTGAATGTATGGATCTGGAGCTCAGAAGAAGGGTCTTGGCTGAGGACATCATTTTCAGCATTGAAATCATAACTGTAAGAATTCACTTGGGAATAAAGTATGCAGTGGGGAAAAAAAGTTCTCTAAGGGAACCTGCAGAAACTGCAAAAATTTTCAATAGAAGGAAGCTAACTTTGTAAAGGAGGTATCAGAGAGGTGGGAGACAGTGAAGAATCCATAAAACCCAAGAAGTAAGGGTGTTTCAAAACTGGAGAAGGGTAGAGTTTGAAATGCTTGTGAGAGCCTAGCGTGCTAAGAGACAACAGTGTTCATTTGTCCCACCATGGAATCATCAGTGAGCATACCTAGAACCACTTTGATGGCTCAAAATATTTGACATGTGACTGACGAGGACAGAAATTCACATAATAAGTCTGGGGAATTTTCACGTTATTCTGAAGGAGAGGCAAAAGATTGTAATAGTTTGATGGAAAACTGAGGTCAAGGCAATGCATGTGTAAGATTGTAAATCTAAAAGATTAAAAAGAAGAGAGAAAAAAATAGGTTACTCAGTATCTCAGAATTCTCAAGAAAGTGAAATGAACCAGAGAAGTGGAGTTATTGATTTTAAACTGGGGGAGAAACATAGTCTCACATTCTTCAGTTTCTGGGAAGAGGATATACAAATAGATGAAAGTCCTAGTAAAAGTTTTTAGATCATTCTTTCCAGGTTTGCTACTCAGTTCCATCCTCATAGTTTGAACATGTGTGAAGCATATGATTTGTCTTTTTGTTTTTTTTGTGTGTGTGTCTGAAACAAGATAATTTATGTCTAGAACTAGTGTAGAGATGGTTACATATCACCCTGAGATCCTAGAGTTTGACTCTAATTCAGCCTTGGCTTGACGTATTCTGAGATGTTTCACTTAATGAAGATCTGAGTGTGTAACCTTCCAGGAAGTAGCAGCAAGAGAAAGTTTCTGAAAATAACATCCTTTATTTCTCAACACTTGTACTAGATAATGTCTGTTATGTTCAAGATAGGCTAGGCTTAAGCAACAAATAAAAAATCTCCAAAGTTTATTTCTTGCTTTGTTATATGTCTATTTCAAGTTATGAGAGGGAAAGGAGATCCAAGCTAATGGATGATCCCGTGTCTTATAGCTCCCCCAACTGAAACTAAAGCCTCCCAGCCTATGGAGGAAGAAGAGGGAGAGAAAGCTGAAAAGTTGTATGTATGCTTTGGTAAGTCACTCCAGGAGAGAAACCTGTTATTTTCTCCCACTTCAATGGACCTGAGTTTGAGTAAACTCTGGGAGTTGGTGATGGACAGGGAGGCCTGGCGTGCTGCAGTCCATGGAGTTGCAAAGAGTTGGATACAACTGAGCGGCTGAGCTGAACTGAACTGAACACTTCTAGTGGTTAGAAGAAGTCACTTGGTCCTGCCTAACTGTATTTCCTAGGAAGGTTAAGGAATATGAGGTAACATAGAATTCTGGATGAGCACCACTGTCTTTGCCACCACCCATTCTTCTGGTCACTACCATTATTCTTACTAATATGCAGAATACATCATGAGAAACGCTGGATTGGAAGAAACACAAGCTGGGATCAAGATTGCCAGGAGAAATATCAATAACCTCAGATATGCAGATGACACCACCCTTATGGCAGAAAGTGAAGAGGAGCTAAAAAGCCTCTTGTTGAAAGTGAAAGAGGAGAGTGAAAAAGTTGGCTTAAAGCTCAACATTCAGAAAATGAAGATTATGGCATCTGGTCCCATCACTTCATGGGAAATAGATGGGGAAACAGTAGAAACAGTGTCAGACTTTATATTTTGGGGCTCCAAAATCACTGCAGATGGTGACTGCAGCCATGAAATTAAAAGACGCTTACTCCTTGGAAGAAAAGTTATATCCAACCAGTCCATTCTGAGGGAGATCAGCCCTGGGATTTCAGATGTGTATAAGAGACAGAAGTGAAAGAGGAGAGTGAAAAAGTTGGCTTAAAGCTCAACATTCAGAAAACGAAGATCATGGCATCTGGTCCCATCACTTCATGGGAAATAGAGGGGGAAACAGTAGAAACAGTGTCAGACTTTATTTTTTTGGGCTCCAAAATCACTGCAGATGGTGACTGCAGCCATGAAATTAAAAGACGCTTACTCCTTGGAAGAAAAGTTATGACCAACCTAGATAGTATATTCAAAAGCAGAGACATTCCTTTGCCGACTAAGGTCCATCTAGTCAAGGCTACGGTTTTTCCTGTGGTCATGTATGGATGTGAGAGTTGGACTGTGAAGAAGGCTGAGCACCAAAGAATTGATGCTTTTGAATTTTGGTGTTGGAGAAGACGCTTGAGAATCCCTTGAACTGCAAGGAGATCCAACCAGTCCATTCTGAAGGAGATCAACCCTGGAATTTCTTTGGAAGGAATGATGCTAAAACTGAAGTTCCAGTACTTTGGCCACCTTATGCGAAGAGTTGACTCATTGGAAAAGACCCTGATGCTGGGAGGGATTGGGGGCAGGAGGAGAAGGGGATGACCAAGGATGAGATGGCTGGATGGCATTATGGACTCAATGGAGGTGAGTCTGAATGAACTCTGGGAGTTGGTGATGGACAGGGAGGCCTGGCGTGCTGCGATTCATGGGGTCGCAAAGAGTTGGACACAACTGAGCGACTGAACGGAATGGATTATGATGGTTAAACGAGACAACATATATGTGGTGAAAAAAAATCTGCATGTTGTAGGTTTTAATCCCAAAACCAAATTACTTTTAACCTAAAAATAATTTTGAATTCTGATTCTGATCATCTATTAGCTATGGGCCTACCCCAGTCTTCACAGATGTAATCTACATCATCAATAATCATGCATTCTATATTTTCATTTACATTGTTCGTAAAAATGTTAACCAGAAATGCACGTGTGCTCAGTCGTGTCCACATCTTTGCAATCCCATGGACTGTACGCTGCCAGGCTTTTCTGTCCATGAAATTTTCCAGGCAAGAATACTGGAGTGGGTTGCCATTTCTTCCTCCAGGGAATCTTCTTGACTCGGGATTCGAACCCATGCCTTCCGTGTCTCCTACATTGGCAGACAGATTTTTTACCTCTCCATCACCTGGGAAGCTCCAGAATGGAGGTGTGTTAAGACACAAACAATCTTCCGGATCAGCACTGATCCATTTGTCAGTGTTTCCTAGGATGTCAGTCAATTATAAATTCAGCTCTGTATACCATTTATCTATTTTAAAAACATATCATAAAAATGTGATCAAATACTTATCTGAAATTCAAACATATTTTTTCTAAAGCATTTCCCTCCTTGGTGCATCTACTAAACCCTAACTAACTGGGAGAAGTGACTGTTACAGAATGACATTCTTAGGGGACTCATGCTAGTCACTTTCCTGTCAATGTCCTACACATATAATTCTTAATTTATTATATGTCCTACATATAATTCTTAATTTATTCTAGAATTTTTCATACAATTGATGTCATACTCAGCAATTTGTACTGATGGGTTCTATCTTTCTTTGTAATGACTGAGATAACATCTGTCCATCACACACCCCCAGATGCCCAGATGCATGACCTATTTTGTGTTCTCTCTGATTTCTCAGAGATCACCAATCATGAGTCAAAAGCACATTGGTAAGGCCTTTTAACATCCTGGGAAATCATGTACCTAGAGACATGAAACCACTTAGCAAGAATGTTCTTGTAACACCTCTGTGCTTCGTTTGGCAGATCTAGCAGAAGAGCATGGGGAACAAGGGGAAGAAGGGTTTTCTGCCAGGAGGAAGAAAGAGCACAGAAAAAGACCAGAGATACAAAAGGTATCGCTGAAGCTCATCAATATACTCATTCATCCCACAAGTATTTATTAAGTGCCTACTGTTGGGCCAGATGCTGTAATAGACAATGGAGATACAGAGAAATTTAATCAAATAAAAGCCCTACTCACATTAAATAAAAAAGAAATCACCTAGGCCTTCATGTACGGGAAGCTTTGCATGATTGTAAAAACAATTTGTGCTAAAGCCCTGGAGCAGGAGAGAGCAGAGTGTCCATGAGGACGTGAAAGAAAGCCAGTCTGACTTGAGATGGTGGCTGGTGAAGGAGGCATAGGCCAGATCTCAAGAGGTATCTTAAGAATTTTGCTCTTCCTTAAACACAATGTGAACCATCAACAATTTTAAGTAGAGGGGCAGCACATTCAAACTTGAATTTTGGAAAGATCACTGACGACAGATCATCTGATGACAGATCCTGAGAGGACAGTAAAAATGTGGGAGACCAGTTAGCAGGTGGCTGCAGTAGTCGCACAAGAATGAAATGATGTCTTGGCTAGGATGAGACTGCAGAGATGGATGGAAACGCTTGAATGTGGAGCAGTTTAGGCCTTGCATTTACAGATGCTGGTGATGGATGATATGAGGAAGAAAGAGGGAAAAGACTAAAGGAAAAATCCCAAGTCTTTGGCTTCTACTATTAGAAAGGTAATGGAGTTAAAAGGAACTCTAGGGAAGATCCCCTGGAGAAGGAAATGGCAACCCACTCTAGTATTCTTGCCTGAGAAATCTCATGGACATGGGAGCCTGGTGGGCTACAGTCCAAGAGGTCACAAATATTCAGACACAACTGAGTGACTGAACATGCAGGCAGGGAAGAACAGTTTTGAGGAGGCGTGACTCTAGTTTGGGGTGTGTTGATTTTTAGTTTGGTTGTCTTAGTGATATCCAAGTGCATGTGAAGCAGAGAGTTGAATATGACAGTTTGGAACTCACAAAGCTTGGGCTAAGAGGTACCCATAAATCATCCATATGGTAACTGAAGCCACAGGCTGTCCTAGGAAAACAGTGTATAGTGAGAAAAGAGGGCTGAGGGTAGCACTAATCTTTGAGGAACTCTGTTATTCAGTGAGAGAATATAAGAAAGGATAGGCCTGCAAAGAAGAATGAGAAAGAGAAATCAAAGAACTGGGGAGTGTACCAAGGGAATCTGGTGTCTAAGGAGCCTAAAGAAGAAGAAAGTTTTAATAAGGAAGTGGTCTACAATATTGAATCCTGCTGAGACAATAAGCAGGATAAGCAAATAAGCAAAGGAAAATATTTATTTTATTTAGAATTGGGGGTATTACTGGGGAACTTAGATTATTTTCAGTGAAGTGATAGCCTCGTAGCCAGTTTCCAGTGAATAAAGAATAAAGAGGAAAGTAAAAAAAAAAAAAAAAAAAATGAAGACAGCGAGACGAGACAAGAGCTCTCAGATATGAAGAAGATTGGGAGGGACTGAGTGAAGGAGGAGGGATCATTGGTAGTGTCTTCTCCGGAAGGCAGAGTGATGTGGTCCACAGTACTAGTGAAGAGATAGTCTTAGAGGAAAAGCCACTTTGTCCACTATACCAGAAAAGGAGGGGACAGGTATAAGTGGATTTGTGAGTTCAGCGAAGGAAAGTTAAAATATTTTCTTTCTTCTGGTAACTTTGATTTTCTTTCAGCAAAAGAACATTGTCCTTTCACACCAGCCAGTTCTTTTAACCAAAAAGAACATTTAGCCAAAATCAAGTATATATATACACTTTCAGAAGATACTAAAGGAACTCAACCATCCATTTGCTGGAGGAAAACCACAGTATTGAGCCTGAAGAAATGATAACTCCACTTGGGGAAGGGAAATAGAAGCAGTGCTTAAATATGTAAGTAATTTTTATGTAAAAAGAGAATGAATTTGTTCTTACTTACAGTAAGAGTGGGACTTGGGTCAATGGAAGATATAGAAAGTTTCTTGTTTGGGCTCAGAATTATGATAAGCTGGATTTTCTAATTGTTCTTGTCCAAAGATGTAATAATATGATCAAATGTGGTGAGTTCAAGATACTAGAAGTGGTTGCTCAAGGAGACTTTTATTTGTTGGGACTGATGCAAAGGGACTGATGTAAAAAGGAAAATTCAAGCCTGAGATGAGAGACTGGATGTTGAGAGTTTCTCTTTCTTTGACTGTTTTCCTCTCCTTTACAACATGAAGACCATTTGCTATCTTCTTCAGCATTACGTTTATTCTCCCTGAGAAGACAGAAAAATAGGAAAATAGCAAAGAAAGAGAAGATGACAAAGATAGAAACCAAGAAGACAGCAAAGAAAGAAAGTGAGAATTATTAGGCTGGAGTTTTCCTGTAATTTATAATATATCCAAACTATCTGCCAAGCTCTAAGACTCCCTGCCCTTCCTTGACTGTGTGCACACCTGTGTGTGTGTGTGTGTGTGTGTGTGTGTGTGTGTTATTTGGCTTGATTTTCATCAGAGCTCTGAATACTCCCTTTATTTCCCACTGAGCTTATTCTCATTGTTTTCTTGCTAAGCATATGTTCACATTAATCAAGTGGCTTTCTTACTCTTCTCTTGTGGTCTCAAACTTTTGTGTTCATTCTGGGAAAGCTGTTCCTCTTTCTAACGTTCTTTATGCCTGTATACAAACTGAGCTCTTTAGAGAGCATCTTTGTGAAGGCACATTAGTTTTTCTCATTTCCTTTCTAAAATCCAAGAATAATGGCCATTTGTATAGCACTTGATAATATTATAGTATCCATCCATAGCCACCACTGCAGTTGATTATTACAAAGACTCCTTGAGATACAAGTTATGTGCCATCCGGCTCCAACATCACCACTACTGTGGTCACCATTGTAATAATCTCCATCAACTCAGTTTTAAATAGAGGCCTGGAGAAAATTAGGACTGTGCCTCAAGTCATTTCACTGAACCAGGGAAAAGCAGACACTCAGAGATGTGCATGATCTGAAAAGTCTACATTTTTTCTCTACTTAAAGCCGCTGCCCTAGGACTGTGCCCTCAGCTAGGGTAAATCTTGAGTTGGCATGGTCACTTTCTCCAAAACTGCCTGCTATTTCCTCCTTAGCATGTTCTTCCTCTTTGCTTGTAATTACATGGAATTTCAGCTCTCTTCCTCACTTCCTTAATTATAAAGAATGTTTTTTGAATTATTGAATAAACTTTCTGGGACAGTCTCCTGTATGAAATTCTCTTGAATGTTAATATTTCTTAGGTAGTCTGAGCCATCTCCTCTGAGTCAAATTATTCTGCCCCTCTGTTTTTAAATTATCCATCTTAGAGGCACATAAATACCCACCTTGACAGTGCATCTAACCTTTTAGTCTGTTGGTCAGTCAGTCAATCAAAAACTATTTACTGAGTGCCTGACACATGCCAAGTACAATCCAGGCTCTTAGGGTACATTGGTTAAAAACCAAGGAAATACATAACCCACGTAGGGAAACATTAACCAAATAATTGCAAAAATAAGTGTAAGTTATGTGAGTATTTGTTTGTCTTTTTGTCCTTAGTTAGGTTTTTAATTTTTTTCCTTTGTTACGTCTTTTGCAGTCAATATGACAACCTACCCTAGAAACGTCTGTCTTTAATGTACTTTTTAACATACAACTTTTCTACAACATACCTTGCTCTCTTAGAAACCTTCTTACCCGTTTTACCAGCACAAAGAGCTTTGGTTAGAAAGAAACTTTGAAATTAGCTAGGCTGGTATTTCTGAAACTTGAATGTGCGTACCAATCAGTTGGTAATCTTATCAAAACACAGATTCTGAATCAGTAGATCTTGGGGGAGGCATGAGATTCTGTATTTTGTAGCAAGCTCTCAGATGCTGCTGATGCTGCTGGATAGCACTCTGAATATCAAAGATCTAGTCCTCTGGCATACAATGAGGAGTATCCATCAGAATATCTTGCTTTTGCAAAACACAGATTCTGAGTCAGACTTTTGCAGGAACTGGTACATATGAAATTTGAAAAAGCAGTCTTAGACTTCCACTTCCAGTTAATATAAATTAACTGGGCTTACCATCTTGTTTGAAACAACCAAAAGAAAACACAACTGACAAATTATGATACAATGATTTTCAAAACTCTGGATATTAGTCAATGAAGGGGAGTGATCTCTGAGAAACAGGAAACAAAGGAGGTTAGCTCAATAGTTTCCCTTGAAAGGATTTCCAAATTATGTAACCCAAGCAAAGCCCAGCTGACTCCCCGAGTTGAAGAGACAGAACTGAGAGTCAGAGGAGAACAAGGTGGCTAGAGTTCTTAGAATGGAGCACCAGAAAAGAGGGAACTTCATAGAGAGAGAACTTCAGAGGCCTACAGAAGGCCTTTCTCAAGCATATGGCAGAGTACTTGTCGCCACATACCTGTGACAAAACAACCCAAGTGAAAGGTAAGATTTATTGGAATGGATAAGAGATAACAGTCCCCTGTGTTCACACAGAGTTGGAAAGAATGCTTGTACCTACCCACTGGAGATAGTGATTGCAGCCATGAAATTAAAAGATGCTTACTCCTTGGAAGGAAAGTTACAACCAACCTAGACAGCACATTAAAAAGCAGAGACATTACTTTGCCAAAAAGGTCCGTCTAGTCAAGGCTATGGTTTTTCGAGTGGTCATGTATGGATGTGAGAGTTGGACTATAAAGAAAGCTGAACGCAGAAGAATTGATGCTTTTGAACTGTGGTGTTGGAGAAGACTCTTGAGTCCCTTTGACTGCAAGGAGATCCAACCAGTCCATTCTAAAGAAGATCAGTCCTAGGTGTTCATTGGAAGGACTGATGTTGAAGCTGAAACTCCAATACTTTGGCCACCTGATGCAAAGAGCTGACTCATTTGAAAAGATCCTGATGCTGGGAAAGATTGAGGGCAGGAGGAGAAGGGGACGACAGAGGATGCAATGGTTGGATGGCATCACTAACTCGATGAACATGGGTTTGAGTAAACTCCGGGAGTTGGTGATGGACAGGGAGGCCTGGCGGGCTGTGGTTCATGGGGTCGCAAAGAGTCGGACACGACTGAGAGAATGAACTGAACTGAATCCACTATGTTGAAAAACTGCAAGGAGATCCAACCAGTCCATTCTAAAGAAGATCAGTCCTAGGTGTTCATTGGAAGGACTGATGTTGAAGCTGAAACTCCAATACTTTGGCCACCTGATGCAAAGAGCTGACTCATTTGAAAAGATCCTGATGCTGGGAAAGATTGAGGGCAGGAGGAGAAGGGGACGACAGAGGATGCAATGGTTGGATGGCATCACTAACTCGATGAACATGGGTTTGAGTAAACTCCGGGAGTTGGTGATGGACAGGGAGGCCTGGCGGGCTGTGGTTCATGGGGTCGCAAAGAGTCGGACACGACTGAGAGAATGAACTGAACTGAATCCACTATGTTGAAAAAGTTCATGATTCATGGGGCATTAGTTAGAGTACTCAGGAAGAGCTGTCTCTGGTAAGGAATAATTACCCTCAGATAAAGCATTATTATAGTCTCATTTAATAAATCTTAAAAGACCATAGAATCACAGTATTACCAAGTAAATTAACTGCATCACAGAATAAAGCTCAAGAATGTTAACAGGAATACAAATTATCCAGCACCAAACAAGGTAAAATTCAAAATGTGTGGCATTAGATAAAAATTTACCAGACATGGAAAAAAGAGAATATAATACATAATGAGGATAAAAATCAATCAAACAAAACTAGCAGAAATGTTACAGTTACGAGATAGAAATATAGTTGAAACTGAATTTCTTATGCTCAAAATATTAAGGAGAGGTAAGAAAGATATTGTTGTTGCTCAGTTGTGTCCACCTCTTTGTGACCTCATGGACTGTAGCATGCCACGCTTGTCTGTCCTTCACCATCTCCCAGAGTTTGCTCAAACTCATGTCCATTGAGTCAGTGATGCCATCCAACCTTTTTATCTTCTGTCGTCCCCTTCTCCTCCTGCCTTCAATCTTTCTCAGCATCAGGGTCTTTTCTAATGAGTTAGCTCTTTGCATCAGGTGGCCAAAGTATTGGAGTTTCAGCTTAAGCATCAGGTCTTCCAATGAATATTCAGGATTGATTTCCTTTAGGATTGACTGGTTTAATCTCCTTGCAGTCAAAGGGACTCTCAAGAGTCTTCTCCAACACCATAGTTACAAAGCATCAATTCTTTGATGCTCAGCCTTTTTTAAGGTCCAACTCTCACACCCATACATGACTACTGGAAAAAACATAGCTTTGACTAGACAGAACTTTGTTGGCAAAGTAATTCTTTGTTTCTTAATATGCTGTCTAGGTTGGTCATAGCTTTTCTTCCAAGGAGCAAGAAAGATATAAACATACATTAATTATGAGTAATAGCAGATTAAACATTTGAAAAAAAATGATTAATGAACTTCAAGATATAGTGATGGAAAATATTCAAACTGAAACACAAAGAGAACTTTTAAAAAAAGAAAAGAAATTAACCAATCATCACTGGGTTTGGGGATAGCATCAAGGAAGCTAATAATGATAGATGGAGTCCCTGAGGAAGTGAGAAGAGCTAAATGAAATCTTTTAAAAAAAGAATCCTGAAAAATTTCCACATTTGATGAAAACTATAAGCCAACAAATATAAGGTCAATGAAACCCAAGAATAAGAAACTTGAAGAAAGCAATATCAAAGCACATCATAATCAAATTTTTTAAAGCCAGTGATAAAAAAATTCTTAAAAGAAAGAGATAGGAATACCTGACCACCTGACCTACCTCTTGAGAAACCTTTTTGCAGGTCAGGAAGCAACAGTTAGAACTGGACATGGAACAACAGACTGGTTCCAAATAGGAAAAGGAGTACATCAAGGCTATTATATTGTCATCATGCTTATTTAACATATGCAGAGTACATCATGAGAAACGCTGGACTGGAAGAAGCACAAGCTGGAATCAAGATTGCCAGAGAAATATCAATAACCTCAGATATGCAGATGACATCACCCTTATGGCAGAAAGTGAAGAAGAACTAAAGAGCCTCTTGATGAAAATGAAAGAGGAGAGTGAAAAAGTTGGCTTAAAACTCAACATTCAGAAAATGAAGATCATGGCATCTGGTCCCATTACTTCATAGCAAATAGATGGGGAAACAGTGGAAATAATGGCTGACTTTATTTTTCTGGACTCCAAAATCACTGCAGATGGTGACTGCAGCCATGGAATTAGAAGAAGTTTGCTCCTTGGAAGGAAAGTTATGACCAACCTAGACAGCATATTAAAAAGCAGAGACATTACTTTGTCAACAAAGGTCTGTCTAGTCAAGGCTATGATTTTTCCAGTAGTCATATATGGATGTGAGAGTTGGACTATAAAGAAAGCTGAATGCAGAAGAATTGATGTTTTTGAACTGTGGTGTTGGAGAAGACTCTTGAGAGTCCCTTGGACTGCAAGGAGATCCAACCAGTCCATTCTGAAGGAGATCAGCCCTGGGATTTCTTTGGAAGGACTGATGCT
>SJXQ01000038.1:0-45498 GCA_006408695.1 Aepyceros melampus | reverse complement strand
TGATGTTTTTGAACTGTGGTGTTGGAGAAGACTCTTGAGAGTCCCTTGGACTGCAAGGAGATCCAACCAGTCCATTCTGAAGGAGATCAGCCCTGGGATTTCTTTGGAAGGAATGATGCTAAAGCTGAAGCTCCAGTACTTTGGCCACGGGATACGAAGAGCTGACTCATTTGAAAAGACCCTGATGCTGGGAAAGATTGAGGGCAGGAAGAGAAGGGGAAAATGGAGGATGAGGTGGTTGGATGGCATCACCGACACAATGGACATGGGTATGGGTAAACTCTGAGAGTTGGTGATGGACAGGGGGGCCTGGTGTGTTGCGGTTCAGGGAGTCGCAAAGAGCTGGACACGACTGAGTGACTGAACTGAACTGAACTGAACTGACAAGCAGCCAACGAAGGTGGAGCAGGGAATTAGGTAATGCACAAAGGAGCAAAGATAAACATGTAAACAGATTTCTTGTCAGAAATAATGGAAGCAAAGAGATAATGGAACAACATTTTTAAAGTATTGAAAGAAGAACTATTACCCAAGAACTCTATACCAAGTGAAAATACCTCTCAGAAAGAAGGAGAAACAAAAGATTTTTTCATATATACCAAAGGTGAATGAGCATATGGCCAACAGACTCATTCTATAAGAAATTTTAAAGGAAATTCTCAAGCAAATGGAAAAGGAAACCATATGGAAACTTGAAGCTATACCAAGAAATTAAGAACACCAGAAATGACAACTATACCACTAGATATATATTTTTTTATTTTTAAAAATCCCCTCAAAAGATAATTGACTCTTTAAGCAAAAGTTAAAAGAGTATAGCATGGAGTTTATAAGATAATCCATATAAGGATGCTACATTGCTGAAAACTTTAGATTCAATGGGTAAAATTAACTAAAATGTAATGAAGTTTTACATATAATAACTCATCTATATCCTAGCATAACCCAATGTGACAGATACCTATATGAGCCCAATTTTATTGATGAGAAAACTAGGAGACAAACTAATGAAGAGTAGAGAGAGGACCTAAACCCAGGAGTTCAGACCTGGAGTCTTCATGCTTAAACACTGTACACAGCCCTCTCTTTTTGTTTGCTCATTTTCATTAATTAGGGATTTACTCTTTTTAAGATCATCTAAGTTAAAAATCTTTTAACTCGCTTAGCACATCTAAGGGGTCTTGATTGTTTCTATCAAAATATTATTTGGGTTTTGCTGCTAAGTTACTTCAGTCATGTCTGACTCTGTGCGACCCCACAGATGGCAGCCCACCAGGCTCCCCCATCCCTGGGATTCTCCAGGCAAGAACACTGGAGTGGGTTGCTATTTCCTTCTCCAATGCATGAAAGCAAAAAGTGAAAGTGAAGTCGCTCAGTCATGTCCAACTCTTCATGACTCCATGGACTGCAGCCTACCAGACTCCTCCATCCATGGGATTTTCCAGGCAAGAGTACTGGAGTGGGGTGCCATTACCTTCTCTTTGGGTTTTGGGCTTAGCTTATTCTTTGCGCGCATGCGTAAAGAATACACACACACACACACACACACACACACACACAGTGCTATCAAAATAAAGATTTAAAAAACAATCTTTGAGTTCACTGAGCCCACAGTTAGTGGGGGCAAAGTGGGGGTAGGAGGCAGGTAAGAGAAACTTTTTGCAGTGGAGAAAGTATATGGTTAGCCGAAAACAGAGGCTATTTTGAAATGAGAGAAAGAAGCTTTTGCTAGGTCTTCTTAGGAAGCTGGAAGAGCTGTGGCAAGTATTCTTGGAAGAGCTGATTAGAATTCTGCAGTTGCTTCACAAATTAGCCTGTCTTTTAAGATTTGATGTAAATCATGCATGTCTGTGCTTGGCAAGCATGTACACGTGTGTGCGGCTGCCTGACACAAGGGATTGGCAAAGAAAGGAAAAAGTACTGAAATATTTGCTAAGTCGACAAAATTTGCACACACACATGTCCATTTAACCACCAGAAACTGTCTTTAACTTTTTATTTCATGCCTCTATTTCTCTCTACACACTTTGCAACACCTGCAGTTGCCATGGCTTGCATCTGACAGTGGATACTTCTTAACTCAGTCTGGCTTACAAAATTCTTCCCAACACACCTGCCTTTGGGGCTATAATCATTTTCAAGGGCTGCTGTAACAAATGGCCACAAACTTGGTCACGAGCACAGTGGAAATTTATGGAAATTTATTCTCTAACAGCCTGGATGCCAGGATTCTAAAATGAAGTCATTGGCAGGGCTGTGCTCTCAGGAAGAATCTTTCTTGCATCTTTCAGTTTCTGCCTTCTCCTAGATTGTGGGTTCATAACTCCAGTCTCTGCTTCTGTCTTCACATGGCTTCCTCTCCTGTGTTGCCTTCTCTTCTTTCTTATCTTGACAACTGTCACTGGATTTAGGACCCTGATAATCCAGGATGGTATCATCTTGAGATCTTAATTACATCTACAAAGACCTTTTCCCCTAATAAGGTCACATTCACAACTTCTGGGGGCTCAAGGTGGTCATAGTTTTGGGGGGACCCACAATTCACCTCACTTTAGAGGCATTTGCAGCAGGGTCAGGACTAGAGTGAAGAGAGTGAGGCACTCAACTCAGCTGCAAAATTGAAGGAGGCACCAAACAAAACTCAGAAAGATAAATAAATTAATGATAGAAATAAATATTTCAATATAATATCTTCCCCCAAATCAAAATGAGAGCCAAAAGTCAGTAAGTTAAAAATATTAATATTTTAAATAAATACAAAATCAGTGCTTTTTTATTTTCCTTTCAGGTTTCTAACATGGCTTAGCTTGCCACTCACTTCCAGAAACAGACAAGTCTCTCATCCATAGCAAGGACTAGCTGAGCCAGATCCACCATTTCCCTCGTCACAGTTTAGATCACGCTTCCCAGAAACACGGCTCCCGGGAGCTTTTCTCTGGAGACCAGGCCACTAGGCACTGGGCTTCTCACTTTTAAAGCAGGCTTATTTGTCTTATGAATTGTGCAAACACCTCCTGAGAAGCTAATTAAAATGGAAGCCCATGCTGCCAAATCCGGGAAGCCTCCAAATAAGCATGGTGAGGCTGCCAGAAAGTGTTATTAATACACACACCCAACCTCTCACTGTGGCTTAAGAGGGCAGAGGACTCAGAAGGACAAACTCAGAAAGGTGACTTTAGGGGGGAAGATACTGAGCCCCACTTCAAGCACAGCACGAGGCAGAGGACGGCACTCGATTTGAGTGGAAAGGAATATTTGACTGCTGGGGGGTGGATGGAATCCAGAAACAGGAATAAAACCGAATCCCATGCTTCCTAGCAGCAGTTAGAAGAAAAAACACTATTTTCATGTGATTTGTATGCTATCACCTCAAGCTAAATGATTACTATTGATTATGTAACACTACATGGAAACAGTCATGTTTAATGCTAAATAATCAGAGTCAAATGATAACCACAGAAAACATGTCATATGGAGCAAGGGGAAAATGGATACCTGTATATGTATGGCTGAGTCCCTTGGCTTCAAAGGTGAACTTCGGATAGTTCACCTGAAGCTATCACAACATTGTTAGTTGGCTAAACTTCAATACAAAATAAAGTCTTTAAAAATATGATCACATGTACAAGAGTATAGAAAAAGTAGTTTAAAATATGTAAGAACATACTTAAGAGAAAATAGACAGGAACTATAAGGAAAAAAATTGGAACTTAAGTGGCTTCCCTGGTGGCTCAGAGGTTAAAGTGTCTGCCTCCAATGCAGGAGACCTGGGTTCGATCCTTGGGTTGGGAAGATCCCCTGGAGAAGGAAATGGCAATCCACTCCAGTATTCTTGCCTGGAGAATCCCATGGACAGAGAAGCCTAGTAGGTTACAGTCCACGGGGTCGCAAAGAGTCGGACACGACTGAGCGACTTCACCTCACCTCACCTCACCTCAAGGGTATCAAGGAATACTTTTCTAAGTGACACTATATTATACTCCTGACTGATAAACTCAGTATCATAAAAATCTAAATTTACCTCAAATTCGCATATGAACTTAATGTAATTTCAAAAAGGAATCAGTGGTAGTTTTTTGGAGGAAGTTAGAAAACTGATTTTAAAATTCATCTGAAAGATCAAAGCCATGAGAATAGCTAAAGAACTTTTGAAAGAAAAAATATAGACAACATGAATTTCCAGGTAATTAAAGTATAAAACTGTATACTGTAGCATAATAACATACAGTATATAGTATTAATATATAATATAATATATGCAGTATATGTAATATATAAAACCGTAATAAATGAGACAAGGGACTGTGTTACAGGATAAGAAAATGAACATGTATAACAGAAGAGAAAGCCTAAAAACAGAACTGTTTATGTATAAAACTTCAATATGTGATAGAGATTTCATATCGAATCAGTTTGAAAGGAAGTCTTGAGCTTTCAAGATTTCAAGATTTTTCAAACCTGGAGCTATTTATTATGGATAAAAATAGATTCAAATTCCATGTTATGTATTATTGATATATTTTATAAATTTAAATTTGTTATAGAATTAAAGGTAGAAATGAATTATAAGAAATTACAGGAAGCTCTCTGATCTCAAGGTGGAGCTAGATGTTCTATGCATAAAAACAAGGAAAGAAACTAAAGGAAAAGATTGATCAGTTCTTCTCCATTAAATATAAAATATGTGTTTTAAAATTTACTATAAATAGGGAATTCCCTGGCAGTCCAGGGGTTAGGACTCCAGGTTTTCACTGCTAAGGGCTGGGATTCAAACTCTAGTCAGGGAACTCAGATCCTGCAAGCACATGGCCCTCCCCCTCCCCCAAAATTACTATATACAAAAATAAAGGAAACAAAAATAAAGGAAATAAATATAGATAATATATGTCACATATACAGAAAGCAAAGAATATAATTCCTTATATAATAGTCTTCCCAAAGATCAATAAGGGATGGTTTTTATACTCAAAATCAATAAGCAGTTCTCAAAAATCAATAAAAAGAAACAAGAAGTACCAAAATAGTGAGTTAAACTCATAATAATAGAATTGATTTTAAAAAGAAAATAAATGGCCAGTTATTATGTGAAAAATATTAGCTTTACAAATAACAAAACAAACACAAGTTACAGTAACAATGAGATACCGTTTCTCAAATTGACAATTAAAAAAAATTTTATTGCAATAAAATTAGTATTCATATTGCCATATACTCAGTTCTGGCAGAAGTAGCAATCAACACAAGTCCCTGAAAGGAATTTGGGTGCGTGCTAAGTCACTTCAGTTGTGTCTGACCAGGCGACCATGCAGCCCACTAGGCTCCTCTGTCCACGGGGATTCTCCAGGCAAGAATACTGGAGTGGGTTGCCATATCCTCCTCAGAAATCCTAAAAATAATTCTAATCCTTTAACTTATCAATTCTATTTTTAAATGATTTAAGCATACACATAGATTTAGAGATATTCATTCTATAATATCACATATAACCTATTCATTATAATATTAAATTGGAGAAAAGCTTAAAACAGTCTCAACATCCAACACCATGAAAACAATTAAATGATGGGATTCTATGATGCCATCAAATATTAAATTATCAAAATTAAATATTTTGAAAAATATTTAATTATATAATATATTTAGGTTTAAATTTATTAAAAACTGTATAATGAATACATAAAACAACAGGAAAATATTAAACACACAAAAGCATTCAATAAGAAAAAGAGTAATTGATAGCAATACATGAAGTTTTTCTGAGGGATAAGAGTTCTACTGGCTTGTTGTACAATTTCCTATGTTATTCAAATTTTCTACAATTAGAGTGTACTATTCTATAATCAGAAAAAAGAAGAAAAGGATAAAAAATATTTAAAGATTCTTTATCATCAGCTAATCGAATGTTAACGCTTAAAAGAGCATTAGAAAGAACCAGACCCAATTCCCTCATTTTTCAGGTAAAGAAATCAAACACCCAGAAAACTGATAATTAGAGAGGCAAGCATGCATAGTAGGTGTGTCTGTCCGAAGCTCAGACTATTTCAGAGGGTCCCTTTGCAATCATGTTTCTCTTGGGGACTTGCAAGGCCAATGGCAAATTTCCCATTCATCTCTGGCCATTCCTGAGTGATACATTAAGACCAGAAAGTGGAGGGTATAACTACAGTCCATGGACTGTGAGAAGTCAAAACCAGGGGTGGACAGTGGAGGGAGGAGGAAATGAACAATGCAAGGCCCAATCCCTGATAGAGGATGAGCAACAACTGACTGGAGAGGGTGAACCAGCCCATGAATTAGCCGCAGATCCTGGGGGACCCTAGCCAGAGTCATCAAATGCCTCCAACCTCAGGCCCAGGCCAGCCTGGACAGTCTCAGGAGGAGGATCTGGATTGCCAAGACCACATTCCTGCCCTAGCTGTGCATTTCCTCCTTGCATGTCTGAGGATGCACAGCTAATCAATCTAGAGTTTCAAAAGAAAAAGGTGAAGCTGAGACTAAACCAGGAAAGGAAGTGGCAGAACATTGCTGAGAAGAATTCTCAACTATGAGGAAAATCTTCTAGAAAGGCTAAAAGGAGTCCTGGTCCACAGTGCTTAGCTGAGAGCTACCACCTCAGCTCATGGGTGTCAGATGTGCTTGGATGGTAGATGAGCTTAAAACTAGAGGACTGTGCTCATGGTCCCACTCCACCACTTCCTAGTGATGATGGGCAAGTTACTTATCCTTGCCAAGCCTCCACTTTCTCATACATAAAATGAGAATAAAATAATCTCTATCTTGTGGGGTTATGGAGAAGATAAAAATGAGATACTACATAAAGCATGAGAAACACTGAACTATCATCCTTTCTTTCTCTTTTCATCTTCCTGGAGGCCAGATCCATGATTTCTGTCTAGTCAAAGTACGGTTTTTCCTGTAGTCACGTGTGGATGTGAGAGTTGGACCATAAAGAAAGCTGAGCACTGAAGAATTGATGCTTTTGAACTGTGGTGTTGGACAAGACTCTTGAGAATCCTGTGGACTGCAAGGAGACCAAACCAGTCAATCCTAAAGGAAATCAGTCCTGAATATTCATTGGAAGGACTGATGCTGAAGCTGAAACTCCAATACTTTGGTCACCTGATGCTAAGAACTGACTCACTGGAAAAGACCCTGATGCTGGGAAAGATTGAAGGTGGGAGGAGAAGGGGATGACAGAGGATGAGAGGGTTGGATGGCATCACCGACTCAAAGGACATGAGTCTGAGTCAATTCTTGGAGTTGGTGATGGACAGGGAGGCCTGGCGTGCTCAGTCCAAAGAGTCGGGCATGAGTGAGTGACTGGACTGAACTAGAAGAGAATAAAGGAATAAGTAAACAGCTACTTACTGAATCTCTGCCCTGCGCTTTACACTGATTGCCCTCTTAATCTTCCCCAGGGCCCACTAGAAAGGCATTAAGATTTCTCATTTGCAGAGAAGTTATAACTCAGAGAAGCTAGGATGCTTGTGTAAGATCTAACTTGAGGCAGAGAATTCTTTCTTCCAAAATTACCGCACAATCCAGCAGTCAGCCTTCCTCCAGCCCATGCTGCCTTACCACGCTGCCTTACCCTACTGCCTTACCCTGCTGCCTTACCCTGCTGCCTTACCCTGCTGCCTTACCCTGCTGCCTTACCATGCTGCCTTACCATGCTGCCTTACCATGCCCTAATCCCCACAAACTCCATGCCACGGCCCCTACACACCTGCTGCCATGGGAACAGGGCTCCTCACCCATCAGACACACAGACCTGGAAGACAGCCCTGGTTTTACTGGCCAAGCTGACCCAGGCCAGGACAGAGCCAGACATGCCATCCCTGGGCTCAGAATGGCTTGCAAGTCACAAGCACCCTGTTGACAGAGACATCATGCCCAGAGTCCACAACCTAGGAAAATACAGAAGTTCAGAGGAAAGCACTGATCAAAAAACTGTGTGTGTGCTTCTAGCCCACAGGAGCTGAAGGAAGCCTGTCAGGGTAGAGAGAATCCAGAGGAAAGAGAAGCTAGGAAGGATATTTGTGAGTCAGGATGGCAATTTGTGTGTGTGTGTGTGTGTAAAGTCCGTGGTGGGGTGGAGAGTTAGGGGAGACCTCCTTGTCAGCAAACTAAGTTCCCAAATGCCATACAACATGGCTAAAACATTAAAAAAAAAAAAGACTCCCCAACATGGCTTATCCCTTTCACTCTAAGGTACTGAGGTTCAGACATGTCAGAGAAAGGCTGCATTGCATGGTGGAAGAGCTGGGCTTGTCATTCTCGGAGATCTTTGTTCCAATTCTAGTTTCTTCACTACTTTGCTGTGTGAACTAGGTCCTAGATTGGAGAAGAAAATGGCAACCTACTCCAGTATTCCTGCCTGGGAAATCCCATGGACAGAGGAGCCAAAGAGTCGGACACAATTGAGTGACTGAGCACTAGGTCCTAGATATGGACCAACACCACCACAACTCACATTCATGGAGTGCTAACTAAAGAGTGAAGCCCTGTGCCAAGCTCTGAATATTTGCTACCCCCCTGAATCCTTAGAATAACCCCAGGGATAGGATCCATTTTGTTCTCCCTTTTGTGGCTGAGATTGAGGCACTGTGCAGACCTCCACCTCTTCCTGGGGCTCAGAGTGCTCAGCATATATCCTGAGGCACCTTGGGTGAACTCTTGTCCTTTATAGTGCAGGAAGACTCTGACAATCAAAAGGCCAAGGTCAGAAAAAAACAGTTTTTTTTTTTTTTTTTTTTCTATTAAAACCACTTCTGGATAAAGGGGTATGAAGGAGCTTCCTAGAGGGACATTCACAAAGGTTCTGAAAGGCAGGGGCAGTGTGCCTGGAGCCCAGTCTGCTAAATTTGGTCACCAAGACTCACTCCTATTCCTAAGAGTAGTGCTCTCCTCCCCCGGGGCTGGGCTCTGCATTTCCGGAACCTTGGTCTCAGCTCTCTCAGAGCCTCAGAAGTGTTGAAACTCTGTAGAATTCAGGGGAAGTCTGGGCTGGGTCAGAGCCTGTGTATTTATCCCTCTGGGAATTTCCAGCTTTGTGTGGGCTCAATGTCAACAATTTTTATCCGAGAAACTCTAGAGCTGGTCAAGGGCCAAAGTTCTCTTTACCCAGCCCAGGTTATTGGCAAGAAAACTCAAAGCTTACATTTTTATGAAAGAAAGAGATTTGATTGTCATGAGAGGAGAAGGCCAGTGTTTGTCTGATGCCAGGTGTGTGCAGGAGTTTTACATTTGTCCTCTAACTTGGCTCTCATCCTGGAGGCTGGGGGTGAGGGGCACGATACCCATTTTAGACAAGGGAGAACTGAGTTGGCCAGGTACCCAGGGAATAGTAAAACTGGGAGACGTTTCTTTCCAAAGCTAATGATCTTTTCACTGCCTATGGTTCCTTTCTACTTTATCAGCTAACAGACAATAACACGTAGTGGTCTAAGAGTATAAACAAACTGGGTTTATGATGATAGTTAGCTATGTGACTTTAAGTTACTTCATCTCTTTGAACCTGAGTTTCCTCATATGTAAAATGAAGCTGATAATACAAGTGCTTTCTTCATAGGACTCCTATAAGTTTAAACAGATTAATACAGGAGGAATATTTAGACTATGGTCTGTAACATAATATCAACCATTTTAATTTTTTAACTTGACTGAAGAAATGCACTGCTGTTTTCCCAGGTATGTAGTGTACTCTAGGGGAAGGAAGAATTCTCATACAGTGGCTGAGTCTCTGTGCTGGGAGGGTGCTTCAGACTCATTAACCCATTGTGCCTCCCCAGGAATCCTATTAGTGAGGGATTTTACAGATGAGGAAATTGAGGACTGGAGAAGTTAAGCCACGTGACAAATCCTGCACAGCTACAGAGTATTAGAGCTGGAACTCAACCCCTGGCCCCAGCACTTCCACTTTCTCCTTTATCACTCTCTCCATGCCTCTGGATGGAAGTGGTGTAGTCCAGCAAGAGAGCATGTGTGTGTCCATGTGACTAGGGGCCTGCTAGGAAAAGAGGGGTGGTCATTTGCCTGGTGTGGCCCCACTTCACAAAAGTATTATTTCCTGACAGGGCCTCTGCTTGTTTATTGCCATTGAGACTTGAAACGTTCAAAGCACAAAGGAAACTGGCCTTTCAGGAGACTCCTGTAATGATTTGAAATTTGAAGACCCTGGTCTGTGTTTGCTTATTGTCTGCCTACTATGTGTCAGACACTGAGGTTATGAAATTCAATGGAGAAGTGATAGAATTGATTAAAAACTGCAATGAATGTATAGTCATAAACCATGGTAAGTTGCATGAAACAAAACTTTAGAGCGTTAAAAGCAGTAGATGACATGGGGGTCTGACCGATCTAGCCGGGGCTCAAGAGACAGCACATGGAGATCTAAAGGGAGAGTTCACCAGGTAAAGAAGGAGAGAATAAATGTTACAGAGAGTCAGAGCAGCATATGCAAAGGCCCTGAGTGGCAAAAGAGCGGGGACTCTGAGGAAATGAAAGATTCCCATGTGTCCAGAGGACAGAAATAGAGGGGAAAAGAGACTCAGGATGAGGTTGTAAAGCTAGGAAAGGGCCAGAGTTACAAAATCTCAGTGAGCACACAGAATTAGTTTGCTCTAAGAGAATGGGAAGGAATTTAGTTAAAAGGAATTAAGGTTTTGGGGGGAACTTCCCTGGTGGTCCAGTAGCTAAAACTCTATTCCACGTTCCCAATGCAGGGGGCCCAAGTTCAATCCCTGATCAGGAAACTAAAAAGAGTTTTCAAGCCACAACTAAAGATCCCATGTGCTGCAAATAAGACCCAGAACAGCCAAATAAATAAATAAATAGTTTTTTAAAAAAGAATTAAAAATTTTGATAGATTGTAAAAATGTATCCGTTGAGAATACGGTTTATATAAGAGTACCCATCGAGTTGTGAAGAGATGACAAAGTCTTCTGCTTGCCTGTCAGCTTTGAAAGGTAATGAGCGGCCATGGGAATAATGTTCTGGAGACCCTGTGGGTGTATCTGAATCCAGGGGGAATAAGTATTGCCCGCCACTAATGATGGAGGCCTGGGGTAGCCCAGAGCTGGCTGCTCTAATGGAGGCTGTACAAAGCACAGTACCCACTCCAGTGTTCTTGCCTGGAGAATCCCAGGGAGGGGGCAGTCTGGTGGGCTGCTGTCTATGGGGTCACACAGGGTCAGACACGACTGAAGCGACCTTGCAGCAGCAGCAGCAGCATAAAGCAGTGGCTGACTGACACAGGTTTGAATCACACCTCTGCCGTTTGCTGCCTGTCAGAATGTTGGCAGCTTACTTAATCACTCAGGAGCTCTGCTTCCCAAGCTGTAAAATAAACAAAGCAGCATTCACCTGCAAGAGATTTTTGAGGATTATAGGAATTAAAATGTTAAACAATCCAGCTCAAGATGGACTCCATAATAATAAGCTTCCTTAGTATATAAAGGAAATTACAGAGTATAATCATGGAATAATAAAAGTTGAAATTACCTTAGAGTGAGAAAGAAGGAAAAAAAATAGGCCAATTTATTTCATCCTTTCACAATAGATTTTTGACCTGTTTTCTGCATACTGTGAAAACTCTTAGCACAGGGAACTGACAACCAACACGTAGGCTGTGTTGAATCAGGCTTCCAGCAAGAAAGTTTTGGAGAATGCAAGTTGGCTTCAAGTATGAATGCTGTGCAACTGATCTTCATAGAAATAACCAAGTGGGCAGTTTGGTTCATTTGTGTTCATTTACCGGGTTTGATAAATGGGATGTAAACAAGGCACCAAAATCTTAGACACTGAAGCAAATGTTGTATCTGTGCACCCAGAAGGCCAACAAGCAGGAAGTAGACAGGAGACTGTTGGATAACTTAAACACACTGAGAAAGTAAGAGGTTTGCGATGCTGAAGAATTAAGAGGGGATTAGTGAAGACCATTTCCTCAGAGAAAGCTGTTAGTTAGCTGTCAATGCCTGCCACCCCCAGGGTTTCCAAATATATATAACTGGAAATAAGCAAGGACTAGAAAAAGAGCATAAAGTTTAACTTCTTGCCTTTCAAATACATAAGTGTCATATCCCAGAGAGTTGAGAAAAGTTGCAGTTCTGATGAGGGAGCCATGTTTCTGTGATCTTTGACAAGTATGAGGTAAGGTTCCAGAAGACTGGAAATAAGCCAAGTTTCTCATTTTCCAAAGCTGAATTTCAGAAATGATAAGACTATGCCTCTGATTTGGGCAAAACCCAAGAGTATATTTCTAAACACTTAGGCATGAAAATGATCATCACTAGAAGCCAGCACTTGTCTGAGAGGATTACTAGAGTAGCCTGGCCAGAAGCATGCTTTTTAAAAAGTGTATTCTGATTTTAGAGGGAGATTTGACAATTAGGTTCATTAGGATGTCAGGGCAGTGATAAGCCAGGGTCATAGCTGATAACCACTTTCCTCACATACCTTCATGGCTTATTGGTCTAGAGGAGTAACCTTGGACTCACAACATAGGGCTGTGGTTCTCAGTCCTGGCTGATGGTTGGAATAAACTGGGGAAGTTTTAAAACACGTCAATACCTGGCTCTACACTCAGAGACTCAGAGTTTGCTCATCTGTCATTGCCATGAGTTATTTGCATGTATCAACAATTCTCTAGCATTCTAATGTACAAAGGTTTAGCTCTGCTTCCTTAGTGTTGTCTTCTCGGTCATAGGATTCACCATATATTTCTTAAAAACATAGTGAATGAAGACAGAGAAGCCAACTGTGTTATAGTTCAGAGTTTTTATTTGCTTATTTTGAACTTAATTCCATCACTTCCTATGTTTAAAGTGATGGAATTAAGTTTAAAATTAGCAGCTAAAGACTCTCAACAAGCTAGAAAATTAAGCAAGAGACCCTAACAAAATGAAATGTTAGAGAAATAGCATGCAAATAAAATGAGCTGACACGTGTAAAGAGCTTAGAGCAGAATCAGGCACAGAAGAAGTGCACCGCTTGGTATCGCTGCAACATCCAGCCCTCTTATCCTACGAGGTCAGTGCTATCTCCTTGTTAGAAAAACTGAGGCCCAAAGAACATGCCCTCCTGCACCAAGGTCATGAGGTAAGTGGCAAAGTGAGTGGCAGTGAAACTCAATCCTGACTGACTCCAGTGCCCAAGCTCTTGCTTACTATCCTGGGCATTAGGGTTCAATTTGATTTTAGGGCTGAAAGAGGTGTTTTCACTTTATATCACTTTATATATTTTAGACACCCACAGAGGTTAATTTTGCCCAAGGGCACATAGAGAGTAGGAAAGGGAGGACTTGGAAATCAGTTTAATTTAAACACACACACAAATGATGGGGGGGAAATGAAGGGAGAAAGGGAAAAAGGAAATGAAGGCAGGCAGGAAGGAAATGAAGGCAGGCAGGAAGGCAATTCCTATTTGAGGGGCCTTTCCAGAGCAAAAGAAATCTGGGAAGGTTCTGGCTTATCCCACGGAAATGGAATGCATTAGTAGAGAGTTCTGGTTCTGATTAGGGAAAGCCCAAGGAAGCTTCTGGGAAGTGAGAGTCGCTCAGTCGAGTCTGACTCTTTGCAACCCCATGGACTGTAGTCCATGGAATTCTCCAGGCCAGACTACTGGAGTGGGTAGCCTTTCCCTTCTCCAGGGAATCTTTCCAACCCAGGGATCGAACCTAAGTCTCCAGTATTGCATACAGATTCTTTACCAGCTGAGCCACAAGAAAGTCCAAGAATACTGGAGTGGGTAGCCTATCCCTTCTCCAGCGGATCTTCCAGACCCAGGAATTGAACTGGGGTTGTATGCATTGCAAGCGGATTCTTTACCAACTGAGCTATCAGGGAAGCCCAAAGCTTCTAGGAAATGCTCACAAAGAGGTCCTTCGATGTGATCACAGACAATACTGGAATTTTTCTGAACTGAAAAGCTCAATTAAACAGGTGAGTGCTCATTTCAAAGAGAGTATTAAGGGGTAGGAGTTGAAGTTTATGTTCATTGGCAGAGCAAAATTCCAGCCCAGAGTTATGGAGATGGATATTGCAAATGTTTTATAGCAAAACACCAAACCTTGGATAAGGAGCTAGTTCAGAAGAACTATGTAACATGAGTTGTGTCTAGTGCTTGCCTCCACTTGTTAAGGACTTTAGGCCCCAGAGAGTATACCCCAGGGGTTAGGAGTCCCTGGAAGGGATCTCACATCTACTCAAGAATGAGGGTATTTGGGGGGAGAGGATTACCATGTTGCCTCTACTCCATTTTTCTTCTTCTCTTTCAGTCTCTTTCCGTGAGACTTCCTTTCCATGTGATGGAGTTGCTTCATTCACTACTGAGTATGTAGCTTAAATGAGATGACATGTAGTAGGCACTCAACTAATTAAAGTTAGTTATAATAACAGCATCAATAATGGAGAAAACGACTCTTCTGGATCTTTCTACTGATTTAACTACAAGGCCACAGAAATTAGGAGAGACCTGTAGAAGCTAGTTTGGAATACTGGAAGGAAAGATAATTCTTTCCTACTGATGATGGTGATTCAGTCCACAAATGCAGGAGGACAACCCAGCCAGGATGCAATAATGATTCCAGACATGAGTCACTATAGTAACAGGGTCTCTTAAACAAACTCCTGGTGGACGCTTGAGCAAGAAGTCAGATTCCTCCAGCCTGCCCCTCTCAGCTCCAACCACCTTGGAGAATGAGGTTAAAGATAGCGATGCTTTAGAGGGTGTGTGCTGAGGGTCAGGGCCTGAGCCAAGTGCTCTAGACGTATATGTGACCTCACTTAGGTCTCACAGCAGCCTGTGAAGCCAGAACTCTTATTATCACCCTTATTAGACGGAGGGGAAATAAACAGTCTATGGAATTAAAGAAACTACCCATGGAAGAATCAGTTTTCTGATCCCAAGATACGCCCTTAACTCTTTGACACCTTAGAAATCTCTGGCAGATACGGTGTACCCAGACCTCTTCCTCCTCCTCTCACTGGCTCAGACCCAAGACCATCCCTACATCTTGGCCCCCTCCAGTTCCAGCCAGGGTGTTTTCCCTCTTGTGCGAGTCATTATGAAGGACAAGTTTAGCTTCCTGCCCCTACAGCTTTGCTTCTGAACCAGATGGAGGACTCATATGACTCTGAGCCTCGGGTCCCCCGGGAGAGCATGTGCAAACACCAGCTGCCACTGCAGCTTCTTCTGCACACCCAGTGTTGGAGGGGCGCAGATCCGTGCTCTAAGTAGCTGAGCACCCTGGTCCCTTTTGGGTGCAGAAGTGACATCTGGGGGTCATCCTGCCTTGATCAAAGTGCCTACTTCTCAGCATGAAAAGGCAGAGTCCCTCTCAGCATTCCTAGCACATGCATGCTTGCCATGTTGCTTCAGTTATGTCTAACTCTTTGCAACCCCATGGACTGCTGCCCACCAGGCTCCTCTGTCCATGGGATTCTACAAGCAAGAATACTGGAATAGGTGCTGTGCCCTACTCCAGGGGATCTTCCCTACCCAGGGATCAAATCCAACCGAGTCTCTTACAGCTCCTGCATTGGCAGGCAGGTTCTTTGCCACTAGTGCCACTTGGGAAGCCCTGTTCCTAGCACAGATAGACCTAACATTGGGGGGAAAACTATCAGCAAGAGGTGCTGCAGTGGATGGTACTTGTTCTCCCATCTCAGCTGATTTTCCTAATTTCCTTTCTCCAGGATGGAGGCAGCATCCACCAAAGTCAGCTCCTCCTACTGGCAAGAAACTCAGCAGAACCTACACGTGCACTTTGAAGAAGAAACCCTGATCAGTCCCCCAGGTTTGAGGGAGGTTTCTCCTCCAGTTTTCCATGTAGGCCTTTGAAAAGCTTTGTCTAACTGAGTTGCCCTGTTCGTGTCTCAAACTCCCCAATCCTGCATCATGTATACAAGAGGAGATCTGCCACTCTTCTGAATCTTCACGGCCTTCCAGAAAATATGTGCCTTGATCCCATGTTATTTTAAAACTTCCATGGAGAATCCCTAGAGTCTGTATTAAGGATTTCAGAGGAAGATAACTTTGATCTTTTAAAGTTGGGAACTAATCCAACAGTTCTATAATCACTAAAGTGGGCTCAAATACATACAGAGGCCAGATGGAGCCCTGGAGTCCATAAATGCCATCTTACACTGAGGGTCCAAGAGAGTTGACCTGCCTGAGTCAAGATCAATTTTACTGAAAGATCAAGAGCATTCTATTCTCTCCTCGAGTCTGGGGACTTTTCCCATGTTATAGCAAGCTTTGGATACTGTCTCAGGTTTTCTTGGTAGAGGAATCATACAGCCTCTGCAGATCATTTCTCTAATTCCTTGAAGTTCTGTTTTTCTTGAGCCCAGGCTAATAGCTGACCCACTTCTGTCAGGAAATTGCTTGATTGTGGGCGTCTGCAAACAGTGAGATGAGGCTACGTGACCATTGCTCAGAGCCTCCATCCCCCTTCTCGTTCCTGCTGCCACCAGATGGTCCTGAGATATGCCACATCTTTCCTGCAAGAAAAAACATTCCTGAACCATTCTGCCAATCCCCACTGATCATCTTTGGGAATGCAATTCTTCAGCCTCTCCCCTCTTGTCATCATTTCCCCTGTCTTATCTTCAGAGGGCTGGGGGACCTGAGCTGGTCTCATTCCAAGGAGAATCAATCATCTCATGTCAGGCGCTCAGGGGGCTCACGTAGCTGATATAAACTTGCAGTCTGGGAGTTCCGGCTTGCTCATGGGGCCTTACAATGTGTGTGTGACTACGCTATCATTCTCAAAATTATTTATGATACCAATCTTACTCCTTCTATCTTAAGATTCATGTTCTTTAGTCAAACAAATCAAACAAGTGGACTTCTTGCCTCTCACAATTCCCCTGGGAGACTAAAAACAAGATGATGTGAGCTCATAACCCTGGCTTCCAGCCAAGCTTTGATCTCTGATCCCAGCCCTTCCCTTGGTCCTCAGCATGATTCTAGCCACAGTTAGACGACATCTCTTTCTAGCTCTGCTGATGACAGAAGAGGCAAGAAGTGGAGACTATTGAATCAATAGTTACTGTTTCTGGATATTAATTAGTAGGAGGGAGAATAAGACCTTAGAGATGAGATCATTGTTAGCTGGAAGAAAAAGCTGGCAGAAATAGATGGCACTATTGTCCCGTATCATCATTCATCTTTTGAAGCGTGAAACTGATGGCTGACATGCAAAGGCCCGAGGGTTCCAAACCTAGAAACTATGGAAGATCCTTTGAATGCATGGCTTGACATAGGCGAATTTGGGCACTTGTAGTTTTCATATTTGAGGTTTCAGTTATTTTCATGCTACCCTCCAAAGGTCATGTTTAAAATTTTTGCCAAGGCACAAATTTGGATTACACTGTGAAAAGCAAGTCATCTAGCAAATGAGTGAGCTTAGCTTGATGGCCTGGCATCAGATTCTCTATGGTGTTTTATCTCCACTTACACATGATTTCACTACATTCTCACAAAAAGCCCTGTTGGGCAGATATTATACCCTTCTTTCATAGATGAATGTATAGGAGATTGTGGGCTGTCGTAATACTTGTGAAGATGAGGATTTGAGAAAATTTCAGAAAGTATCTCATTTGCATGTCAAGAATCTGCTGGGCTAATTTTCTTCTTCTCTACTTGAAACAATCCAGCCAAAAGAAAAGACACAAGTGCAATCATTTGGAGAACATCTTATAACTCAAGCATCAACTGAGGCTTCTGTAGACTATAAAATCTCATTCAATCTGCTACAACCTTCCATTCTGCCATCCACAAGAGCTTCCTCCCAGAGTTATCTGCCAGCCCTCTGTGCCTTAGGCTCATATGATCAGCTTCCCTGAAGACAAGTACTACCTTTATTACTTTGGGAATATCCCCTGGCCAACCCTTTCAAAGGTTTCTGTAAAAATCTAAAATGTTTTAGGGTTTTGCAGACTTTGCAGAATTTTTTTTTTGGCGGGGACAGGGGATAGTAAAGAAGAGATACATGAAGAAGCACACAGTGGGCCACCATTTCACTCACCCTCCCTCCTTTCCCCTTTTTATATGCTCATTCTCCAAGCCCTCCGAGAGCTACAAGTCATTCTTACGCAATCCTTGGTCCTTCTCTCTAAAATGGCACCAGCCAACTCTTAGACCTCAAGAGGCTTAGAGTGCCCTCAAGATAGGCTATCAAAGTGTTTTCCTGTGAAAATGTTCTTGTACTTGCTGTTGAAAAAATAAAATTTTCTCTCTTTGGTGATTTAACCATGAGAATGGTCCTAAAATGGAACAAATTGCCCCAGGAAATAGGGAGATTGATTTCCCCAAACCAAATACATGAGACCCATTTAGGGAGACACTGCAGAAAGATTTAGATGAACGATTATGCCAAGTTACATTTAAGATCCTTCCAATCCAGAGATCCTTTACTGGAAAAGCTCTGAGCACTTCCAAACTCCGACAACAGGGATTCAAGTCCATGCTCATCTCTCACTGTCTGCAGAAAGGTGGGTACAGCATTTAATTCCCTCCACTACTCATTCTCACAACTGTAAAATGTTGGTGATAATTAATAAATGACAAGAGGTTTCTCAGTTATTTAGCACAATGCTGCTATGTAGTCATAGCATCATAAAAGAGGGCTGCTGATATTATTCATATTTCACTGTCATTGCTGTTTTGTTTGGTTGGGTGATCCAAGTCAAGGAGGCAGTAGAATTTAATGAAAACTTAATTAAGAGTAAAAAGAAAGAAACTCTAGTACCACATTTGCTACTTGTAACCTGAGCGGTGTTAAACAGATCATGTGGCTCATCTGGGCCACCGTTTCTTCTTTGAAACTGTAGGAGGGGGTGGTCAGGATCCTCCTTGACTGCTTTGCACAGTTGTCATCAGAGTGACAGGAGGAAATTCAGGTAACTGTGTCCCAAAAACTTTAATTACCTTAAAAATTGGTCCAAATGACAGAGTTTGCCCCATGTGCCTTAGACGTCTGCCCCAGAGTTTCTGAGTTCTTTTTTCCCTGATGCTTGTCTGGGACCCACCAAGGCATGCCAGCTAATTCATGGTCTCTGAGAAATAACCCCAAATCTTCCCTCAATCCCTCCTCCCCTACTCCCTTGAAAAGCTTACTATTCAGTGGTCCCCACTCTTTGCTGGTTTGAGAACTTATTAATGACTTTGCAAGCTACCATTCTTTAAGAACATATTTGCATTTTCAATAGGAGTTTTCTAGAGACATGATCTCATAAGCCAACAGGAGGTTAAAGATGGAGGAATTATTTTAGAGAAGATGGATCTCCTGGGTCAGTGCTAAAAACAGCCTACTTCATCTAGAGGTGAGTCAGTTTCACTCTGTTTTGTGTCCTACTGGAACTTCCATCCAAAGGCTCTGTTGACCAGCTGTGAGATCCATGGGCACTCATATCCTTGGAACAGCTTTCGTTTTATACCAACCTATGTCTTCTTTATGGACAGAGGCAGAGGCACGGCCAGAGACTTCCCTTCCAATTCTTGGAATTGAATATCAAAGAGATCACAAGCAGAGTAACTACACCCCTTTCTATTTCTTCAACAACAAACATTCACTAAACTCCTACAGTAAACTAGGCACATTGCCAGAATCTGAGCAGGCAAAGCTGAGTAAATGCAAACATAGCCTTAACCAGGAGACTAACCTTTTGATGTGAAACTAAAGAAAAGGACCCCTAATTTCTAATAGTTGAAAGAAAAAGAAAAAAAGAACAGCAACTTTTTACATGCAGTTTCTCATTTGTTTCTCAAATAACTCCATAATCGAATAAATGATCTTTCCATTCAACATAGGAGGCATCTGAGGCTTGGAGGACTTGAGGAATTTGTCTAATGTCAAAAAAATCATTCAACAGCAGAGCTGGAATTTGAGAGGGCAGGTATAATAACTGAGTCACGCCTCCTTAGTCTCCGCCATTCATCTTTGGGATTCTGTGCCTGCGTAAATCATGTAAATCACACTGGATCAAACCAGTGTGAACCAAACAAAAGTACATACTGTATGATCAGCTCACCCTAGTCCATCTCATATATCAGAGGCCCTCTATTCTTAGCCCCTTGCTCTCTCTGCACTGTAAGCTGCTGCTGCTCAGTCGTGTCCAAATCTGTGCGACCCCATAGACGGCAGCCCACCAGGCTCCATAAGCTAGCACCATAAACTAGGCTCACGCAAATGCAAAGTGTGGCTTTGCATGCTCAAAATACTCAGTACAGACCGTGAGGCGAGGTGTTACCTGCTTGAGTCCTTGTCTTCCTCTTTATCAAATGAGTCCTGATTTCACAGTACCTTTTAGAACTAAAATGGGGGAGTCGTGAATAAAACCAGAAGTCTAGTATTAGAACAGTCTTGAAGCTCCTGGGCCTCTTAGCTAGAAACAATAACTTAGAGGACTTTTAGCTCCTCATTCAGGTCCAGAGAGGACTGTAGCTATTTGCAGTTTCCATGACAACCAGTTTCTATAAGTAGATCTGCCCCAAGCACAGTAGAAGCTTGTAATCAGTTCTTAATAAATGTTCACAAATGGCTGATTGATGACTGGAAATATATCTGTCATTCCAGTGTACAGCTTACTCACTCCCAACAGTGAGTTCATAAGCACTTCTACATTAGAGGGAAATTTACCCTAGTGTCCATGGACACTAACAGAAGCAGATTTAAATAAACTTTGCCTGTGCTATTATTATTCAACTCTGTCTTAAAATAGTCTTTCACTAGAATTTCTTTAGCCCAACCAATAATTCTGTATCACAATAGCATATCTTTGGCTCTTCCTCCCCAACCCCACCTGCTATTGCAATAGTTCCAGTTTCCTCAAGCTCCTCTCTGTTCATTCTGGGAGTCCCCAGGATGTTGCCCATCTCATGCAGTGCTCATTTTCCTATTTTCCTGTTGAGGCTTGTAGCACTGCTGTTTTCTGCCATGACCAATGCCAAGGACTCCGTAGTATGATTTTGTTTCTGGAGCATGGTGATCTCTCCCTTCCAGAAGTGAGCTGATATTGGCTTGGACAATAGTCCTTCATAGGGACATGGGAGGCCCAAGCCTCTGGTCCTCCATATATGCTTGGAACTGTGTCCTAGGACAACTACAACTTAGACCGTCAAGCTGCAACCCTTGCTATTGCATTAGCTATGGCAGCATGCGCTTCTGTACACTAGCCTGGATTTGACCAAAGAGGTGATGCTAAGTGTGCAGGCATTATTTGGGTCTCTTTCATTCCTGGTATAAGTAGTTAAGCTAATGCTACTTCTTATTTGTAGAGTGATTGGAGAAAGGAGAACTGAGCCTATTTACTCCTTCTCCTTGTAAAAGGAATTCGGAGACTTTTTCCAAATTAGGAGCCTGTTTCCTAAGTGGGAGACAGTCCCTTGGTGGACTTGAGGGACATAATTTCTCTACCAGACGTTGAGACAACACATCTGACAAGTGAGTTTATAAGGGCAATGGAACAGATTCTTTGAAAGGAAGCTTCTTTCAGATGCCATGTGTGCTTGTTATTCCCTGTCTTGGTCCACATAGCAGTTGATACAGCTGTTAGGGACATTTTAAAAGAGTAGAAGAAATTTAAACAAGAAGACATATAAATAAAAAGAGACAGGGACTTCCCTGGCCATCCAGTGGTTAAGATTTTGCACTTGTACTGCATGGGGCAAGTGTTCGATCCCTGGTCAGGGATCAAAATCCCACAAGCCTCAAGATCCAGCCAAACTGAAGAATAACTTTGGAATTTCCTCTTGGTCCAAGAGTTAGGACTCTCTGCATTCATTGCCAAGGCCCAGGCTCAGTCCCTGGTTGAGAACTAAGATCCCATAAGCCATATGGTGTGGCAAAAAGTAAAAAAGACAAACATAATTGGAGCATAAAATGGAGTTGAAATGAGGCTGAAGCAAAAATGTCATTCAAGAGGCTTTAAGCTTCCCAGCATTGATACACAAAAAGAAAACCTAATGTTATGGGATCCCTAGATTTCTCAGGATTAGTTATAAATTTCTTAAGAAAAGATGGCTATTCTGATACCTGATAGAAATAAATTGCTCTCAAGAAGTCTTGTCAAGTGAGCTGCATGAGTAATTCCAGAAAATGCAGATAAGGAAACAAAGAAAACCACTCAATAGGCAAAGGGCGATTGTAAGCACACAAATTACAGTGCGTGACAATGGAAGATGAAAGGAGTCCCATCCAGAGATGGTAGGCTCCGCCCTCTTCTCCCCACCCCCTGCTGGCCACTCCCTTTCATGTTTTTCCCTTCCCATCTGGCACTCCTCTTTCTACCCCCCTCCCCCACCTTTTTTTGGTCAGTGGCTCTATCCCTCTACTAATATTCCTCTCTTTCAGTAAAATTGCTTCCTCTTCTTGTCCTAAAGTTCAGGAAGGATGTTGCAAGTTATGTGCCTTAAGGCTTTGAGTCAGACTTATGTTTCAACTCAATCTCTATCCCTAAATATTTAACAAGTTTACTGAGTTCTAGCTAAGGCTATCTCATTTAGTCTTCAGACTTGAAAATTCAGCTGTATACTCATCTCCCATGTTTGTACATCTAGTCCTGACCTCACCCTGAAATCCCAACTCTTACATCCATCTATCTAATGCCTCTCAACATCACCACTCAGATCCAGGTAGTCTCTCAAAATGTCCATATGCAAGTACCATGAAGTCTAAGTCTTTTCTCTGATGGTCTCCTGCCCAAGTCTTCTGTACCTCATGAAATGGTATCTCCATTTACCCAGTTACCCAGATGAAGTTGGTCAGTCATGTCTGACTCTTTGCGACCCCATGGACTGTAGCCTACCAGGCTCCTCCATCCATGGAATTTTCCAGGCAAGAATACTGGAGTGAGTTGCCATTTCCTTCTCCAGGGGATCTTCCCAACCCAGGGATCAAACCCAGGTCTCCCACATTGTAAGCAGATGCTTTACTGTCTGAGCCACCAGGAAATTACCACCCAGTTAGCCAAGTCATTTCTTTTTCCACTCCCATTTGAATACATTTGGAAACCAATCTGCTTCACCTTCAAAATAGACCCCAAAATTCAGCCATTTCTTTTCATCCCCAATAACCTAGTCCAAGTTCTCTCTCTCCTGTTTAACTGCTAAAATACCTACATAACCTCCCTATGTCAAATCTTCCTCCAACTCCCAACTAACTTCCACATGGCCTCTACCATAATCTAGCTGAGGCTAAAGCATATCATGGCATTCCTTTCAAAACCCCTCAGTGCTAGCAGGCATGCTAAGTCACCTCAGTAGTTGTGTCCAACAACTTTGCCACCCTATGGACTGCAGCCCACCAGGCTCCTCTGTTCATGGGATTCTCCAGGCATGAGTACTGGAGTGGGGTGCCATGCCCTTCCCCAGGGGATCTTCCCCACCCAGGGATCGAACCTGAGTCTCTTGTGTCTCCTGCATTGGCAGATAGGTTCTTTATCACTAGCACCACCTGGGTAAAACTTAAATTCCATATCAGGGAGTGGTTTCACGGTTGTCTGTATATGACCTTCCCTATCTCTCTGAACTCATCTGTAACCACTTTCCCCTTTATTTGTTACAAGCTAGCCATACTGGTTTTGTTATTCCCAGAACAGGCCAAGTTCACTCCCACCTCAGGGCCTTTGCACTTGTCGTTCCTACCGCCTAGAGCACGGTTCACCAGGTTTTCTTAGGAGTCTTTCTCTCTTTCATTCTGGTATATCAAACTCAGTCTTTGTAAAGAGGCCTTCCCTCCTCATCACCCTGCCCCATTACTTCCCTATCCCCTCCTTTGTTTTTCCTCATACCGCCTATTGCTTTCTGTTATTTTATACACTTCTTTATTTGTTGATTGCCTGTCTCCCTCAGGCAGAATGTAAATTCCATGAGGCAGGGACCTTGCCTATCTTGTTCTAACCTAGTGACAGTGACTGGCACATTAGATGAATTTAATGCATCATTGTTGAGTAACCATGTGAATGTGCCAGACTCCAATGGAAGTTGGGTGTCTGTTAAATGAGTGAATAAATATCACATGTTCTGGGGATGTAACAGGAAACAGGCCTCCTGTATGCTCATGGCACTTAGCAGAAAAGGCAGCCATTAAGTACATAATAACAATAAAATAGCCCCTAGTGGCTCAGTGGTAAAAGAATCCAGGTGCCAATGCAGGAGACACAGGTTTCATCCCTGGGTTGAGAAGATCCCCTGGATTAGGAAATGGCAACCCACTCCAGTATTCTTGCTTGGGAAATTCCATGGACAGAGGAGCCTGGGGGCCACAGTCCATGGAGTCCCAGAAGAGTCAGATTTAGTGACTAAACAATAACAACAAACAATAAAATACAGAGAGGGAAGTTCAAGGAGGTAGCAAGACCTGTAATATAATCTGGTATAGAATTTAACACATTAATTTCATGGTCTTAAGAAACTAACTTCTCCCAACCCTAGTGTCTGCCTATGTGAAATGGGGATAGTAAGAGTATCAGTTGTGTGGCAAGGAAGAAAATAAAAATGTCTGTAAAATGCCTAATATCTAATATATGCTTAGTAAGTTACAGCTATTATTGTTGCTATAAGATATTACTATCTGATATACCTCATAGAACCCCTCAGCATCTTTTTTTTTTTAATGGAATACTGTTGCTTTAAAATGTTGTGTTAGTTTCTGCTGTACAACATAGTGAATCAGCTGTATGTATACATACATCACTTCTCTCTTGGACATCCTTTCCACCCACCCCCTCCCACCTATCTAGTGAACCACCTTCCTACATTTGGGAGAGTAGTTTACATTCTGAATTCTGCTCTGCCAAGTTAGAAGCCAGAGTCTCTTTTTAGCCTTCCTTGAAGCTCAAATCACTGCAGATGGTGATTGCAGCCATGGAATTAAAAGACACTTACTCCTTGGAAGGAAAGTTATGATCAATCTAGATAGCATATTCAAAAGCAGAGACATTACTTTGCCAACAAAGGTCTGTCTAGTCAAGGCTATGGTTTTTCCTGTGGTCATGAAGGATGTGAGAGTTGGACTATAAAGAAAGCTGAGTGCCGAAGAATTGATGCTTTTGAACTGTGGTGTTGGAGAAGACTCTTGAGAGTCCCTTGGACTGCAAGGATATCCAACCAGTCCATTCTAAAGGAGATCAGTCCTTGGTGTTCATTGCAAGGACTGATGTTGAAGCTGAAACTCCAATACTTTGGCCACCTCATGCAAAGAGTTGACTCATTGGAAAAGACCCTGATGCTGGGAAAGATTGAGGGCAGGAGGAGAAGGGGATGACAGAGGATAAGATGGTTGGATGGCATCACCGACTTGATGGACATAAGTTTGGGTAAACTTTGGGAGTTGGTGATATACAGGGAGGCCTGGTGTGCTGTGATTCGTGGGGTCGCAAAGAGTCAGACACGACTGAGTAACTGAACTGAACTGAACCGAAGCTCAAATGTCCATACATAAATCTGGGTTTCCCCTAGCAACCTCATGCTGTTTGATTAGGAAGAGAGCAATGTGATGATACAGACCTTCATGGAGGGAAAGATTGAGGGCAGGAGGAGAAGGGGATGACAGAGGATAAGATGGTTGGATGGCATCACCGACTTGATGGACATAAGTTTGGGTAAACTTTGGGAGTTGGTGATATACAGGGAGGCCTGGTGTGCTGTGATTCGTGGGGTCGCAAAGAGTCAGACACGACTGAGTAACTGAACTGAACTGAACCGAAGCTCAAATGTCCATACATAAATCTGGGTTTCCCCTAGCAACCTCATGCTGTTTGATTAGGAAGAGAGCAATGTGATGATACAGACCTTCATGGACTCCATCTTTTAACAAAAAGGTGGCTGGAGTGTCCAGGCTTGGAGTACAGCATTGGCTGAGTTCTGGCATTCTTGATCTAACATCATCACTGTAGGCTGACGTAGATGTCCCCAGTCATGAAGGGGTATAAACATCTAATCTGCAGGGTGTCTGGATGTTCTTTCTGGCTGAATAGCACCTCACCCTGATTCTCTGCTCCCCCTGGAGATTTTCTCAGCTCCCAAAGATTCTCAGTAAATTCCTTTTCTACTTAAGCTAGTTAGGGTGGGTTCATGTGGTTGCAGTGAAGGACCCAAGTGACACATAGATCATCTGAATAATTAAGCGATTGAGTACCCTATGCGGTGCACACCATGTTGGTTACTGATCAGGGGCTTGTACAGGCCAAAAGTATTGAGGAAGGGACCTTCAGGTAAAAGGGCATTGTTATCTCAAAGGTAACCTCCTCCATGCAGCCTGTCCTGATGGCAGCTGAAGAAGAGTCTTCCTCCCTCTTCTGCCTCTCATATGGTTGAGGCCACTTATTAGCACTTGTCACAACCACCTGGCCTGAAACATTATAATCTGTCACATTCTTAGCTTCCCTTTCAGTCTGCATTTATTCAGGTTTCACTGAGCACCTCTTATGTGCCAAGCATTAAAGACACATCTCACTCCAAAAATTTTAGAGTTTCTCTAGATAACTAACCTGCAAGCAACAACTAAAAGGTGCTATAATGCTAGGTCCATAAGGTGTTAGGTTAACAAAATAATGTAATGTCCAAATGTTTTGAGATCAGACTGACCAAGATACAAATTCTGGCTCTGACACTAGGTGGTGATTTTTGTTAAACTGTTTAGTCTCTTAAGCCTCAATTTCCTCATCTATAAAATAAAGATAATAATGATTAATACATAAGGTGAGTTGCCAACGTGGCGCAGTGGTAAACAACGTGCCTGCCAATTCAGAGGACGCAAGAGATGCAGATTCGATCCCTATGTCGGGAAAATCCCTTGGAGTAGGAAATGACAACCCATGCCAGCATTCCTTCCTGGAAAATCCCCATGGACAGAGGAGCCTGGTGGGCTACAGTCCATGGAGTCACAGAGAGTCAGACACAACTGTGCAACAGCACACACACACAAAACATAAGCTGGTTGTGAAAATTGCATAACATAACGTATATGATTCTTTATAATGTTCTATGAATGTTATTACATTAACAACAACAAATACATCTGATGTTGCCAGGAAATCCTCCACAGAGAGGAAAGGGCTTGTGTTATTACTTAGAGGAAGCATTCTTAATCCAAGCAGGCAGATACACCTGTTCATTTTTTTTCTTGGTCAACAATTAATCATTTTGAATCAATGGTTTCTTGTAACATCCTGGGATGAGGAGTATCCTGTTTTGGTTCTTGTATTTTGCAAACAGAGAAAACTGTCAATAGTTAATTAACTCAGTCAAGTGCATACTACCTTTGTTGTTTAAACAGAGAATGCATTCTGTGGGAAAAGGATGTACAGTAAGTCTGTATCTAATACCAGCTCTGTGCACAGCCTGGGGAGGATACAGAAAGGCATAAGTACTAGGAGATGCCACTATGCTCAAGGCAGGTGAGGAGACCGAGATACACAATGTAGGGAGAAATGTTACAACGATCATTTCATTGTGTTGGGCTAGCTAAAGAAATCAAGACTCACTGTCAAGAGGGGTGGTCAGAAAAGACATCCGAAAGGAGGTGACTTTAAAGCTGCTCTTCCAAAAATGAATAGAAATTAGACAGTGGATACAGAGCAGTCAACGGGAGAGTTTAAGGAGAGTTTAATGTGAGCAAAGCTTTGCTGATGATGACACACAGGCTCATTCAGGAGACCCAGTAGTCAGATTCTCTTAGCACAGAGCATTCCTAGGAAAGACCCACGGAAGACAAGGATGTGGAGACACTTGCTTGATTAAGAAGTTTGGGTTTCATCCTACAGACAACCAATCCCCTTTGTATCGTTCTGATAAGATGTTAGGAATATATACAGACTCTAATAATAGGACATGAAAGACAAAATAATGGAATCAGGAATTCAAATCAGAAGTCATTGCTATCATCCTGACATAACATTGGTTTTGCTGTGGCATTCAAGGGAAGGGATGGATGAGGCAGATAATTTGCCTGAGTGATCACCAGCCCTTGGTGATTGGTTAACTACAGGGAGAGATGAACAATCCACACAACATGAGCAGAAGGGACCCTCACTCCTGCAGTATTTCTGAAAGTGTTGTCTGCAGACCACTTCTAGCAGAATTACTTGGGTGCTTGTTAAAAAATCAGATTCCTGTGCCTTCTTTCAACCTACTGTATCAGAATCATAGGGCCCAAGATCCCCATGAGTATTCATTTTAACCCCAAGTGATATTTCTTTTATGAAATTCAAACAGTTTAATCACACTTGTACACCAAGGTAGAATATTTTACTAAAACTATCTGTTTGAAAAATAGAAAGAGAGTGAATGTATAAACCGATTAGTTCCTCTATTTCTTATATGAATATGTTAAGATGTGTTCATTCTTATTTGTGTTTAATATGATAAACCTGTATTATACTAAACCCATTTTTATACTCAAATCTTCCCAGTCCTCCTTAATGCCTGTTAAAAGATTGAGAGTCATCTGTCTTAGAGGTTATTTGACCAACTGATTTTGTTTTGAAGACATGGAAATAAGTTAAAGAGGTCAAGTGACTTTCCCAAGGTCACACAACTACCTGTAACTAGGATGATATCTTCTCACTCACAGGCCTGACTTGTTCTGCCCTGCTGTTCAAGATTGATATCTGATGGCTGGATGTTGCATGGAAGGTACTATTTCCTCAGTTGCAAAGTGGAATGGTGGAAAGGCTAAGACATAATGGATGCAGGTGTTGCTGTCTTAGAATTCCAGCAAGCTGATGTCTACCTGTCCTGGCTGAGGGAACCATCCATTTAGGAGGCTGCTGCTGCTGTCCTGGTCTTCCTGCCATGGCCTGACTCTTGGATTCTGAGCATGTGGGTTCGTGGGAATATCCACAAGCATGGTCAGATGGCCTTCCTCAGGGTAGCCTGACACATGACCACACAGAAGAGGTTGGTCCACACAAGGGAGGTTGGTCCACACAGACCCTTCTGGCTCTGAGACAGAAAGCAGCACAGGGACTTTTCTTGACATTGTTACCTGAGATATAGCAAGATTTGGACTCCAGTTAACTGTCCTCTTTGAAAAGTCATGTTATTGAGGAGAACACTTACTGAATTTGGAGGGAGAATATATGAGTTAAAGTTCTTTCCTAGCTGTAATTTGGGCTAACTTGATTATGATGTGAGCTTCCCAGGTGGAACTAGTGGTAAAGAACCCACCTGTCAATGCAGGAGACACAAGAGAGGTGGGTTCGATCCCTGGGTCAGGAAGATCCCCTGGAGGAATAAATGGCAACCCACTCCAGTACTCTTGCCTGGAGACTCCCATGGACAGAGAAGTCTGGCAAGCTACATTCCATAGGTTTGCAAAGAGTTGGACACAACTGAAGCAACTGAGTGATTATGGTATATTGTTATTGTGAGAATAAGCTATGTTAATCCCCCTACTTTATAGGTTAAAAAACAGCAATGGAAAAGTAGAATCCCTTGTTCAAAGTTATACAACATGTTAACTCTCTAAACCTCCATTTCCTCAAAATGAGAAAAATTATGCAAGTCTACCTTCTTCACAAAGTTCTGGGAGTCTTCTCTAAAAACATAAGAGAAAATATATGAAAATACAGCACAGTATATAATGTGTGCATCAGGGGCTCTTAAGCTTCTTCTTTCACACGAGTAAGTTAGTAGTAGTCATTCTCTGTCTCACACACACACATGCACAACAATACGATATGATGTACACACACTCACAGAAGGTTTATTTAAAAGGACTTTAAGGACTTCCCTGGTGGGCCAAAGGTTAAGCCTCCAAGCTCCCAATGCAGAGGGCATGGGGTTCAATCCCTGATCAGGGAACTAGGGATGCTGCAACTAAAGATCCCACATGCCAGTCAAAAAAAAAAATATGTATATATATACATATGTATGTATATATATATATGTGTGTATTTTTTTTTAATAAAAAAGGACTTTGAGAAGAAAGTTATTAACTCAGGGTGAAAATGTGTTTATAAGCCCAGTTCTGGGCTTCCATCATGGGCTCTAGTGTGCGGTTTCCTGGGGTAACACCTCTACCATAACTGGTGAGCAGTGTTCTGAGGTTTCCCACATCCTGCATTCTGATAGGCCTTCACTAGCAACACCTCCTCTATCCTGTTCTTTCACTGTCTACCTCCCCTTTTCTGGGGACAGAGTCGGGAATCTAACACATGTGAGTCGAGTCAGGTTGCCTAAAACAAGGGGAGTCTTAACAGGTATTTGCTTGGGGTGCACAGAGAAGGGTCAAAGACTCAGAAGACCGGGGAAGCTTGTGGCTTGGCTATTCTACTTGTAATGGGGTTTTTATATAAACAGCTTGCATTTATTCAAGGAAAAATAGCAAAAAACATTTTCCCAGCTTCAAAATAGATAAAGGCAGAAAGGGAGAGGAGAGGGATTTTTTTTTTAACTCTAAGAAATAATTTACAACATGAATATCCTAAATATGAGTTACCTAAGAGACACGAGAACTGTTTAAATTTAAAAAATAAAATGTTTCCATTCACCTTTTGCAATGTCCCCATTATATAAAATGCAATCAAGCTCTAAGGTCTTACTCTGTCTCAGCATTTCTCAATCAGATAATCTCAGAGTGCTTGTTAAAGTGCAGATCTGTAGGCTTCAGTCCAAACCAACTGATTTAGAATTACTTGCCAAAATCAGTTAAACAAACTTCTAATGAGCTTCTCGTGCACCCTGGAGTTTGGAAACCACTGCATGTCCCTTCAAGCACTTAAAATTATTTCCATTTCTTTCTCAGATAAAATGACCTGTTATTTTGACCTCTTGGATTTTTGTAACCTTTGGGTCACAGTGTCTCCTTACAGGTCACCAAGATCTAGTGTTCACCGTAAGACTCAGCCAAAGATATTAGCGGGAGTAAAACATAAATATTGCCTCATGCTCTCTGCTGTAAATCTTCACACTCCTCTCTTCCTGCTGCAACTTTCTTCACAAACACACAGCAGTAAAATACATCCACCTTTTAAATTTCCTTTCTTGTGTATATCAAAGCTTGAGAAACGCTGCCCTCTCTGTGGTAGGTGCTGAACAAGCCAACATCTTTAACTAGTAGGCTAGTTCCATGAGGAATTTGTGGTGAATGAGTCAGTGGGAAAAGGAAGACAGAGAGGGGGAAAAAATGACAAGAAATGAAGGATCCACACGGTTGTGGTACCAGGAACCAGGGAGTTAGCTTCCGGCCCCAGCTCTGTCATTAACATGTGACCTGGGGTGATGCGCACCCTTCTCTGAGCCATGGGTACTCACCTGGAACCAGGAAGAAGCCTCTAAGGCAGAACTTTCCCCCAGCTGTGTGCCCATTGCAAGGTGTGCGACAGTGGAGGGCCACAGACGGATTGCAAGTATGCTGTGAGTTAGTCTCTCAGCACTCAAGTGCCTGCTGGGGCGTGGAGTAACAGGCTCTGGAGCCTGGTGCCTCTGACTAAGAGGGTCTTCTCACCGCTCTCTGGGGAGTGGTCTCAGCAGGGCAGTTCAAGGCCCACCTCCTAGTCTCCAGAGACGACAACTAGCACGTCGTGCCGCATTCACCACGTGTTGCTCCACGTGATGCCTTGAATCAGCCAAGAAGATGCTCCTCAGCCTGGAAATTTCAAGAGCTGAATTCAGAATACATCGCTAGCCATGCGAGATAAAGGCTGAAGACCAGCAGGGAGTTTATTTGCCAGACTCCTAGAGCTTGGAGCTTAGGCCAAGATGCAGCTAGTTGGGGATAGATAGGTGCAGAAATTGGTGGGGCTTACTGGTCTCTTCACGGACTCAATGGCCGTGAGTCTGAGTGAACTCCGGGAGCTGGTGATGGACAGGGAGGCCTGGCCTGCTGCGATTCATGGGGTCGCAAAGAGTCGGACACGACTGCGTGACTGAACTGAACTGAACTGGTCTCTTCAGACACAAATGGTAACCCAGGATTTCTATCTTCACATATATCAAATTCTCTTGTCCACCTGCAGCTGATGGACAAGAAGTCCATTTAGTGGTGTTCATGCTGGCTGCTGGTGAAAATGTGCTCTTGGAGTACATATGCAATATAGAAACTCAACCTTCATTGTTACTTTGAAACACAAGATAGATAAAAGTTCAAATTTGAAATACTTTTGCTTTATCATAAGAAATTATCTGTATAGGAAAAGGATAAGCTATTAGGTTCTTTAATTTCAAAAGTTATAAATATTCTATTGAATGTAAACAATGATTTAAATGTTTTGCATCATCTGCTTATATGACTGAAGTTTCTTGCTGGGAGAGACTACTAAAAATTTGAAGTGATCATCACTGAAATATCTTGATCAGCATTGCATAAAACCATTTAAAGTGTAATATTTTCTGTTAAAAGGTATGTCACTGAAAGTAAGTTCAAATTTCTCATTTAGAGTTTTGAAATGATTTCATTTAGAATTTTAAAATAAATTTAAATTTTTAATATTTTGTATCCTGTTTTTCCTGTAAACGTATAAAGTGTCAAGACTTTTTTCATTAAGCCTTACATAACTATTCTCAGATTCCTTCCAGTTTACTTTTTGTCCTACATAATTATTTTCATTCTTTTATGTGAACAGGGTGTGAGAGGGGTTGTATACAGTGTCCCAGGGCAGTGGTTTTCAACCAGGGGTGATTTTAACCCCACTCCCAAGAGCATTTGATAACATCTTGAAACGTTATTGGTTGTCACCACTAGGGAGCTGTTTACTGGCATCTGGCGGGTAGACCAAAGATGCTGCTAACCACCACACATTGCACAGAACAGTCCTTCACAAAGAGAATTATTGCTCCTTAAATATCAGTAGAGTCAAGGATAGAAACTCTGTTCAGGGTGTCCCTAAAGTTCTGTGATTCCGACGTAATTGTTCTTGTTCAGAGATTACGATTAGTGATAATGGATATGGCTAAGGATGACCAGCTCTAATCTGCTAACTGCATTTATAATCACCAACCCAGAAGGCAAATAAAACATGGGGGCAGAGCTTCTTGTCTATTAGCTGGGAATCCACCATGGATATCTGTTTGAGATGGTATACATTTCAAGCAGCAGATGTGTAACTTCTGTGAATATAAACTAGAAACCCCAGGTAAACATCTTCTCTCCTTTTGTTTTTAAATTTCATATTCTGGAAGTAGCCTTTTTGTTCCATTGAACTGACACCCATCTTACTTTTCAACAAATGCCCCCTCCTCAATCCAAGTATCACCAGATTTGGTTTAGTGGGATGTATCTCCCAAAAGGTAGAGATGTGCATGAAAGCTTTTCAGCTCATTCCCCCACCCTCAAATCTTCATCCCCACTGTTCCCAGCTACAATGTCTTTTGGAAACTGAAGTCATCCTGTACGTTGCCTTTAACACCTTACCTTCAGGGCTAGACAGTCCTTCTGCAATGTTCCTCTTTAATATATCCTCCCTGTTGAATTTGTAGCACTTCAGGATAATTGAAGTGACGGAAGATTCAAGCAATCTGGGTGGCCAAACTCCTTTATCATGATGACTCCTACCATCCCCTCAGTCAATTTTTACAACAGATTCACACATCCACCTGCTACAAAGAGTAGGTTTAATGGAGCATTGTGTTCTCAGTCATTCTATCGTGTCTTACTCTTTTCGGCCCCATAGACTGTAGCCTGTCAGGCTCCTCTGTCCATGGAATTTTCCAAGCAAAAATACTGGAGTGGGTTGCCATTTCCTTCTCCAGGGGATCTTTCCAACCCAGGGATTGAACCCGTGTCTCTTGAGTCTTCTGCATTGGCAGGTGGATTCTTTACCAGTGTGCCACCTGAGAAGCTCCCTTGATGGAGTATTAGATACTTAACTTTATCCTAGGATTTAACTGAGGATGGGTAATTCTGCTAATCCCTCCTCTTGGAGAGAAGAATATCAATAGTCCCAGGGTCTATGTCTATGTGACATATATAAGCAAGTCATTCAGGGCTTCACTTTGCTCCTATGTAAAAGAGCAGTAATAGATAGGAAGCTGTTGAAATTCATTCCAACTTAGGGAAAAATGGAAAAAGCACTGAGATGTCTTAAAAAATATGTTAGAATTAGGAAATGCATGTTTTATGGTATTGACTTGTCGCTAATGGTGTCATTTCCACTGAAATGAGGAAGTTGGTTTTTACAGTTGAAGTCAGGAAGTAGTTTATATCCTCTGGAGGGTTTAGAGTCCCTGGAAGATAATGGTCATTGATGTGACCTGTGACAGCACTTAAGCACTGAAGAAATCAATCTATTAATTCACCTAAGGAATATATGCTAGATTTCTAGTATGCTCTTTGAGAACAAAAAGATTTGTTTCTATTTTGCAGAGGAGAACATGAAGGCACCAGATAGTTAAAGGGATGACAAGCAACATCACAGCTCTGACCAAGGAGGAAGAGGAAGGGCAGCAGGGTACAACAAAATGTGTCCAGAGCAGTTAAAATTTTTGCAGTTCTCAGTTTCATGGCTTGAATCCTGCTTGTGTGCTTCTCTGGCTATGAATGCAGCTGTTGAAGTTGAATACTCATCATTAAATGCCTTATTATTTATAGTGTTAAGTTGTTAATCAGAAATAAGAACTTATTGTCATTTTTTAAATACTTGATTTATTATTTTGCTTGTTTAAAAATACTTCTGACCTTTTCCTCACACTTCTAGGTCATCCTCACCAGAAGGACAACATCTAATATTCCTCCACAATGTATCCAACATTTCTCCCCCTTTCATTTCCCTCCAGTTTATAGCAGATGAGTTGCAATATCAAACTGAAATTCATGATGGGGATTTGAACTATGGACACTGACAGTCCAGGTAAGAAAATGTGTCCTGCTGATGTGTATCTCAGGTTACAGGCCTCCCTTTCTACCTTCTTTCATAACGCTCCCTCAGGCAGGGTTCTGTTACTCACCCACTAGATCTGAATCTGTGTTGTTGTTGTTGTTCAGCTGCTCAGTCATGTCCAACTCTTTGCCGCCTCATGGACTACAGCATGCCAGGCTTCCCTGTCCTTCACTGTCTCCCAGAGCTTGTTCAAACTCATGTCCATTGAGTTGATGATGCCACCCAACCATCTCATCCTCCACTGCCCCCTTCTCCTGCCCTCAATACCCTGAGAGTGTTGGCAAAGCAAAGCAACCAGAAATGTGTTCAGGGAACTGCCTCTAGCTTGCATACTAGTTAAAGATCTCTGTCCTCACTGGCATTTTTTTATTGTCCATCTTTTTCATTTTTGGCCACTATAATAGTTTTTAGTAGTATTGCACTCTAGTTTTAATTTACAGCTCCCTGTTCTTGCCTGGGAAACCCTGTGGACAGAGGCATCTGGTGGGCTACAGTCCACTGGGTCACAAACAGCTGGACATGACTCAGTGACTGAGGATACTTGCAATGGTTAATGGTGTTAAGTGTATTTTCAAGCTCTAATTTTCAATGCCGATATTTGTATCTATTGGGTTTACCAGACGATTCGTTTGGGTTTTTCTGTAACATCTTATGGAAAAATCAGAGCAAATTTTTTTTGGCCAACTCAATATATCTGTATCTCCTTTGGTGAAGTGACTTGAATATATGTATGACCAAGTCTTTTATCAGATACATGATTTGCAAACATCTTCTATTAGGCTGTAGGCTGTCTCTTCATTCTCGTAACAGAATTTTTCAAAGATCACTTGTCTTAAAATTTCATGAAGTCCAATTATCAATTTTCATTTTTACATATTATGCTTTTGGGGTCATACCTAAGAAGACTTTGCCTAACCCGAGGTCATAAAAATCCCCTGTGTTCTAGAGGTTTAGAGGTTGTGTTGTTTTCGGTTTTAAATTTACATCTATAATTCATTTGAAGTTATTTTTTGGTATATTGTACACGATGCATCAAACTTCATTTTCTGCATATAGATATTTATTTGTTCCGTTACTATTTGTTGAAGATTATCCTTTCTCCACTCATTTCCTCTGTGCCTCATCAAAAATCAGTTATCACATACATGTGGTCTATTTCTGGACACTCTATTTTGATCCAATGATCAATTTGCCTAGATTGGTGCCAATATGGTACTGTTTTCATTACTATAACTTTATAATAAGTTCAAAATCAGGTAGCGCTAATCCTCCAACTTGACTCTTCTGTTTCAAAGTTGCTTGGGCTATTTTGAGTCGTTTGCATTTCCGTTTGAACTTCACAGTCAAATGATCACTTCTACAGAAATTGCTCAGGCAGCCCACCCTGCTTCTCTGTATTCCCCCTCCCTGTCCACACCTGGACTCTGGGCGATGACCCGGCTGAAGGAGGACACATCTTACCTATTTCTCATATCTCAGGTAGCACTGTCCTTCATTGTTTGATGTCCAGTGCCTTGAAAACATCATTTCACATATTTTGCCTTTTTTGTTTTTGGTTGTTTCAAGCAGGAGGCTAAATCTAGTTCCTGCAGCCCTATCTTAGCCATCAGCAGACTTGTGGTTACAATTGTTTGTTATCTTTTAGACTAACACACTGAGCTCTGTACAGAGAAGACATCATGTCGGAAATTACTTCAGCATACTCTTGACATCAGAAAATGTGTGAGACGTAGATGAAACACCACTGGCTCTGAATTGATAACTGTTCATACTGCTGATGAGTATAATGAAACTAATTATACTTCAAAAAAGAAAAAAGTTTTTATATGGACTTGACATTTTCTATAAAAATTTCCAACGCAAAGGTATTAATATCTGCCTGTCTCATGAGATTGTTGTGAGGATTAAATGTGGAATTATATGTAAAGTGCTTAGCACTATGCTTAAAACTTAATGAAGAGTAGCTATTAATACTGCATAATGGTATGAAAGCAGCCAGCAAAGATATACAAAAGTCTGAGTTTAAAATCTTTCATAAAGGGAATTACTTGGTTGCCCAGTGGTTAGAGTTTGGGGCTTTCACGCTAGGGCCTGGGTTCGACCCTGGCCGAGAACTAAGACCCTGCAAAACATGCTGCTGCTGCTGCTAAGTCGCTTCAGTCGTGTCCGACTCTGTGCAACCCCAGAGATGGCAGCCCACCAGGCTCCCCCGTCCCTGGGATTCTCCAGGCAAGAACACTGGAGTGGGTTCCCATTTCTTTCTCCAGTGCATGAAAGTGAAAAGTGAAAGTGAAGTCGCTCAGTCGTGTCCGACTCTTAGCGACCTCATGGACTGCAGCCTACCAGGCTCCTCCGTCCATGGGATTTTCCAGGCAATAGTACTGGAGTGGGTTGCCATTAAAAAAATACTTTCATAAACAACTGATAGAAGCCGTTTCCTTAAGTATGATTACAGCAGTGGTCTCTGGGGTGAAGGAGATTCAGTTTGGATGTTCCCCCCTACAGGAAGTCTCCTAAACTCACCCACTAAGTTCAGTGTCTTCTCTCTGAATAGCTACAGCATCATTTTCCATGCATTCCAAAAGCGCTTACGCAAAGTCTGATGGCTCTCCATTTATGTGTCTGCCTCACATCTCCTGATATCTCCTTACATTCATCTCTGTATCCTTAGAGACCAGCATACAGCAGATACTCAAAACGTGCTTGCTGAACTGGTCTACATGATTTTCTCACCTGCCCATCTCTGAGACCAATGTCTTTGTGTACACTTTGTTCCTGCCTCTGTGTATAGTTTGCTCTGGGTGGGTGCTTTCCTGTTACAGGGCCTTGGCATTCATTTTCTGCCTACGTACTTCCTTGAGCTCACTATGCCTACATGCTCAGTCACTTCCGTCGTGTCCAACTCTCTGCAACACTATGGACTGTAGCCTGCCAGGCTCCTCTGTCCATGGGATTCTGCAGGCAAGAATATGGGAGTAGGTTGCCATTTTCTATCCCAGGGGATTTCCCTAACCCAGGGATTGAACCCATGTCTCTTACATCTCCTGCAATGACAAGCAGCTTCTTTACCACTAGCGCCACCTGGGAAACCCCAAGCTCACTTTAAGAAATGGGTATATTTTCGTTGTGTTTCCCAGGTGGCACAGTGTTAAAGAATCTGCCTGCCACTGCAGGATATGCAGGAGACACAGGTTCAATTCCTGGGCTGGGAATATCCTGTGGAGAAGGAAACGACAACCCACTCCAGTATTCTTGCGTGGAAAATTCCATGAACAGAGGACCCTGGCAGACTACAGTCCATGGGGTCATAAAGAGTGGGGCATGACTGAGCAACTGAGCATGCATTTTTTTCCAATGAATTATACCACCACGAAGCTCTGCATCTCTCCAGTCCTTCTCCAAAGACCTCCTCCTGAGTGGTGGCTTCTTTAAGCCAGGCAGCCAGAGCTCAGGGCCCCAGGAAGGAGGCGACGCCAAGGCAAGGGCACTGAGGGTGAGCACAGACCTGCCTGTTGCTGCCCTGAGACCAGTCAGAGCCTTGCCTCCTCTTAGCCCACATGCAGTCTGACTAAGGTGAAACATTCGGTCAAGAAATGAAGGAACTTAGAACCATCATTGAACTCTGCAGTTTGTTCAGATTTTCTTCTGAAAGAGAGTAACATTCTTACAAACCAACCAGAAAAAAAAAAAAAAAGGTTTTGTTTCCTATCCCCATAACTGACATGGAACTACTCTGGTTGAAAAGGCTGGAAGGAACAGTCTTTTTCTTTTTTTTTTCAAACTTAAAAAACTTTTTATTTTGTATTGGGATATACCCAGGTGGCACTGGTGGTAGAGAATGTACCTGCCAATGCAGGAGACTCAAGAGACTCAGATTTGATCCCTGGGTCTGGAAGATCCCCTGGAGGAGGGCATGACTACCCCTTCCTGTATTCTTGCCTGGAAAATACCGTGAACAGAGGAGCCTGGCCAGCTACCGTCCATGAGGTTGCAAAGTCAGACATGACTGAAGCAACTTAGCACATATAGCACACATAGTAAATTAGGGGAGCTTCCCAGGTGGCTCAGTTTGTTCAGATTTTCTTCTGAAAGAGAGTAACATTCTTACAAACCAACCAGAAAAAAAAAAAAAAAGGTTTTGTTTCCTATCCCCATAACTGACATGGAACTACTCTGGTTGAAAAGGCTGGAAGGAACAGTCTTTTTCTTTTTTTTTTCAAACTTAAAAAACTTTTTATTTTGTATTGGGATATACCCAGGTGGCACTGGTGGTAGAGAATGTACCTGCCAATGCAGGAGACTCAAGAGACTCAGATTTGATCCCTGGGTCTGGAAGATCCCCTGGAGGAGGGCATGACTACCCCTTCCTGTATTCTTGCCTGGAAAATACCGTGAACAGAGGAGCCTGGCCAGCTACCGTCCATGAGGTTGCAAAGTCAGACATGACTGAAGCAACTTAGCACATATAGCACACATAGTAAATTAGGGGAGCTTCCCAGGTGGCTCTAGTGGTGAAGAACCCTGGAGAATCCCATGGGAGAGGAACCTGGTGGGCTACTGTCCATAGGATCACAAAGAGTTGGACATGACTGAAGCGACTTAGCACACAGCCAGTTAACACTACTGTGGTGGTTTCAGATGAACAGCGAAGGGAATCAGCCATATGTACACATGTATCCATTTTCCCCTAAACTCCTCTCCCATGGGAGGAACAGTCTTTCTCTCATTCCCTTTTTTTGCCTATCCTCTGAATACACACACACACACACACACACACACACACTTTGTCAGTTGAAGACATCTCTGAAGAATTCTTAGGTCACTGAGAATCAAGAGCACAATTTGAAAATCATTGCTCAAATTGAACACTTTCACTTTGAAGAAAGTTATAAGGGGATGTTGTTTTTGGGAGCCAATGCCTAGAATTTCTGGTTTCCTCTCTTTCTATTAATTAATCTACACTGCCACTCTTAACAAAAACAACAAAATTCTGCATCGATGTGTCCATCTTCTGAGTGTCAGAGCTATAGAAATCTTCCCACTGTGGAACCAATTTTAGCAGAAGTGCTGCTGGAAAAAATCACTGCCTTGAGCAATTAATCAGAGGAAAGGCAGAACAGACAGAGCAAGAGGATTTTTAGGATGGTGAAAAATACCCTGCATGATACTATCAGGATGGACACAAATCACTATACATTTGATGAAATGAACAGCAGAATGAGCAACACTGAAAATGAATTCTAATATAAACTTAAGACTGAGAATGAATCCTACTGTAAACTTGAGACTTTAGGTGATTTCGATGTGTCCATATAAGTTCATCAACTGTAGCAAATGTACCACTCTGGTAGGGAATATGTTGATAATCGGAGGCAATGCATGTGTGGGGGCTTCCCAGGAGGCAATGCATGTGTGGGGGCTTCCCAGGTGGCGCTAGCGGTAAAGAACCCACCTGCCAATGAAGGAAACACCAGAGGCAGATTCAATCCCTGGGTCCGGAAGATCCCCTGGAAAAGGGCACGGCAACTCACTCCAGTGTTCTTACCTGGGAAATTCTACTGAGAGAGGATCCTGGGGGGCAACAGTCTACAGCATCACAGAGAGTTAGACATAACTGAAGCTACTTAGCATGCACATATGCATGTGTGGAGTAAGGTATACACAAGAAATCTCTCTGTCTTAATTTTGCTGTCAACCTAAATTGCTCTAAAAAGATAAAGTTATTAAAAAAAAAAAAAAGGTTGAGTCAGAAATGTTTTCAGCTTTTCTCAGAAAGAAAAGTCTACATGATGTCCAGATTATGGTGGTTTGAACAGCAGAGACAGAAAAATCGCATGATTAGAAGGCCAAAAAGCATCAGAAGCTGCACTGTGTGTATTTGTGAGTGGTTTTATGGCACCACTCAGTGGGCAGAAAGCAGTATTGTCACCAACCCTCAAAAATCCTATTCAAGAATGTTTATAAAAAATTTTCAATCAACAAATATTTATTTGAAAACATTTAAATATGTTTGGCTTTACTCTAACCACTGGGAGTATAGCAAGTGTTATTTACAAAAACCTACACACTGATTTCAGAAATATCTGTCCATGTTATTTTTATAGGAATCCCTAATCAGCTGTCTGCACTATAAAAAGGTCAGCCAGGCCTCTAAGATCGCTAAAACAGATCTCCTTCCTAACTCCTTAATCTATGATCTAAAGTGATCTCAGGCTTTCTCAGAGTCTACAAAATTGAGAACTTCAAAACCCCAAGCTTGTGGTTTGGACATTTGTGGGGAAGCAAGACTTTCACAAAACTTCCCTTGGAATATTACCAACCAGCTGATATCAGTTTAAGAATGCTTTCTTAAGTCTTGGGGAATAAAGCATCTAGATTTGGGTCATTCCCGTGGAATCCTGAAAACAGGTGACTTATTATGTGTCCAGGGCACAAAAGGTATTTGACCAATTGGTAAATTTTCTTTCCTTCCAATTTATCCCTCCACTCTGTGAGTGCTGATCGGATTCAAGTTGGAAGGAACTATGGCTTGAACCCAAAATAAGCAGAGAAGATGTCTTTGATGGACACCCTGGATTGCTTAGACAGGCCAAAGAGTCTGCTGCTAGGGGAGCTCTTACTCGGCCATTTTCTTTGGATTTTTTTCTGAGTCTGATTCACAGACCATTGGATAAATCTGAAAAGTTTCTTCATTCCCTTTGATCAGTTATAATCCTTTTTTTAAAATTGTTTTTCAGTTGCATAAATAACAGAAAAGCAATTTCATCCCTCTGTCTTTCATTTCTCTCTTTAGAAAAATAGTGTGAAATAATTGGACATAGATAATCAGAAGACATGTTATATTTCTAGAGAATGTATGCAGAAATTTTTAGAGTTTCAGACAATCCACACTCAGCCTGCCTGGAATGCTACTTTATCAAAGAAAGTTCCGGTTTTCAATTTCTGGGAATATGATCAACTAGTTACATTAAAGGGCCTTCAGATAAAATATAATTAGATGAATTACACAAACACAGTAAGCTAATGTCCATGTATTGCAGCACTTATTAGAGTGAAGGAAATTTCTGAGGGTCAAAGAACTAAGTGAGCAGTAATAGTAACAGTTAACAGGAATTAAGTGAGGGGAGGAGGGAGCTCATCTTATAAGATGAGATGGCCTGGAAGGAAATGTTCACATCCTTGTAACCAACATGCCCAACATAGACTCTTGAGATTCTTGTAGATTTCATTCAATAGAATACAAACCACAATTAAAACACACACACACAAGGAACAATTGAGAGGCAGCAGCAACAATAAGGGCTTCCCAGGTGGCACTAGTTGGTAAAGAATCCGCCTGCCAATGCAGGAGACACAGGAAATGGGGGTTCAGTCGCTGGGTGGGGAAGATCCCCCAGAGAAGGAAATGGCAATCCAGTCCAGTGTTCTTGCCTGGAGAATCCCATGAACAGAGAAGTCTGGTGGGCCCAATCCATGGGGTTGCAAACAGTTGAACATGCTCAAGCAGCACTAGAAATAATAAATAGAAGACTCATACATTCCAAAAACTTCAGGTGGAATGATCTGATGAAAATGTGAAATAACCATGCGTAAAATGTTCGAAGAAATAAGAGAGAAAATAAAAAATGAGAAACAAAAAATTGAGCATTCAAAAAAGATAAGACAGGTTTTAGAACTAAGTAAGAGTAGTAGATTTCAAATACAGACACATATCTCAGTGGCTGAATGGAACAGAAAATTAAACAGACCTAAAAAGGCAATGAGTTGGAAAATAAAACTTGAAGGAATTACCTATAATGTAGTGTAGAGAGAAAAAAATATATATCTATAAATAGAAGACCAAGAGATACAGATCCTGGAAAGTAAATTTTAACATAACTAATTGGAGTCATGAAAGTAAAAACTGGTATGCAAGTGGGAGGGAACCTTTAAAAACAGCCATTGAGAGGGTGGACCCTGGAGTCACATGGCTAGAACTCACAAGCTGGCTCTCCCATTTCTAGCTTTGTGACTAGAGACAAGTATGGTAAGCTCATTGCAACTATTAAATATGGACAATAAAAGCCTCTATGGTGTTGTAAGCATTAAATTAGTTCTTACACGTTAAACACTTAGAATATTGCTTTACATTAAAAAGTTCTTTAAAAATCTTGCCCAGTTCAGTTCAGTCATTCAGTCGTGTCCGACTCTTTGTGACCCCATGAACCATAGCACGCCAGGCCTCCCTGTCCATCAGCAGCTCCCAGAGTCCACTCAAACCCATGTCCATCGAGTCAGTGATGCCATCCAACCATCTCATCCTCTGTCATCCCCTTATCCTCCTGCCCTCAAGCTTTCCCAGCATCAGGGTCTTTTCAAATGATTCAGCTCTTCATATCCCATGGCCAAAGTATTGGAGCTTCAGCTTCAACATCAGTCCTTCCAATGAACACCCAGAAATTATCTCCTTTAGGATGGACTGGTTGGATCATCTTGCAGTCCAAGGGACTCTCAAGAGTCTTCTCCAACACCATAGTTCAAAAGTATAAATTCTTTGATGCTCAGCTTTCTTTATGGCCCAACTCTCACATCCATACATGACCACACGAAAAACCATAGCCTTGACTAGACGGACCTTTGTTGGCAAAGTAATGTTTCTGCTTTTTAATATGTTGTCTAGGTTGGTCATAACTTTCCTCCCAAGGACTAAAGTATCAATTCTTTGATGCTCAGCTTTCTTTATGGCCCAACTCTCACATCCATACATGACCACACGAAAAACCATAGCCTTGACTAGACAGACCTTTGTTGGCAAAGTAATGTTTCTGCTTTTTAATATGTTGTCTAGGTTGGTCATAACTTTCCTTCCAAGGACTAAACATCTTTTAATTTCATGGCGGCAGTCACCACCTGCAGTGATTTTGGAGCCCAGGAAAATAAAGTCTGCCACTGTTTCTTCATCTATTTGCCATGAAATGATGGGACTGATGCCATGATCTTCGTTTTCTGAATGTTGAGCTTTAAGCCAACTTTTTCACTCTCCTCTTTCACTTTCATCATGAGGCTCTTTAGTTCTTCACTTTCTGCCATAAGGGTGGTGTCATCTGCATATCTGAGGTTATTGATATTTCTCCCAGCAATCTTGATTCCAGCTTGTGTTTCTTCCAGCCCAGAGTTTCTCATGATGTACTCTGCATATAAGTTAAATAAGCAGGGTAATTCATTATTTTTTTCAGCCAAATACATGAAAGTGTTGTAACCATTTGTTCCTCTGAATCTCATTGGGGGTGTGCTCAATTGCTTTACTCATGTCTGACTATTTCTGACCCCATGGACTGTAGCCCACCAGGCTCCTGTGTCCATGGGATTTCCCAGGCAAGAATCCTGGAGTGGGTTGCCATTTATTCCTCCAGGGATCTTCCCAACCCAGGGATCAAAGCCTAGTCTCCTATGTCTCCTGCATTGGTAAGTGGATTCTTTACCACTGAGCCATCTGGGAAAAAAAGGGGCCATGTCCATTATACAGACTGTAAGAACAACTTATGAACCAAAGTATGTCCCCATGAGTAGGAATTCGCAGTCTTTTACTAGTATCAAAAAAGAAAAAAATGTAAAGCATCCAACGTCTTGTGTTTTTATCTGGAAGTCAAATGATATAGGTAATAACAAGCTTAACCTTTGGGAAGAAATGTTCAGTCAAAAGCCACAGTTTTTATCCAAGAAGATCCTTCTTTGCTTCAATTTTTTAACAAATAGATGCTTTCCTCAAAGACTGTGTATTAAGTTTCTAGGGCTATTGTAACAAAAACCACAGGCTGAGAAGAAATGTTCAGTCAAATGCCACAGTTTTTATCCAAGAAGATCCTTCCTTTGCTTCAATTTTTTAACAAATAGATGCTTTCCTCAAAGACTGTGTATTAAGTTTCTAGGGCTATTGTAACAAAAACCACAGGCTGAGTGGCTTAAAAAATAAGAATTAATTTGCTCATTTAATCTTGGAAACTTGAGTTATAAGAACAAATTATCGGCAGGGCTGGTGTCTCCTGAGACCTTCTGTGGCCTCAGATGGCCTACAGATGGCTGTCTTCTCCATGTCTTTCCACGGTCATCCCTCTGAGTATTGTGTGTCCAAATCTCCTCTTAGAAGGTCACCAGTAGTGTTGGATTAGGACCTACCCTAATGAGCTTATTTTAACTTAATTAGCCCTTCAAAGACTCAATGCAATCACTTTGAAATACTAGAAGTTAGAACTTGAGCATATGAAGTTTGGTTGGACACAACAACACAATTTTGGCTCCCCATAACGGATGGTGTCATACTTCCAAAGTAATAACTTGGCTGGGCTAAACTGGTTGGGTCTGACTGAAAGATGAAGCTTAGTTGGACCTCTACATTGTTCTCATCAGGAGGCTGGGTACAGTGGGCTACTCAAAAAAGAATGACACATCCTTAGATTTAAGGAGATGATCAGCCACAAGGGGAAATTTTCTCACAGATTCTTTACCCTGACTCTTGGAATCTCCCAGATTCCTTGATTCAAAACAGGTTTTACGTCTTCAATGGATACAGAGGGCCCTGGAAGCCCCATGAATTAAGGCGGAGCTACAGTACTTACCAAGTGAGGGTGGCTAGAAAGTCAACAGATTAAGGTGCTTCACTTGATATCTTACCATCCAATTCTTTAACAAAGCC
>SJXQ01000035.1:0-50205 GCA_006408695.1 Aepyceros melampus | reverse complement strand
CATCCTGCTTTTTGGGACATGGGAAACACTACACATATGCAGAAAGGATCCTTGGTTGTCAAAAGTCATGGGATAATGCCAGGCCTTAATGAGTCTTGCTCCTCACAGAAGCCTTCACTTTGAGATCTATCTTGACTGAGGGGTACGTGCGCGCCCAGGGTAAGGTTGCAGAGTAGGTCAGGTGTGGGAAAAGAAACCAGATATTGGCTAAAGGTAAACAAAGACGTGGAAGAACTGACCTATATAAATGACTTAACCACCTCTTTACTGCACTGCTTCTCACTAGAGGGGACCCTCACACCCTTGCTCTCCAGGTGTGCATCTCTGCCTTGCTCCTGTCTTAACTAAACAAACTTTCTCTGTGTGCTCTCCCACTTGTTGTTGAGCTATGTCTCTAAAAATAAACTCTGTACCAGCATTTACACTTTTTGCCTCTGTGACAAATGCATTTTTGACTGGGAGCAAAGATCCAGGGAAAAATAGCTTCCAGGCTCTAGCCCTTGCTGGTTTGGTGGCTAAGGCTTCTGGTTTTTGTCCAGGCTGAAAGTGAAAGTGTTAGTTGCTCAGTCATTTTCAACTCTGCAACCCCATGGACTGTAGCCCATAGCCTTTCAGTCCACGTGATTCTCCAGGCAGGAATACTGGAGTGCTAGCCATTCCCTTCTCCAGGGGATCTTCCTGGCCCAGAGATAAAACTCAGGTCTCCTGCACATCAGGCCAGTTCTTTACCGTCTGAGCCCCTAGGCTACCCAGGTTCAGCTCCAGGACAGAATTAATATCTCATTTCACTCCACTGCTCACTGCCGCCTCATCCACCAAAATCACTAAGTGCACCAATTTAAATGTTAATCACATCCAAAATACCCACAGACAGTATAATGTTTCACTACATATCTGGCCATCTGTGGTCCAGTCAAGTTGCCACAAAAAATTAACCATCTCTATTAGGGTATACCTCTATTACCCCCCAAGTCACAGATGAAACTCAAAGGGACAAAGAGTTGCCCAAGAATACAGAATTGCAAACTGACAGAGCTGGATTTTCAAATTTCATTTCATCGGAGTCTACTGCACCAAACTCCACTTCTTAGAATCCCAAACTTCAGAGTTGAATGAGCCCTTACAGATTCTCTAGTCCTATCTCTTGTTTTACTGAAAAGTGAAAGCTGAGGGTCACACAGCTAGTTATGGAGAGAGCTGGGGGTCCAGCTTTGGCTAGCGCTCCTTCTGTCCATATCACCCCTGCTGTTAAGCTCTTAGTCAGAATCCAGCTCCATCTTTGGCCACTTGTTCCAACCCAGCCTGTAAGGAGAAAGAGCCTACTCTGGGGTCATGTTCTGCCCTCAAGGTCTCAACAGTGATGGCGAAGATTTCCACAGGTAAGCCCCCATCCAGCCTTTCACCATTTGCAGCCCCCCCCCCAAAGGTTGACCAGGTGCAGAAGCCCAGATATTTTGCAGGTAGCCCATTGACACCTGTTTTCCTCCTCTGGTGGAGAAAATGTTGCTCCAAGATCCTGATTTCAAGAGGGTGGGCCTGCTTCAGGGGGTAATCTTCTCTGTAGGAGGTTTCCCTTTGAGGAAGCTCATTTCTTTAGGGTCATAAATGACTGGATCCCAGGATGCTAGAGAGTTCCAGAGAAGTAAGGAGTAGGGGAAGGAAAGGAGAGGAAACTTTACCAGAGAGAGGCTACCCCAGGAAAATTTTTTATAGATAATGCTGTTAGCCTTTGAGAACTTGCATGTCAGCCGCTAGTCTAAGTAACTCAGAGTATCTCAATTGCCCTAGTCACCCCACAAGGTAGGTGCATTTTCTTACCCCATTTTACTAAGATTAAAAGAAAAACTGAGGAACAAAGATGCTAAGCGATGTCCACAAGGTCACACAGAATAGCTGAGGAGCTTATTTTTTACCTCTGTCTGTCCAAATTCAGAAGCTGGGTCCTAACTCTTGCACAGAAGTTTTACAGTTTGCAAAGCATCTGTCCACCAGTTATCTCATTGGATTTACAATGTATGCCTGTGAATTAGGGTTTGCTATTTGATGGATTTCCTTCAAGTTTACTAAACACCCACTCTGGGGCAGGCAGAGTCTCTGCACTCGGAGACCTGCAGATTAGCAGGAGGCAGTGTGTGTGTTAGTCTCTTCAGTTGTGTCCAACTCTTTGCGATCCCATGGACTAACCCAGGCAAGAATACTGCAGTGGGTTGCCATTCCCTTCTCCAGGGCATCTTCTCGACTCAGGGATCGAACCCGTGTCTCCTGTGTCTCCTGCATGGCAGGCAGATTCTTTACCATCTGAGCCATTAGGGAATTCAAGAAGCAGAGACAATTTCAATACAGTCTTTTTTATTATTTTATTTTTTCATTTTATTGAAGTAAAACAATGCAGTAAAGTATACAAATCAAAGTGTGTAGTTCAGTAAAATGCTCATTCAATATAAACATATATGTGTGCGTATGTGTCTGTGTATAACCCCCTGATGAATCAAGATATAGACTATTTCCAACACCACCCAAGGGTATCTAATAGCAAGGTCACCATTATTCTGCCCTCTTTCACCTCTTCTATCAAGCAATTCTGCTGTCCTCTGCTTTCATGCAATGGAATTCTATGTTGTATTCCCTTTTATAGCTGGCTCTCCTCACTCAGCATTCCCAGGTTGTCATAGTTTGTTCTTTTTATTGCTGCACGGTGTTTTCTTGCATGGATTCACCACACGCTGCAGGTTTGCTGTCTATGACTCCAACTCTGAGACAAAGATTAGCATTCAGTATCATCACTAGAAAGTGCCCTTGGGATGACAGTTGTGGAAAGGAAGGGCAGGAATGGGATTGGCAAGAGGGAGAATTCCAGAGCTCTGTACAGAGCCAAGCACACTCTCTTGGCCAACCTCACGAGGTGACCTAGAGCTAAAAATGGTCTTAGCGGTATGGATGTGTGGATAAGGCCTCCCCCAGGAAGGGCAGCCTTGGACAAGGTGGCTTTGGGCAGCCAAGGCATTGCTGGAAGAGGCTGAGAGCCTGAAAGTTGTCTGCCAGTGGCACTGGCAAAAACTAGGGCAGAAGTCCCACCTTGAAGGGGAATCTGAGCAGCACATGACCGTATCCACCATTCTTAATGTATTTCTCCATTCTCCTGTTGATAGACATCTGGGTGGATTCCAGTTAGCACTATTATGAACAATGCTGCTATAAATATACTTACAGATGTCTTCTGATGGACATAGCCACTTGTTTCTGTTAGACCTATAACCAGAAGCAGAATGCTTGGTCAGTCATAGGGAATATATCAATTTACGCTCTCACCAGCAATGTTTCAGTTGTTCCAAATTCTAAAATTAAAGTGTCTTTAGTTTTAGTCATTCTTGTGGGTGGATCTTTAGGGGTATCTCATTATGGTTCTGATCCGCATTTCCTTGACTGACTAAACCACGTAGCCGTCCAATATCTGCCCAGGCTCTCATGTCTGGTCCTGGTGGAGCTAAATTTGAACCCAAGGTAAATTGAGTCTCAAAATGCCATATTTCTCCTTGTCTATTCAAAGACAGGGTGTATCTATACAAAGGCTGAACTACTTTTGAAATCGTCATGACCTTGAATCAACCTGCCCTCCTGCTGGGTGTGTGGTGTATATGGGTTCCCTTCTGGGGCAGATGCTGCTGGAAGTCTACCCACAGCCAGTGCCTGCTCTTTCCTTGCTCTCATACACCCTGGGTTTAAGAGAGAGGACAATGAAACATGAGGGTATGTTGCTGGGGCCACTGAGACTCAGCTTGGGATCTTTGACAACATCCTCAAACAATTCAGTTTCCTAGCCCCAGAACCTCCCATAGTTCTAATGTTCCAAAACATAAAAAGATAAATTTTCTTTTCATTAAGCCATTTGAGTCAGGTCTTCTGTTACCTACGGCTAAAAATATCCTAACACCCCCTTTCCCACACCTTGACTTAGACAAATTGAAACTTCTCTTTCCCCTTCTCTTTACAATATGGTTTGATGGAAAAGGAAAATGCAGAAACCTCATCCTTGTAATATTTATAATAACAGATTATTTTCATTCTATGCAGAGAAACTCTGAGAAGTAGGGTTAGTGTGAAGTCTATCAAAATAGATAAGAAAACAATAGAATCAAGTCTATGCTTCCTAAAGACTTGATCATCTCCAAAAGCCCTTTCAAGCAACGACTTCAATATTTTTTTTTTCCCCCAAACTACAGCCAAGAAGGAAGAGCGAGGAAGTGTTGTGCCTGTGGCCACACTTCCAGTAAGTAGAACAGCTGAAATCTGATGGACTGAGGTTCATGCTTTTTTCTTTAGAACTCTATGTAAAACAATTCTTCCCTTAGAAGAAAGCTGCTGCTGCTGCTGCTGCTAAGTCGCTGCAGTCGTGTCCGACTCTGTGCGACCCCATAGACAGCAGCCCAGTTAAAACCAAAACTTCGGAAAGTTCAAGTATACAGTCTCCCCAGGTTTTAACTGCTCAATAAACAGTCCTCAGCTTCAGAGGATGCAAGGTTGAACCCCTCCTGTATTATCTCACAGAGGACACATATTCTGACACTGAGAAGAAAATGAAAGTGACTCTGTGTCCAAGACTCATAAAGTTAGCACCTTTATAGAGATGGACAGTCTTCCCTGAGGTACTGGAAATTCACTGAAAGCCAGCCCTGCTGTGCAAAGAAAAGGAGAGCAGAGGTCCCTCTTCTCAGCCTCAAGGGCAGGGCAGGGGAGAGGGGACGGCTGCTTTCCACACCGTCCACGCCAAAGGGTCGGAGTCACTGAGAGACAGAACTGCAGGTCTTTCTCTGGCCCTCGGGACTCTGACCCTCCTCCACTTTTGCCCTTTCCTGCCAGGGTCCTCCCTCTCTCTCATCTCTGGAGCTGTCAGCATCCATGCAATAAAACACCGTGCAGAGCCTCTGAAGACTCTGATCTCCTCACCCCGACTTTGGACACTGGAGAAGGCACCACCCCAGCTCCACAAACACACTCTCACTTGCTGCCCCAAAGTTAAGTCCTTGGTCTCTTTGTTTTATAGTTCTTATTGTGAGCTTTTAAGGCAAGTGCCTAACTGAAACTCACTTGGCTTTGCTGAAAAATGGATGACAGAAGATGAAGGTAGACAAGAAGACAGGGGCCACTCCAGGCAGGAATCTGCAGGCTTTGTTACACAGTTGGGCCTGATCTCCAAAGCAAAGGGAAGCTATTGAGGGATTTTAAGCAGGACCACTAGATCAGGTGTGAGTATTAGGAAAATCACTCTTATGGCCAAGGGAAGGCTAGGGAGAAAAAGAAAGGGACAAGACTAGAAACCAAAAGCAATCACCTGGGGTGCTTTTTCAGGTAAGGAGCTCCCTGTCACTGGAGTATGCAAACAGAGATAGAGAAACTGTAGGGAAGGCTCCTATAATGAATACACAGTTGGACTAGCTCACGCCCAAGGTCCTTCCAGATTTAGACACGGAGATTTTCTGCAAGAAAATTTACCTGCCCAGGTCCAACCTCCCTTCTCCCAAGTTCACAGGCCATGAAAATGAGAAGTGCCAAGGACTGGAAGTCAATCTGTGATGGCAGTGTCTCAGTCCAAGCCTGGGTAGGTTTCCATCTCCATGGCCCAATCAAGATCCTGAAGCCAGTGCCCACCATGGGGACAAGGGGTGGTTCCATTTTGTTGTGTAACAGCTCATAAATCCAGGAATTACAAACAAAGGGGATTCTGTTACAGGTAAATAGCATTTGAAATACAATCTCTGTAAGGGCTTTCTGTTTGTCATGAATTTTATAAATTGTTGCAGTAATTAACAGGGCATAAAACAGTCTTCCTACCCCATCCAGGAAGGCCTTCCTGAATGCTGCATTGTCAGATGTGCCACTCAGCTTCTTAGACTGGCGGTGACTTGGGTGATACTGGGTATAGGAGCAGGGTGGGGGGCTCCAACCCTGGGAAAAACGCCTCCATTCATGAGCCAGTAGTTTAATGGGCTCATTTTAGGAGGCTTAGAAAATGACATGGAGATTTACCTCCTGGGCCCTTCCCTCTATAAATTAGAAAGGGCCCTGGGGCCTGGGAGACAATTAGGACCTTCCTCTGCATTTTAGACTGAAGCTGGGCAATGAGGACCCTTTTCTCTTTGCTGTGACTGCATGCATTTGGGGTATTTTTCTACTTTTTTCCACCTTTTTCTTTCTCCCTGGGATCAAACACTGTATGGAAAAGAAAGACTCCAATTCATGAACACAGTTTTGGTTTCTTTCTAGAAAATAGTACGTTCTTGAAGTCTCAAATGACCTAAAGAATTGATTCAGAGCCCTCTTGTTCCCACCACCCTGTAGGATTCTGTGTCCCCTTCCAGACAGCGTGCATGATGTCAGGACAAGGCAATGAGCATGGTGGCCTTGGTACTTCCTCCACATGAATTTCTAATTGAAAAAAATAATTTCAGCAGACACAAAGTATAAGTAGCATAAATAATATTTATGAACCTACTACCTAGGTGAAAATATAAAACATTATACATCAAACTGAAGCCCCTGGGCCCCCTCCTACATTTCAATTGCAGGTCCTGTGGGATTTTAGCAGGAAGTGACATGATCAGATGAGTTGTTGGGAGCTCACTCTGACTACAATATGGATCGGAGGAACCAAGCTGGACTCAGAGGGACCACCAGACCAAAGAGTAGAGCGCCAAAGGCCCCACTCCACACCCCTCAATGCTAAGTGTGGAAAATCAAGAGCCAAACAAAATTTACAATAATGGCAACTTATACTGGTTTCTCAACCTTCAAGTCACTCCATATTTTTCAAACTGACTAAACAGTCAAATTCCCTCCATAAATCTTTATTTAATTCCAATTTTACATATATGCAAAGTGAGACCCAAGGGTATTAAATAATTTTTCCAAGATCACACTGCTGGTTTTGAATACCAGCTAGTGCCTCATGGCCCGTTCCCTTGACGACGTGTCAATCGAATATCTAGGATGGAACCTGGCTCAGACTGGGTGTGCTCTGTCCACACTCAGTGTACAATTGAATCACTCCTGCTATACATCCTCTCTGCTCTTTAGAGATTTAATCATGTATCGCCCAGTGCCAAATTTTTTGGCATTTATGCACATAAAATAATTGGCAATTATATATTTCCTAACTTAAAGTAAACTCCTTGAAGGAACAGTAAAGTTTCTTAGCTCCTGGCACAAAGTAGGAATTCATCATTATAATTATGTAACAGGCACATAGACTTTTAAACCAGAGGAAATATTTTAGGACATCTGGTTAAAGTCTTTTATTTTATAGATGAGAAAACTGAGACTTGGAAAGAAAAAAGATCCCAGACCATGGTCTGCAGAGTGAGGCAGGAAATTGTGTGCATGTATAGCAAGGCCACTTTCTCCAAGATCCTTCAGCCAGCCCATGTTTAGAAACCCTCTGCTATGCCAGGCTCCAGGATGAGCACTGGGACCTCTTGGGCAATAAGATACAGCTCTTGCTCTGTAGGACACAGGGGCTCATGGACCACCCCACTGTATAAAGCCATCACAGAATAAAACAGAGAGGGAGAGCCTGTGGCCAAAGAAAGACATTTAAATTTCATTGTTATACAGTGTGCCAACATGACACATTTGGAAGCAAAATCTGGCCATATGGCCATTGAGGCAGCAATTGTGAGCCCCCTAGAGACTCCATCATTCCACTGGTGATTCAGAGTCACGGGGCACGGTGGCTAATTATGCTGTACGTGCATCCACAAGACCTATATGGCATTAAAACATTCATTCATGGAATTGTTCTGCCTTCATACTGACCATAGAGCTCACACTCCACCTGGGATCAATTATTGAATGGTCACCTTCCAAACACAAATCTAGAGTCATAAATGTCTAACTCAGTCATTGCACTTCTGGGAATCTGTTCTGAAGAAATCATCCTAAGTCTTGGAAAATCACACACGATGTTCACTGAACCATGGTTTATAATGGAGAAGACCTACATATAGTAATAATAATTATAAGCATGTGTTAAATACTTTTCATTTAGATTAACATATCAAGCACTGTGCTAAAGGACTAATAAATATGATTTCAATCTCATTAGTTTTCACTATCAACTCTATGAAAAGACTATGGTTGTCCCCATTTTACAGTTGAGGAGATTGAGGCTCAGAGAGGTAATAGCTAATCCAACTTTGTAAAGCTAGAAGTGCTGGTGATATAAGACATCCCAGAGCCAGTGATCTTATACATTAGACTTAAGAACAAACAGCAAAGCAGTAAATAAAGGTTTGCATTTAATGTAATATTATTCAACTTCTGAAAATTATGTTTATGAAAACTGCCTACAGTATCCAAAGCAAAGAAAATAATAATGAGTTTGACATTTGTATTTTTACAATGACAATTATGGTTATATGTATGTAAACACACTCACACACCCTGAAAGACTATAAACCAAAATTTTACCAGTGGTTGCCATGAGGTAACATTGTCTTAGTCATTCAGTTGTGTCCGACTCTTTGTGACCCCATGGACTCTAGCCTGCCAGTCTCCTCTGCCCATGAAATTCTCTAGGCAAGAATACTGGAGTAGGTTGCCACACCCCTCTCTAGGGACTCTTCCCAACCCAGGAATCAAACCCAGGTCTCCCACATTGCAGGCAGATTCTTTACCAACCGAGCCACCATGGGGTGATTATTTTACTTTGTGTCTTGACTTTTGAAATATTTTAGAATAATCATGGCAAGTTACTTTGATAGTTGGAAAAGCATATTTACCATATTTATGAATAATAATTCTAACAAGTGTCTACCCTCCTCACATTAATCATCTGTAGAATTTCTGAAAGAAAACATCCACCATGCAGAGTATTAATGTTACAACAGTTTGCCGAAAAATGCTCAGTCTTAAAGAGAGAAAAGAAACAATTGGAAAAAGAACAATTGTGCACTTCTCTGTCATTTGTTCTCATCGTTTCCCCTGTCTTGACCTCAGACTTTCCTAAAACCAGAGGAAGAGAACCAGAATCTCATGGAATCTCTGACTTAGTAGGAAGACTGGAAGTCATCTGCCCATCCCCTACTGGGTACAGAAATCCCAGCCAAGGCGCTACAGAGATTTCTGAGGCTGTGACACTCAACTGTGTCGGGAAATAGTTCTCCATGGGCCCCTAATGTTTCTGCATATCCCATAAACAGAGGCCCCTTTTTTAGTTAGTTTGTTTGTTTGTTTGTGCTATACCATGCAGCAGGTAGAACTTCCTGCACCAGGGATTGAACCCACACCATCTGCCCTGGAAACATGAAGTCTTAGCCACTGGACCACAAGGGAAGTCCCAAGGCACCAACTGTCTTTTCAAAGATGTTTGTAGAACAAACAGACTTGGAAACTAGAGTCTCCCTCAGGAGCAGAAGGCAGATTTATTTGCCCCCAGAGAATTAAAGCAATATCTTCCCCCAGGGCAAAGGTCAGGTGGATTTGCATGCAGCCATTCTAAAAGATTTGTTTCCCTAAACTCAAGTTTCATCAGTCCTGAAGCAAACTCAGTCTCCCTGCAGCACCTCTCTGGGCCTCGCAGCATTGACTCCCCACCCCCCACCACCTCAGGATTTGAGGGACAAGAGAACATCACAGAAGCAAGCTGTGCTGCTCGCTGTGCCATAAGTAACAAAGTTCTTTGTCTCCAACCCAGAGGTCACCAGTTTTCCATGACATCCATGAAACCATGGCAGGCTAACCTGTTAACCTGGAAGGAGGGAGAAGTCCTCACTGTTCTTCAAAACTATTTTCTAAGACAATTCTTCCTCTGCTTTCACAAATATCCATGTTATTCCCAGATGACATGTAAAGCTCCTTCTCTTAATTTTTTGTTGTTAGAGTAGATTTAAGCTAGAGTTTAAGCCAGATTTCAAGTATATGGTGGTCAGAAGACCTGGGTTGTCCACATTGCCAATTTATTTACATCTATTGTTCCAGCATAACTATTAATAACACTCCTTTCCATTCCCCAAACTGTCCTAGTTTAGATGATAAATTACACATGCTCTCTGACTAAAGGGAGAGTGCAAGTTAACTTAGGGCCAAGTTAACAAGAGGGAAAACCCAAGGGCTGTAGACCCTGCCTGTATCCTTCCAGCACTTCCTGTCAAAACAATAGGATACAAAACAAGGCTTTATGCTCCAATATTAAAAATCTTATGGCTCTGGGAAGCTATTGAACCTCTTGTGCTTTGATTTCTTTATCTGTAAAATGACAATAATAATAGTATCTGTTTTATAAAGTTGTTGTAAAGATTAAATCAGTTAAATATTTAAGTATAAAATACTTAGAACAATGCCTAGCTTACAATAAAACTATCATGCATTGGCTTTTTATCATTTTAATTATCACCATCACATTCACTTAACCTCAAAAACTAATTACTCTAGCTGTTTGTCAGCACCCACTGATCTATTTCATGCATTCATGGAACTCAAAAGAGCCCTAAGTGGTTATTCATGCCATACCCTTGACTTCAAGCAAGACTGTACTTCGTCAAACTCAAGATGGCGGCTCATTTGACTTTTCATGAAACTTACTGGAGGACCTTGTATAGCAGCATTACAAAACCATGCAATAAACAATTAGGAATAAATTAAAGCAGTCTCATTCCTATAAATTTGTATCTGCTTCATGACTCCAAACTTTCACCATTTTTATGTTAATGGTGGAAGGCTGGGTGGATATGCATCCCTATGTTTTGTTAAAGATTCTACTCCATATCTAAGAAGGAAAGGAGGTACTAGTAATATTTATACTGCAATAATAGACAAATAAAGACAATGCAAGGCAAATTGGGTCAGATGGTCAAATGGGACTAACACATACAAAGGTACAAAGTGGGTTGTCTTAGAAGCTAGTGGCCTTCCTAATGTCAAGGTCTCTCAGTAAACTTAATTGGCTCGTGGGCAGTGAGCAAGGAGCCCTCTTCTAACATGCTGGTGCCCAGGCCCGACAACTTAATTGCAGGGTAATATTTCAGTTACAAAGCAAGAACTTTCCAACTCTGGTGGGTTGGCCAGGGGGGTCAGAGGGGATCTCTGAATCTGCACACTCTATAAAAGGCAGGACATTTTTATGGCCCTGGGGGGACAATAAATGTGGAAACACCAAAGGTGGCAATATAACCAGTATGCAAAATATCCCACAGGGTCTTAAATCTCAGAGCAGCACAGCTCATGTTTGATTGTCTTCAGTCCTGACAAGATGATTGTCCAAGACACCCTCCACTAGGCATCAGGAAGGAAGTGTTGAGCATGTCAAGTATGAAATATTCCTCTTTTTAAAATTCGTTTATTCTTCAGGAAACCTAAGCTGCTTTGCACACTCCAAGTGTGTGCCTGTACCCTTTGTGAGCAGAACAATTGAAATGGATACGAGCATTTGTAAAACCAAGATCTTTGAGATTCAGCAGCCCTCGCCCTCCAGCCCCAAGCCATGATCTGCAGTACATGGTAGCTATGCAGAGAATTTGTTCTGCCTGATAATTGCTGGTCAGACTGAGGACTGACATTCTTTGTACTTGTCACTCTAAGTTCGCCTGATCAGAGGGGCTGCAGGTTTTTCTTAATCAGGGGAAATAATAATAATAGTAATAATAATATCAGCAATGAGGACTGTTACAATTGCATGTACTGTATCCTGTGCCCTTATTACGTAGGTATGTAAGTCCGTTAGATCCTCCAGGAAGCAGACACTGAGAATAGGTCGGGGTACAAGGGGTAGATCGGGAGTAGTGTCTGTAAAAGTTTCAAGTGGGAGAAGGCAGGATTTGGTGGGGAAAATCCGACAGGTAAGAATCTGACACCTGGAAAAGGAAAGCAGGGAGGAAGTGGGATTCGCAGAGAGTGACCCTAATAGCAGCGCAGAACTGACAACTGGCTCCCAACCCAACAGGACCCTCACAGCAAAGACATCCCCCATGGAGGACTCCCACGTCAGGCAGGAAAGGCCCCAAGTACTCAGTCACTGGCTTGGGTCAAAGACTGTGGCAGGTCCTGGATGGGTTGTGGCTGAGGACTTTCAGAGCTCCGTGGCTGCCTCTGTGTTATTCTGCCTGCTTTATCATCAACTGGAAAAGTAGAGCCCAGAGAGGAAGCTTCCCAGGCACACACAGCCATGAAGCTGCAGGGCAGAAAGGGAGTTGGTACAGACCTATGTTCAAAGGCCTACCTTCTTATAACCATCAAGGAAAACCATGAGGAAGAGGTGAAGATCTCTAAATATGTTTATTTTGTACATTTTAAGCTACATTCAAATATTGCATTTATCATTTTGCAACTTGCCTTTTTCAGGTAATATTTTATCTATGAGATTTATCCTTATGAATACTTCTAGCCTGTTCATTGTTTTTTCTTCTGCTTCATGGTATTTCATTAATAAGAGCATTCTAAATGCTCTTTAGAATATTCTAAATGTTTGCTCTCATCGATGACCATTAGAAGGTTTCCCTTTTTCTTTATTACAAATAATTTGATTAAAATATCCATGTTTAAAAATAAGTATAATAAAACTTCACAGAGGGCCTTTTGTGTCGTGTTTCATAACTCAGCCGTGGGCTGCAGATACTCAAGGAGGAGACACAGCCTTTCTCCCCAGAGAGATGGTTTCAGGTTAGTGTGATAAGCGTCTGGAGGATGGAGTTGTATGCAGATTTAAGGAAGTCAGCTCTTCTAAGCTCCACAAGTTTCCATCAAGAACCTTGCGTGACCTTGGGTGCCCAGGAAGTATCCAGCTAGCAGTGTGCACAGAAGAGCTGTGAATGAAGTGCCTGAGACCAGCTTCCTCCCAGCTCCATGTTTCTACACTTTGCCTGTCTTCCCCTTGAACTTCTGGACATCCAGTGCTTAACGGAACTCAACCTTCACATTTGGCTTCAACTCAACTCCCAGCCTAGAACTTACGTTTCAGTCCTTTCCTTTGACATCTAGACCTGCCCAGAGAGCGGAGAGCCTCACAGATTGAACAGTGTGAAACCAGGCCTGTGAGGCCAGAGCCCAGGACCCAACCTCCCACTGGAATGCAGCCTGATCGTCTACCCTGCACCAGCTCAGCCCTTGTTCTACACGCTCAGCTAGGAGACACTTCAAGGCAGAAGAGTGGCACTGGCTGAACCGAGATGATTTGGATTCAGCCTTTCATGGTTTCTGGAGTAGTCAATGGTCAGAACTAAAATGTCTGCTCTGGAACTGCTATCTGGGAGCTTACTCCCACACCCAGAATGGTGGAATTTGACCACTGACTGAGTTTCCATGAAGAATGCAGACTGATGGAAAGAGTGTCAGCTTAGAGTCAGAAGGACTTTCAGTCCCAGCTGAGCCACATCTTCGTGGGCCTTGGGCAGATCAGTTCATTCTCTGAGCCTCAGTTTTCCCATCTGTATAATAAGAATTGTGGTGCTCGAAAAGATTCTAGAGAGTCTCTTGGACTGCAAGGAGATCAACCCAATCAATCCTAAAGGAATCCCACCCTGAATATTCATTGGAAGGACTGATGCTGAAGCTCCAATACTTTGGCCACCTGATTGAAGGCAAGAGGAGAAGAGGGCAGCAGAGAATGAGATGGTTAGATAGCATCACCGACTCAATGTACTTGAATCTGAGCAAATTCTGGGAGACAGTGAAGGACAGGGAAGCCAGGTGTGCTGCAGTCCATGGGGTTGCAAAGAGTGGGACATGACTTGGCAACTGAATAGCAAGAAGAAGAAGAATATAAAGATTATTTTAAAGATTTAAGAGCTAATATACAGAAGCTCTTTGCCACCTTGATTCACAGGATTATTCTAAGGTTTAGTGATAAATAAATACAGTGTGTCTAATGAAATACCTAAAACATGAGAGGTGCAAAATAAGTTACACTTGTAAAAATTAAAATCATTACTGTTTGCCAACAACAACTTTATTCATAAATAACCTCTCAGAACAATGTCTGTTTCACAAAACATTTACAAATCCATTACCTTGTTTGATCCTTTCAACCCAGTCAAGAAAAAACTCCCTACCTCCATTCCACAGAAACTTAAACTGAGATTTAAGTAGCTGGCCCTCAGTGCTTCGTTCAGGTCACCCTGCCCCATAGCAAAGGAGCTTGCTCACCAGATCTTCTGTCCCACAAACCTGGAAACTCACACTAGGTCCTTCTGGCTCTGGTCGCACCACGGCTCTCTGAATTCCATAAGAGCAGAAATTCCAGTTCCCATTGCATTTGGAAACTCTGAGAACCAGGTGGTCCAAGAACAGGCCTCTGGTCACACACAAGCCAGAGGAAGAGAAGAACCAAGTTTCTGTCCAGTTTCTGAGCGAGTCTCCTGGGCATGCCTTGAGGGGAGCTTGGTGGCATCTCCAAAAGCCAGGCTGAATCTCACATGCATATGCGAGGCAACTTGAGAAGTAAACCCATTTTACTGATGAGGACAATATGATGCCTAGAAGAAAAGGGGATACACTGTGGGGATATGCCAACCGCCCTGGCAGGGAATCAGGAGCCCTGGATTGAAGTCTTAGATGAGTGTTGACTGATTCACAGTGGAGCTACAAGTAAGTCACAGCTCTCTTCAAGCCTCAGTATCCTGCTTCAAGATTTTCCTACAGTTGTCTCAGAAACCAATCCAGGGAAAGCCCCTCACAACCCACACGAAGCATGGCCTCATACAGAGCTCCAGGTCCTGGTGGCTTCTTGCAATGCTCTCAGGACTTAACAACTCAGAGCCCATATGGGCCTCCAGATCCCTAATCCAGGACCTTCCTTGCCATTCAAACATATGGTACCAGTTAGGAGTACTCAGCCAATCTTCCACCCACCATCCAGCTCAGAGTAGAAGCCTGGTTACAGTTAAATGCCTGTAATGTGAAGGTGCGGAGAAGGCGATGGCACCCAACTCCAGTAATCTTGCCTGGAGAATCCCAGGGATGGGGGAGCCTGGTGGGCTGCCGTCTATGGGGTTGCACAGAGTTGGACATGACTGAAGTGACTTAGCAGCAGCAGCAATGTGAAAGTGAAGCTGTAAATAGGATCCAGGCCACAGCAGGGAGGGTGTGGATGAAAGGCCTCCAGACCAGCCAGGGTGGTACCTAGATGACAATGAAGCTGGATTCTCACTTGTCAATAGACTCAGATCCTGTGGGATGTGAGGGTCTTTCTTGGAGGGGCTGCTAGGGAAAGCTAAGTGCTGTTGCGTAGGGGATAACCCCTTTCAACTGAAAGAAAAACACACAACATAAGAACCGTGAATTGAGTTTAATTCAGGGCCTTAATGAGGACTATAGCCTGGGAAAAAGCCTTTCAGTACCTCTGGGGGACTGCTCTAAAGAGGCAGAGGGAGAGGCCAGTGTGTATGATTCTGGTGAGACAGTACGTGCAGTCAAGCATACATCTCAGTGAAGGAGGAGGGATTGGTATCTCAGTTAACCATTTTAGTGCTTTTCGATGTATGGGAAAAAGCAAGAATCTGGACTCATAAAACCTTTTTCCTAAGATAAATTTAAATACTTAAGAGGTCTCGTTTTTCCAGAGCACAGAACACCTTATCCTATTCTTTGTCCTGAATTCGTCTCAGGCGTACTCAGTCAGTGACAGCAGAGATCAGTGACTTAATCCTTGCAGAACAGAGGGTGGGCCACATGCTTGGTTTTACACCCATCTGTCTGAGCCCCAGCCCCTGCACACCATCAGTCTCTGATCCTGCCACTCTGGCCTGGGAGACTTCTGGGAGGGCCCATACAGGCCATCATAAAACTGGGCCCTGCAAGGTATTGACAGAGAAGCAGGATTCAAGGGCCCCATATTCCCTGGTCTTGACAGCTTGGAGACACTTGTTACAGGCAAATGTGCCTCAGGATTTCTCCACAGTTTACTCAGAAACCATCCATTCAGAGACCAGCCCGCAGAAGCCCACAGACCTGCATAATTTACAAAGCTCTGGTTATTGGTATTTCCATTTATAAAAGGGTAAACTGGGGTTTTCTGGCTCCAGAATTCATGCTCTTACTCATTATACTGCATCACCCTTTATCGGTCAGCATCAACAAGGAGACAGAAACTTGATGGGGGCAGGGACAAATGAATATAATTAACTAGTAACAGTGATATCAGGAAAGGAAGACACATTATATATCCTGAGTTCTTTATCCATAAAGCACTCCAGAGGCAAGCGTCAGCAAGCCATCCATGCTTGCATTCAGCCTCCAGGGTTATCTCCTCTATCCTGGGCCTGTAAGGGTTGAAAATACAACAGTGCCCAATACAGGTGCAGCTCCCACCATCACAGAGTTCAGACTCACAAAATGCCTCATATTTTATGGGCAAGGATTAAGAAACACGATTGAGACAATGAAGTTAACTGGGACTAAACACCTGGAATGACTGCTGAAAAGGGACTGGTGTATCTGAACCCCACTCCAAAACTACAGAATGAAAATTTTAATAGGTGCTCAGAGAACACACAGCACAAACACATGAATCTGATGGGGGAAGAGGGCATCAAGGAACACGTTCCAAAAAACTAATAATAGAAGAGCTCACCACTCCTGCAGGCCGACTGACTGCAGGACACAGCGCTACACATTACATGTGCATTATCTTCTCTTGTCCTCCAGCACCAAGTAGGATTCCATTTGTTAATCACGTCAAATTTTTGAGTTATTATTTTCATCCATACAAATTATTAAAATGAGTTAAGAAGTTTGTCCAATGTCATACAGCTAATAAGTAACAGATCATTAAGCAGATCATTCAACCCAGCAGGCTTCCTTGGTGGCTCAGTGGTAAAGAATCTGCCTGCCAATGAAGGAGACTTGGGTTTGATCCCTGAGTCTGGAAGACCTCCTGGAAAAGGGAATGGCTACCCACTCCACTATTCTTGTCTGGAGAATTTTATGGACAGAGGAGTCTGGCAGGCTACAGTCCATGGTATTGCAAGAGAATCAGACATGACTCAGTGAGTACACAATAACAACAATTCAACCCAGCACCTTTGAGAGTTTTCCTCTAACAACGTTCACCTCTGTCTGCCCTTCTGCCCATCCTTCAGACTCTTCCTGTCACCAGCTAAAGAAATAGCATGTTAAAAAGCACAAAGGTAAGAAAGAACATAGCCTAGACTAAGGTGGTGAGGAACAGAGAATACTATTGATGAGGCTAGAGTAGAAATGTTTAAGGTAAAAAGCATGCTGCAAAATCTAGACCCAAGATGCTTTTAACCTCAGTTTAGTCCTGTGACCTGTCCAGAAAAGTGTTTGTCCTAGGTCCTAAGTCCTCCTATCTTTGGCTCCACCTCAGCCAAGGCATAAGTACACCTAGGAAACTGAAGTAAGGAAATTGGCAAAGTCTACACTTCAAACTCCCTCTGATCCTTGGGAACACCCAACTCAGAATCAGTGATGTCAACCCCTCTTCCTTACCGCCCCTCTGCTTGGGTCTTTGCAATGAGACAGCGGCCAGTGATCCAAGCCCAGCTTGTACTTGTATATTTCGCTCCTGTCATCAAGATCAACTTGTCTTGTGTCCTTTTGTTCGCTGAGTTACTAATATGATTAATGAATAATATAATTCATTAGCTTTTTTTTAAGATTTCTTTAAATGTGGATCATTTAAAAGTTTTTTTTTTTTTTTTTTTACAATATTATTTCTATTTTATGCTTTGGGGGGCTTTTTTTGGCCACAAGGCATGTGGAATCTTAGTTCCCTGACTAGGGATCAAACCCACAACCCATGCAATGGAAGGTGAATTCTTAACCACTGGACCACCAGAGAAGTCCCCTTTCATTTCTTAACAGTGAAAAATACCGGGATGAATAAGAACAAGCTTGTGTTTTGGGTTAGGAAAAATAGATTCAAGTTTTGGCTGAGCTATTGGCTAGGTCTCTGAGCCTTAGTTGTTTCATCTGAAAAAATAAGGTAATACCAACCTCTCAGAGCTGCTAAGAAGTGAAAGATAATGTCAGCGAAAATCTATTTGAAATCTCTTTACAAAAATTATTTCAGTAAACTTGAATTTCGGAGAAGGCAATGGCACCCCACTCCAGTACTCTTGCCTAGAAAATCCCATGGATGGAGGAGCCTGGTAGGCCACAGTCCATGGGGTCCCTAGGAGTCGGACAGGACTGAGCGACTTCACTTTCACTTTTCACTTTCATGCATTGGAGAAGGAAATGGCAACCCACTCCTGTGTTCTTGCCTAGAGAATCCCAGGTACAGGGGAGCCTGGTGGGCTGCCATCAATGGGGTCACACAGAGTCGGACACGACTGAAGTGACTTAGCAGCAGCAGCCGCAGCAAACTTGAATTTGGCCACCTAATGCCTGTCTGGTCCATTAAACCTCCTACTAAGGCTAAAGTTAGAACTGGACATGGAAAAACAGACTGTTCTAAATAGGAAAAGGAGTACATCAAGGCTGTATAATGTCACCCTGCTTATTTAACTTATATGCAGAGTACATCATGAGAAACACTGGACTGGAAGAAACACAAGCTGGAATCAAGATTGCCAGGAGAAATATCAATAACCTTAGATATGTAGATGACACCACACTTATGGCAGAAAGTGAAGAGGAACTCAAAAGCCTCTTGATGAAAGTGAAAGAGGAGAGTGAAAAAGTTGGCTTAAAGCTCAACATTCAGAAAATGAAGATCATGGCAACTGGTCCCATCACTTCATGGGAAATAGATGGGGAAACAGTGGAAACAGTGTCAGACTTTATTTTTGGGGGCTCCAAAATCCCTGCAGATGGTGACTGCAGCCATGAAATTAAAAGACGCTTACTCCTTGGAAGGAAAGTTATGACCAACCTAGATAGCATATTCAAAAGCAGAGATATTACTTTGCCAACAAAGGTCTGTCTAGTCAAGGCTACGGTTTTTGCAGTGGTCATGTATGGATGTGAGAGTTGGACTGTGAAGAAAGCTAAGCACCAAAGAATTGATGCTTTTGAACTGTGGTGTTGGAGAAGACTTTTGAGAGTCCCTTGGACTGCAAGGAGATCCAACCAGTCCATCCTAAAGATCAGTCCTGGGTGTTCATTGAAAGGACTGATTATGAAGCTGAAACTCCAATACTTTGGCCACCTCATGCGAAGAGTTGACTCATTGGAAAAGACCCTGATGCTGGGAGGGATTGAGGGCAGGAGTAGAAAGGGACGACAGAGGATGAGATGGCTGGATGGCATCTCTGACTCAATGGACATGAGTTTGGGTGAACTCTGGGAGTTGGTGATGGACAGGGAAGCCTCGCGTGCTGTGATTCATGGAGTCGCATAGAGTCGGATACGACTAAGCTACTGAACTGAACTGAACTGAAGGCTAAATGAGGGTAGTCGCCATGTCTGAGACATTTTCTTAGGTTTATCCAAGTCAATGGTCCTGCGTGAGGCCTGGGATCAGAATCTTTCAGGCAGATTCAGGGTCTGCCTGTGAGACAATAGGCTTAACTCTACTGTATCTCAGTCTTCCCGTTTGTACAATGGACATAATGATAGTACCTCGTTCATAGGATTGTTGTGAGAATTAAATGCAATAATACAAAGAAGTCCTTTTCATAGTGTCTTATATATAGTAACTGCTCAGAAATATTACTTTTTTAAAAATCTTCACAACACATTTATAAGGGCTGTATTATTACCTTGTTCTTACAGATGAGTAAACTGAGGCCTACAGAGATTGAAGTCTCAATCAAGAACATCCAACCAGTGAATGGCATTGTTGAGCTTTGAACCTAAGTCTGTGAAATGCCAAATTCTTCTCCTATTCCATCTGCCCCATCGTCTCTCATTGGGGAGCTAGGCCAACAGCTTCTCAGATGGGATCATGAGTTCATATATGAGCTCATTGGTAACATGATCTCAGGCTCCAATTTAAATGCTCTCCACTAGAGAAAGGATAAGATGGGGACAGGGTTCTTCTGAGCAGCAGAGACAGGGATGAGAGCATCAAGAAGAGGAGGAGGGCTTTGAAAACCTTAGAAAGTGTGTCAAGGGTGGTCTAGTGAGGACAGTGGCAGGGAAAGGGGAAGCCAGACTCAGAAAAGCATGGAAGGCAGACGAGCAGGAAGACCCTGCCAAAGGCCCAAGGCTTGGCCCTGCCTCCGTTTTCATCTCCCTCCATGTCTACAGGGGACCTTCTTTTTACAAGGCTTTACCCCAGAAGAAAGAAAAACTGCATGAGGAGACATTTCCTCTCATCTGGTGGAACGCTCAGTCCCCATTGCAAAGGAGAAAACACACCACCCATAAACAACCCTGGATTCTCCAAAAACCCAAGAACTGGCACACAGCAGCTGCCTTGCCTCATGCCTCTGATTCTGCCCCTCAGGACAGAAAATTCATTCTCCTAGGGGTACCAAGGGTCAGATTCAGAAGGGTCCTTAGAAATCATCAACTGGAACCTTGGTGGGAAAACTAAGGCCAAGAGTGGAAACTATGGGAAGAGGAATACTTAAGCTACCTCTGCAGGCATTGGGGAAATAGTCAAATCCACTCTACCTCATTCATTCACTCACTCATTCATTCATTCAATACCACTTATGAAGATACAGACTCTATGCTCAGAAATAGAAGCAGGAAGCCACCAACTAACAGCCCAAAAGCATCATTTTTTTTTGAACCATTAGAATATTTTTAATTTTTAAATTGACATCATTTAAAAATCAGCATGCTGCTGCTGCTAAGTTGCTTCAGTCGTGTCCAACTCTGTGTGACCCCAGAGATGGCAGCTCACCATGCTCCCCTGTCCCTGGGATTCTCAGGCAAGAATACTGGAGTGGGTTACTATTTCCTTCTCCAATGCATAAAAGTGAAAAGTGAAAGTGAAGTCACTCAGTTGTGTCCAACTCTTAGCAACCCCATGGACTGTAGCCTACCAGGCTTCTCTGTCTGTGGGATTTCCCAGGCAAGAGTACTGGAGTGGGGTGCCATTGCCTTCTCCAAAACTCAGCACAGTTTCCATCAATATCCAGATATTTGTCTTCTTTTAAATAATCAGATTTGACTGCACTTCCCCGAGCCTGAAAACAGTTCTGACTTAGGCCCGATCTAGCCTCATGCCTAGCCCCCACATTGCACCTCTATCCCACCCTCACTGCACCTGCTCATGTGTCTGAGGAAGTTTGCCTTGCCTTACCTTACTCACCTTATCTTGTGTAGTTTTTACACATGCTAACTCCCTATTCATTAGCACCTCATAAACTTAAAAGTGCATATGAATGACCCAGTTTATTGTTAAAATTCAGATTCTGATGCTATGGACCTGGGTTAGAACCTGAGATTCTGTATTTCTAACCAACTGCTGGGTGATACTGGGGCTGCCAGGCTGGTCTGGGGCCGCACTTTTGAAGATTCAGGCTCCCAAGAATACCTGGCTGGTGTTCACATATGCCTAAGACACATTCCACTCTTTTCATTTGTCTAAATTCAACTTCTCTGTCAGGACTCGGTTTAGCACTGCCATCTCCAGGAAGCCTTCCTTGAGTGCCCAGGGTAGGCTAAGCCTAGTTCTCAGCTCTCAAACCTTTTGTGCTTCCCTCTGTCCCAAGGAAGGAAGTAAATATAATCCAGTGTGAGCTTGTCAAAATTGGGTTTAAATAAGTCTCTTTGCAATCTACCTCCTTATCCATTAATTTAGGTTGGTGGAGAGACAATGCCTGAGAGCTTGGTGAAGTGGAACAAATGGAATGAAGTAGAACTGGATTCAAGTCTTCACTCATCAGCTGGGAAAGAAACATTACCCTGGTGTCTCAGCTCTCTGAATTTGATTTCCTTTGTCCGTAAAATGAGTATGGCAGGATGCTCTGCTCAGGTTTCTTTCCAGTATGAAATTAAATCACACATCTAGCTCAATGCCTGGCACTCAGTAGGCAATGAAATGTTTATTATGGCTCACCTCCTAGTCAGGGCTTGGGTGCTGCAAAGCTCTGAATAAAAAAGGACAGGCCTTTGATCTGATAGACTGGAGTGATTGTAGACTAACCCAGGCTTTCTGGGGATGCCTACAGCCCGCAGGCTGGTCATGGTCCTGTAGATATCTCTGTTGCCCTGATCACACATCGGACCCAGGCAGCAGGGGAGCAGCTACAGCCCTGAAGCCAGACTGGTGTGGCCTTGGCCTCCTTATTTTTACCTGCTGATTTGTTGTTTTAGCTGTATCTGTCAGCCTTTCCCCAACTAGTTATTAACAATCTTCTCTTTTTCCTCCTCTCTTTTTTTTTTTTTGCTTCTTTCTGCATGCTTCACAGCAACCATCTCTATGCAAAGCTAATCTTGGCTCTGGTAACAGGTTGTGCTGAAAAGAGCACTGATCTGATGGGAGAGCCAGACAGTCAAGAATCCAGTTCTGGGCTGCACTCGCAGTCTCTGTGCCCTTAATTTTTTCAAGCCTTGTGGATGAGTTATCGATGGCTGAGTAACAGATTACCCTGAAATTTAGCAGCTTTAAACAATAAGCATGTATTAGGTCACCTAGATCTGAGTGTGTGGAATCCAGGAACAGTGAGGTTGGATGGTTCTGGCTCAAGACTTCTCACGAGGTTGTTGTATGGTTCTGGCTCAAGACCTCTCACGAGGTTGTTGTTCTGATGTTCAGTTGCTAAGTTGTATCCGACTCTTTGAAACCCCATGGACTGCAGCACGCCAGGCTTCCCTGTCCTTCACTATCTCTTAGAGCTTGCTCAAACTCATGTCCATTGAGTTGGTGATGCCATCCAATCATATTATGCTCTGTCGGCCCCTTTTCCTCCTACCCTGGATCTCTCCCAGCATCAGGGTCTTTTCCAATCAGTTGGCTCTTCGCATCAGGTGGCCAAAGTATTGGAGCTTCAGCATCAGTCCTTCCAATGACTATCCAGGGTTGATTTCCTTTAGGATTTACTGGTTTGATCTCCTTACAGTCCAAGGGACTCTCAAGAGTTTTCTCTAGCACCACAGTTCAAAAGCATCAATTCTTCGGCACTCAGCCTTCTTTATGGTCTGACTCTCACATCCATACATGACTACTGGAAAAACCATAGCTTTGACTATACAGACCTTTGTCAGCAAAGTGATGTCTCTGTTTTTCAATACTCTTAAGTTTGTCATAGCTTTCCTTCCAAAGGGCAAGCGTCTTTTGATTTTATGGCTGCAGTCACTGTCCGCAGTGATTTTGGAGCCCAAGAAAATAACATCTGTCGCTGTTTCTATTGTTTCCCCATTTATTTGCCATGAAGTGACGGGACCAGATGCTATGATCTTAGTTTTCTGAATGTTGAGTTTTAAGCCAGTCTTTTCATTCTCCTGACATGGTTATTTTCCAAATGTTTGACTGCAGCTGGAGGATCTGCTTTGACAATGGCTCTCTCCTGTGGGTGTCAGCAGAAGGCTTCATTTCCCCCCAACATCAACCTCACCCCAGGACAGCTGGCTTCCCCAAGGGCAGGTGATCTGAGAGAGAGAGAGAGAGAGAGAGAGAGCAGGAGCAACCAACATGGAAACCAGTCTTTTAGAACCGCCTTCACAAGCGATAGTGCTGCAGTCCATGGGGTCGCAAAGGATCAGACACGACTGGGCAACTGAACAACAACATCAAAAGCAATACCGTTGCTCTGGCACACAGGGCTGGCCAACCACAGAGACAAGCCAGCTCTGGAAGAGCATGGGAAGGGACTACACCAGGCTGTGGAATGAGGAGGCAGGATCACTTGGGGACAATCTTGGGGGCTGGCGACCTGTGATGGGCTGAATTCATGTGTCCGAGTCCTAACCCCACCCACCCCCAGTACTTCAGAATGTTAGTGTTTGGAGAGAAGGTCTCTAAGGTAACTAACGTATAATGAAGCTGGGGAGAACCCTCAAACCGTACAACTGGTGCCCTGACATGAAGAGGAAGTTTGGACGCAGATGGTTACAGAGGGAAGAATGTGAAGACACAGGGAGAAGCCAGACCTCTACAAGCCAAAGAAAGAAGAAGGCAACCCTGCTGAGCTCAGACTCCCAGCCTCCAAAAGTGTGAGAAAATAAGTATGTGTTGTTGAAGCCACCCAGCCTATGGCTCTTTGTAGGGCAACCCTAGAGAACCCATACACAACCATGCCCCAGGGCTTTCTCATACTTCTCTCGGGGGCTGCTGTAGTGCTGACGTCTGTGCCAAGTGCATGGCAGAGCACCCACCGCAGAGCAGAGAAAGCCCTCCGTGATGGTGGTCTCCATGGACAGGCTTCCACAGCCTTAGGAGTGAGTCCCAGGAGGCCTCAGTTCTATCCCAGTGAGGGCTATAACCCTTCTTGAAAGCTCCTGGAAGAGTTCTAGCTAGACCTGGGCTTTGGAGATGAAACAGGTGGTGGCTAGCAGAGCCAAGCTTTACCTTCAGGGGCTGCTAGTGTCTTCAGCAAATTATAGGCTAAGAGGTCTAGAGACCCCTCTTTCCCTTCAGTCATGGAGAGAACAGGCTCATATCTCAAGAGTCTCTCTCCTCTGCCCCCGCTTTGTCAGCTGTCTCATTCCCTCCTCCCAACAGGCCTCAGATCTGGGGCCTTTAGCCCCATTTCACAAACACAGCCCAGGAATGGGCCATAACGTGTGCAAGCTCACACAGCCAGGGCGAGGCCCGGTGGAGCTTTGATTCCAGGCACGCCCACGGCAAAGCCCTGACACCTGGTCCTCCTGCCCTGCTGCCTCACAGCACGGGCCTGCCTTCCAGGGCTTACAGCCTCCTCTTCTGTGTCTCCAGCACAGTATGTGACATGGAGAAGCTGTTTGATTCATACCTGTATATGTGAAAGAATGAGTTGGAAAAAAATCCCATGAAAAAATAAAATAAGGTACAGAAAACATTAATCTAGTGGCCATACTGAAAGGGACACACACAATTTTTATCTCCTCCAGGAAGCCCTCCCTACCCACCTTGTTGAAAGAGACCTGGCCAGGGGCATGCCCTTCCAGTGGTACTTAAGAGACTGTCAGCCCCTGCTGACACTGCTCAGAGGGCAGGAAGGCAGGTCAGGTGGGCAGAGGAGGCCCTGAGGACTTGCCATGGGGCAGTCACAGAGCTGAGTGCCCTCCATACAGTTCATTTGGCCTTCCCAGCTCCAGGATAAGGAGCTGTCTCCCTGTATCTTACAACTACCCCAATTGTCTAGCTGATCACTGAAGCCAGGGCGGGCAAGGCAGCAGATAGGAAGAAGATGCAGGAAGACGTGAGGAGTTGTGGGAACCACAAACATGCTTGTCCTCTCCTGATTGGCACAGCAACAAGCCAGTAGCAGCAACAGACATGCTGTATTCTCTTGTGGTTGCTCCAGTGGATACAGCCACAGGGGCTTTTCAGGCGGTGCTTCCATAGGTCTTGATGCACATGTACATCTCAGCTGCTACATAACCATGCAAGGTCATTATTTACAAAATGTGAGGTGAGAGCAAGAGGATGAGGAGTAAGACAGCCTAGACTATTGCCATCTTGGCTAATTTGCTCTTTCCCTACAACTGCTATGTTCAGTTTCCATACACGTGGGAGAAGTACGTTACTTGCCCAAAGTCACAAACAGCACCCTGTTTGGCACTGGGATCTTCCCTAGGGCAGCCTGCCCCTCAGAGGGAAGACCACCCAGGCCAGCACACCAAGCACCACAACTGGAGGTTAAGGCCACAGGGAAGAGGGCAGAGCTTCGAGTGGCTCTCTAAGATGGGCTTTTTCTTGAGGTTTGAAGCACTGGGATCAACACTGTCTGATTAGTGTTTTGGGAAGGTCACTATGGCAGGAGCAGGAAAATAAAGGAAAAAATAGAAATTAGATTACTGGTGCTCATTGCATGGTCCCCAGAGCAATAGCATCCACTTCACCTGGGAGCTTGTTAGAAATGCCAGACCTGAAGCAACACCGCACCACCACCACCCCACAACTTGCCTGAATCTCTGAATTAGAAACACTGGGAAGGGGTTCAGTCATCTGTTTTATTAAGCCCTAGAGAGGAGCTGCAGAGAAGGCAATGGCACCCCACTCCAGTACTCTTGCCTGGAAAATCCCATGGACAGAGGAGCCTGGTGGGCTGCAGTCCATGGTGTCGCTGAGGGTCGGACTCCACTGAGCGACTTCACTTTCCCTTTTCACTTTCATGCATTGGAGAAGGAAATGGCAACCCACTCCAGTGTTCTTGCCTGGAGAATCCCAGGGATGGCGGAGCCTGGTGGCTGCCGTCTATGGGGTCGCACAGAGTCAGACACGACTGAAGTGACTTAGCAGCAGCAGCAGCAGAGAGGAGCTGAGGGCGAGGGTGGGCTACAGTCCACGGTGTCGCAAAGAGTCAGATACAACAAAAGTGACTGAGCAAGAGCACACACGCACGCACACACACACACACACACACACATGGGACCCATCGACAGATGAATGGATAAAGAAGATATGTGGTATGTATACACAATGGAATATCATTCAGCCATAGAAAAGAATGACATATGCATACCTATGGCTGATTCATGTCAATGTTTGCCAGAAACCAACAATGTTCTATAAAGCAACTATCTTTCAATTTTAAAAATTCAAAATTAAAAAAAATGAAATAAGCCATTTGCAGCAACATGGTGGACATAGTTTGAAGCACTGGGATCAACACTGTCTGATTAGTGTTTTGGGAAGGTCACTATGGCAGGAGCAGGAAAATAAAGGAAAAAATAGAAATTAGATTACTGGTGCTCATTGCATGGTCCCCAGAGCAATAGCATCCACTTCACCTGGGAGCTTGTTAGAAATGCCAGACCTGAAGCAACACCGCACCACCACCACCCCACAACTTGCCTGAATCTCTGAATTAGAAACACTGGGAAGGGGTTCAGTCATCTGTTTTATTAAGCCCTAGAGAGGAGCTGCAGAGAAGGCAATGGCACCCCACTCCAGTACTCTTGCCTGGAAAATCCCATGGACAGAGGAGCCTGGTGGGCTGCAGTCCATGGTGTCGCTGAGGGTCGGACTCCACTGAGCGACTTCACTTTCCCTTTTCACTTTCATGCATTGGAGAAGGAAATGGCAACCCACTCCAGTGTTCTTGCCTGGAGAATCCCAGGGATGGCGGAGCCTGGTGGCTGCCGTCTATGGGGTCGCACAGAGTCAGACACGACTGAAGCGACTTAGCAGCAGCAGCAGCAGAGAGGAGCTGAGGGCGAGGGTGGGCTACAGTCCACGGTGTCGCAAAGAGTCAGATACAACAAAAGTGACTGAGCAAGAGCACACACGCACGCACACACACACACACACACACACATGGGACCCATCGACAGATGAATGGATAAAGAAGATATGTGGTATGTATACACAATGGAATATCATTCAGCCATAGAAAAGAATGACATATGCATACCTATGGCTGATTCATGTCAATGTTTGCCAGAAACCAACAATGTTCTATAAAGCAACTATCTTTCAATTTTAAAAATTCAAAATTTAAAAAAATGAAATAAGCCATTTGCAGCAACATGGATGGACATGGAGATCATCCCAAGTGAAGTAACTCAGAAAGAGACAAATATTATATGAAATCCCTTATATGTGGAATCTAAAAAAAAATGATACAAATGAACTTCTTTGCAAAACAGAAATAGACTCACAGACATAGAAATAAAACTTATGATTATAAAAAAATGAAATAAGCCATTTGCAGCAACATGGATGGACATGGAGATCACCCCAAGTGAAGTAACTCAGAAAGAGACAAATATTATATGAAATCCCTTATATGTGGAATCTAAAAAAAAAATGATACAAATGAACTTCTTTGCAAAACAGAAATAGACTCATAGAAAATAAAACTTATGATTTCCAAGAGACAAGGAGCAAGATAAATTGGGGATTTGGAATTAATACATACACACTACTGTATTATTATATAAAATAGATAAACAACAAGGACCTAACATATAGTTCAGTTTAGTTCAGTTCATTTCAGTCTCTCAGTTGTGTCCGGCTCTTTGCAACCCCATGAATTGCAGCACGCCAGGCTGACCTATCCATCACCAACTCCCAGAGTTCATCCAAACTCATGTCCATTGAGTTGGTGATGCCATCCAGCCATCTCATCCTCTGTCATCCCCTTCTCCTCCTGTCCCCAATCCCTCCCAGCATCAGTCTTTTCCAATGAGTCAACTCTTCACATGAGGTGGCCAAAGAATTGGAGTTTCAGCTTTAGCATCAGTCCTTCCAATGAACACCCAGGACTGATCTCCTTTAGAATGGACTGGTTGGACCTCCTTGCAGTCCAAGGGACTCTCAAGAGTCTTCTCCAACACCACAGTTCAAAAGTATCAATTCTTCGGTGCTCAGCCTTCTTCACAGTCCAACTCTCACATCCATACAAGACCACTGCAAAAACCATAGCCTTGACTAGACAGACCTTTGTTGGCAAAGTAATGTCTCTGCTTTTGAATATGCTATTTGTGAAGAAGGCTGAGCACCGAAGAATTGATACTTTTGAACTGTGGTGTTGGAGAAGACTCTTGAGAGTCCCTTGGACTGCAAGGAGGTCCAACCAGTCCATTCTAAAGGAGATCAGTCCTGGGTGTTCATTGGAAGGACTGATGCTAAAGCTGAAACTCCAATTCTTTGGCCACCTCATGTGAAGAGTTGACTCATTGGAAAAGACTGATGCTGGGAGGGATTGGGACAGGAGGAGAAGGGGACGACAGAGGATGAGATGGCTGGATGGCATCACCAACTCAATGGACATGAGTTTGGATGAACTCTGGGAGTTGGTGATGGATAGGTCAGCCTGGCGTGCTGCAATTCATGGGGTTGCAAAGAGCCGGACACAACTGAGAGACTGNACACTCGTGGCTGATTCATGTCGATGTGTAGCAAAACGAATACAGTATTGTAAAGCAAAACAAACTAAAAAAATAAAAATTAATTAAAAAAAAAGAAGAATACTGGAGTGGGTTGCCATTACCTTCTCTAGGAGAACTTCTCAACCCAGGGATCGAAACCAGGTCTCCTTCATTGCAGGCAGACACTTTAACCTCTGAGCCACCAAGGAAGCAAAGAATCTGAAAAAGAATCAGTTCAGTTCAGTCGCTCAGTCGTGTCCAACTCTTTGCAGCCCCATGGGATGCAGCACACCAGGTCTCCCTGTTCATCACCAACTCCTGGAGTTTACTCAAACTCATGTCCATTGAGTCAGTGATGAAAAAGGATGTATTTATATACATTATATACTGGACGCTGCCTGCCATGGTTTCCCCTGGAAAACTGGGAGAGATGGAAAGGAGTGCTGTGTTCTTGCCCATCTGCTCCTTTCAAAGTTCTGGGCAATCTGACCCTTTTGTACTTTATTTCTAGTCAAGAGCATAAGCAGCATTTCCTGGTTTCACCAAGAAATATTGCAAAAGTCAGAACTAAAAGAAGCATGTGAGGCTGCCCTGGGGCCCTCTGGAACACTCTTGAAGCAGTAGCTCTGGGCTGTAATGAGCCGCTGCCACTCTTGAGCCCTGGGACAGATCAGCTACCAGGAGCCCCCCATCCTCAGGGCTACAGGAGCCCTCCATCGTCAGGGCTACACCAGCCACTACCTGAGCACCTCCCCATCCTCCACAGTTTGCAGAATGCTTTTATGTCTGCTGCTCAGCCCCGTTTCCCTCAGGCTCTGAAGCTGCAGAGCAATTACAGGAGGAACTGTCCTACAAGAGGAGCTGCCATTCCCCACGTAGCAAATGAAGGACCTGAGATGCAGAGGAGTAGAGCAATTTACATAAAAGCTGCCAGCCAAGGGTGGCTGGCCCTGCTTGTCTATCTTTTGTAATTGTCCATTCTACAATTTATATATTTAGAAAGAGAAAAAACTCAGCAATTTGTTTGGAAGATGGTAAATCTGAATTCACGCAATCTTTTCTTCCACTTTTAAGAGGAAAAAAAATTGAGAGCTGGTCTTTATGGTTAGTTTAAGTCTATGATTATGTTACCTCTGCTTTACTGAGGTGCAAAAATGGAAAATTCTTCAGACTCCAAGGTCATCGTGCCATCCACTGGGCTAACGCAGCGACAACGCCTGGAAAACGGCAGTGGCCTTGTTGCGGGATCCACTATGTGCCAGGCACCAGCTGGGCACACAACACTGGTGACCTCATGTAACCCCTCCCTTCCAGATGAGAGGCCTAAATCAAAGAGGTGACAATGACATCCTTGAGGCCACATATCTAGGGAGCCAAGATTCAAACCTCATCAGATGCCAAAACTAGTGCACAGGGAGGGCAATGTTCCAGAAATCCAGTTCATTTCTACACCTTGAGTCTTTTTCACATTTCCCCTGTGTTGACTCCTACACAAAGGAAAAGGGAAAAAACTAGAGGTTACTGCTACCCCTTGATATCCGCTGGGGGGACTAGTCTCAGCCACCGCCCCTGCCAAGATACCAGAATCCACCCGTGTTCAAGTTCCTTATATAAAATGGTGTGATATTTGCATATAACCTACACATATCCTCCAGGATACTTTAAATCATTGCTAAATTACTTATGATAGCTAATGCAATGAAAATGCTATGTAAATCATTGCTGCTGTTGCTGCTGCTGCTAAGTCACTTCAGTCGTGTCCGACTCTGTGCGACCCCAAAAACCTCATCAGATGCCAAAACTAGTGCACAGGGAGGGCAATGTTCCAGAAATCCAGTTCATTTCTACACCTTGAGTCTTTTTCACATTTCCCCTGTGTTGACTCCTACACAAAGGAAAAGGGAAAAAACTAGAGGTTACTGCTACCCCTTGATATCCGCTGGGGGGACTAGTCTCAGCCACCGCCCCTGCCAAGATACCAGAATCCACCCGTGTTCAAGTTCCTTATATAAAATGGTGTGATATTTGCATATAACCTACACATATCCTCCAGGATACTTTAAATCATTGCTAAATTACTTATGATAGCTAATGCAATGAAAATGCTATGTAAATCATTGCTGCTGTTGCTGCTGCTGCTAAGTCACTTCAGTCGTGTCCGACTCTGTGCGACCCCAGAGACGGCAGCCCACCAGGCTCCCCCATCCCTGGGATTCTCCAGGCAAGAACACTGGAGTGGGTTGCCATTTCCTTCTCCAATGCGTGAAAGTGAAAAGTGAAAGGGAAGTTGCTCAGTCATGTCCGACTCAGCGACCCCATGGACTGCAGCCTACCAGGCTCCTCCATCCATGGGATTTTCCAGACAAGAGTACTGGAGTGGGTTGCCATTGCCTTCTCCTGGAGCTCAGTAAATTCAAGTTTTGCCTTTTGGAAATTTGTGGATTTTTTCCCCGACTATTTTTGATGCATGGTCGGTTGAATCTGCAGATGCAGGACCTGTGGATACAGAGGGCCTACTGTACTCCACAGTTTTCCCTCTTCCCTCAAATCTCCGGCACCTCTTCCCTATCCCCCATCTCAGCTGATGACTGTGTTGTCTCTTGCCACTGAGAAGCAAATGAATTCTGAAAATAACTTGTACACATTTACACCCTTATGTCCATCGTCCACCCTGTACCCATGCCTATGGTTTCATCCATTCCTCCTGTCTCTAGAGACAGTCTGTCCTATGGAGAAATTGCCTCCATTCTCTTCTATGCTTTCAAATTTTCCCTCTGCCTTTTCCATCCTCCAGCAAACACCTATGTCCTTCTCATCTCTCTTATAAAACACAAAATTACTCTTCATGCTTCTCCAGCCACTGCTCCATTTTTCTGTTTTCCTTTACAAAAGAACTCCTCCAAAGAGCTTTGGTATTCTCCTTGGTTCAATGCCTGCCCTGAAGTTTCACCTGGACCCTCTCCAGTCATGCTTCCACCCCCGCATCCTATGAACGTGAGTCTGTCAAGGTTACAGATGACTTGCATGTGCTGAATCCAATGACCAGTTCCCGCGAGCGAATAGCAGCTTTTGACACAGTTGATTCCACTTTCCACTATGGTGCTCTTTCTTTATTTGGCTTTCAACATTCTCCTGATTCCCCTTCTATCTCACTGATGACTCCTGTTCAGCCTCTTTCTCTGGTTTCGTCTCTTCTCCTTGCCTCCTAAAGTTAGAGGGCTACAGAGCACCATTCTTAGTTTCTTCATATCTCTTCTCTGGACTGAGAGAGAAGTGACAGATAGATGATAGATACATACATACATTCATACCCACAGAGATAAAGACACAGATGCATAGACACATAGACAGACAGATGCTTGATGATCTCAACCAGTTATATGGTTTTACAGATCATATGCTGACGACTCCTAAGTATGCATCCTAATCCCAGACTTCTCCCCTAAATCCCTGACTCATATATCTGCCTACTCAACATCTCCTCTTAGACATCTAATCCTTAGATATCATAGGTATCTAATAGGTATTTCAGACTCAGCGTCTCCAAATTTGAACACATGGTCTTCATCCCAAATTCTGCTTCATCTCCAGTCTTCACCTAAGTTGAGAGAATCCCAGATCTTCTGGTCAGATAAGTCAGTAGCTCAGAGTCATCCATCTCTCTCTCCAATCCCACATCCAGTCTGTCAGAAAACCAGGCTGGGCTTACCTTCCAGGTATAGACCACTTCCTATCACCTCTGTTAGCATCCTGGTCTGAGGTATCAAACCCCCCCCCCACTTGGATCTATGCAGCAGCCTCCTATCCAGCGTGCCTGCTGCCAACCCTGTCCCCTACAGTCCACTCTCAACCAAGCTGCAGAATGATCCATTTAATTAAGAAGATGATCCAGAGGGATGGTACAGGGAGGGAGGAGCGAGGGGGGTTCAGGATGGGGAACACATGTATACCTGTGGCAGATTCATGTTGATGTATGGCAAACCCAATACAATATTGTAAAGTAATTAACCTCCAATTAAAATAAATAAAATTATATTTTTTAGAAAAAGATGGATAAAGTTATTTCTCTACTCAGAATCCTCAGGTGACTCCTCATTTTACTCCGAGGATAAGCCAAAGCTTAAGCCTGAACTCCAGTCCCTGTGGTCCAGGTGTCTGTCATCACTCTGACCTTCACTTCTGCTGTTGTCCACCTGGCTCCCTCCTCTCCAGCCACACTGGCCTATTTGCTTCTCTGCTGAGAACAATTTTTTCCAGATATACACATGGCTTCCTCCTTCAAGTCTCTGGTCCAAAGTTAACTTGTCTTTAAAACTGTAACTGTCCTACCTGGCCCCTTCACCAGCATTCCCAATCCCCTTAACCTGATCTATTTTTCCCATAGCTCTTACCAGTTTAGCCATGTACTCAATAACTTCCTTTTGCTTGTGTTTATTGCTTATTGCCTATCTTCCCCTGCTACAATGTAACTTGCAAGAAGTCAGAGTTTGTTTGTTTGTTTCTTTTGGGCTCACTAATAAAGCTCAGACACCTAGAATAGTGCCTGGCACACAAGTACTTTAGAAATATTTGTTGAATGAATGAATGAGAAAGCAACATCCTTACCCTGAAGGATATTTCAGGCTTGCTGTGAGTTTCTAATGTCAGGGGCCACTCACACTGACAGATGCTCCTGAATCCCTTTCCTCACCCTCCCATTTATTTCTTCCAACTCCTGTGCAGTCAACACCTCTACCATTCACCAGCAGGGCTGCATCTGGGAATCTGTTATTTCTTGGACATGAAAGACCTTCATCAACAACCCCAACAACTTCTGTTTCTTGAGCAATGATTATGTATAGGGATCACACTAGACATCTTGAGTATCTTATCTCTGGTCCTCTAGCACCACTGAAAGGGCATTTTAAGTCTCTAACTCCTCATTTGCAAATGAGGACAGTGAAAGGGAGCAGAGCTTGGTCACATTAATGAATGAGAGCAATGACCTGACCTGAGTTCATCAGCCCCAAGTCCTGTGTTCTTTCCACTCCCACCTTGTTGGGATGGAGAGAGGAAGCCATAGCTAAACAGCTTTCAGCTTCCTGCTTTTCTCTCTTTCTCTGAAATCCACACTCCTTAGAAACAAAGCATTTGGAGCTACCCTGTCCAAATTCAAATCCTAGCTTCACCACTTACTAGCTGAGTAAACTTGGGCAAATTATTGATCTCTCCTACTTCTCATTTCCTTCATCTGTAAATGTCAATAATAACAGCACCTACCTGTGAAGTCGGGTCTGGATTAAATTAGCAAACACGTGCTAGAGGACATTTAAAATATGACCTGGAATGTGGTAAGTAATATTGCTGTTATTTGTTATTGTTACTATTATTCAGCATAGATCATGAGACTGGTCACATGGAAAGAGAAAAGAGACTATAAAGCACTGGGGAAAAAATGCTCCAAAATATTAAAACTAGTGGCCTCTGGGGGAGGTAGAGCTATAGGTAATGCTATCTCTGCCTCAATAACATAAGAATTGATAGATGACCCACTCAAGTTCAGGAAACTGAAACCGTTACATAGAATCAGAATTCAAACCCCAGTTCTTCTGAGTCCACATCTCAGAAGTTCCCGGCTTCCCTGGTAGCTCAGCTGATAAAGAATCTGCCTGAAATGCAAGAGACCCTGATTTGATTCCTGGGTTGGGAAGATCCTCTGGAGGAGGGCATGGCAACCCACTCCAGTGTTCTTACCTGGAGAATCCCCATGGACAGAGGTGCCTGATGGGCTATAGTCCATGGAGTCACAAATAGTTAGACATGACTGAGTGGCTAAGCACAGCACAGCCTTGTGATCTCTTTCCCCAAACTTAGTTATTTTAAAGATCTAGAAAGTGAAAATATAGGTACTATATTTTCTAGGGGAAAAAAAATGTGTAAACGGACCTGTGCAGTTTCAATCCATGTTGTTGAAGAGTCAACTGGAGAGAGAGAGAGAGAGAGAGAGAGAGAGATGAAGATTTTAAGAAACTGGCTCAAGCAATTTTGGAGGCTGACAAGTACAAAATGTTCAGGGCATACCAGCAGGCCAAACTCAGGAAAAGATAATACTTCAGTTCAAATAAAAAGACAGTCTGGAGACAGAATTCCCTCTTCTTCAGGGGAGATTAGCCTGTTTTATCTAAGGTCTTTTTGAGATCCATCCACATTATAAAGGGTAATCTCCTTTACTGAAAGTCTACTGAGTAGACTGGTATCCAAAAAAACTACCTTGACAGCCACGTCTAGACTTGCATTTGACCAAATGTCTGGATACAACCCAACTGATGCATAAAATGAACCCCATCATAGGGGATAATACCAATACTTCCCCCTGGAGCTAATGGTAAATAACAAAGGAGATGGGACATAAGAAAGTCATTTTGAAAGCTGCAAAAATCACCTGAATATGGGGAATCACTATTCTTGAAAAATGCCAGAAGTCACTTCTTTTTTTTTTTTTTAATGATGACACCAAAGTAGGAGAAAGCAAAGCACCTTAACCATGGGGAGACCTCCTATCATTCATACACTCTGCAGGAATCAACCACATGTTTGCTTTCTCTTCCTCCTATTTTGGATGAGCAGAGTTTTCTAGATCCCAACAAATGTATTTAGCCTCTCCAAGCAGTGTGGCAATAAGGAAGAAGTTTTTAGTTTTGAGCTGAACCTAAATCCTTAAAATATTCCACAAGCCCAAATCTCAATAATTCAGACAGATATCCAGTCATGAAAGAGAGGGATAGAGATAGTTCTTGAATAGCTGCCTTTTCCAAGCTTCAACTTCCCTTCCCACACAGCAGAGCTCATGCTTACTGTTGCCCAGCTCACTCAGCAGTCACTAAGACTTACTGAAACATGCAATTGGCTATGCTCTAAACTGTGACATTTCCAAATGCCAGGGAATTTTTTAAATCATTTGAGAACATATACAACATGGCTGCTGGCTTTCCCCAGGGTGAGCAATCCTACAGCAAGAACAGAGATGAATCTGTGATGCTTTTTTTTTTTTTTTTGCTCTGCTGGGACTTCATTGTTGCTCAAGAGCTTTCTCTTGTTACAGTGAGTTGAGGCTGCTTTTCATTGTGGTGCATGGGCTTCTCATTGCAGTGGCTTCTCTTGTTGCAGAGCACACACTCTAGGCACAAAGGCTCCAGCAGTCGGGGCACACGGGTTTAGTTGCCCCGCAGCATGTGGTGTCTTCCCAGACCAGTGATCAAACCTGTGTTCCCTGCATTGGCAGGCAGACTCCTAACCGCTGGTCAGGGAAGCCCCTCTGTTGCCTTTTTTTTTTTTCTTTTTTTTCATTTTTTTTAAATTTAAATTTATTTATTTTAATTGGAGGCTAATTACTTTACAATATTGTATTGATTTTGCCATACATCAACATGAATCCGCCACGGGTGTACACTTGTTCCCCATCCTGAACCCCCTTCCTACCTCCCTCCCTGTACTATCCCTCTGGGTCATCCCAGTACACCAGCCCAAAGCATCCTGTATCCTGCATCGAACTTGGACTGGCAATTCATTTCTTATCTGATATAACACATGTTTAAATGCCATTCTCCCAAATCATCCCACCCTCACCCTCTCCCACAGAGTCCAAAAGACTGTTCTATACATGTGTCTCTTTTGCTGTCTCACATACAGGGTTATCATTACCATCTTTCTAAATTCCATATATATGCATTAGTATACTGTATTGGTGTTTTTCTTTCGGCTTACTTCACTCTGTATAATAGGCTCCAGTTTCATCCACCTCATTAGGACTGATTCAAATGTATTCTTTTTAATGGCTGAGTAATACTCCATTACTTTGCCGACTAAGGTCCATCTAGTCAGGGCTATGGTTTTTCCTGTGGTCATGTATGGATATGAGAGTTGGACTGTGAAGAAGGCTGAGTGCTGAAGAATTGATGCTTTTGAAATGTGGTGTTGGAGAAGACTCTTGAGAGTCCCTTGGACTGCAAGGAGATCCAACCAGCCCATTCTGAAGGAGATCAGCCCTGGGATTTCTTTGGAAAGACTGATGCTAAAGCTGAAGCTCCAATACTTTGGCCGCCTCATGCAAAGAGTTGACTCATTGGAAAAGACTCTGATGCTGGGAGGGACTGGGGGCAGGAGGAGAAGGGGATGACAGAGGATGAGATGGCTGGATGGTATCACTGACTCGATGGATGTGAGTCTGAGTGAACTCCAGGAGATGGTGATGGACAGGGAGGCCCGGCATGCTGCGATTCATGGGGTCATAAAGAGTCGGACACGACTGAGCGACTGAACTGAACTGAATACTCCATTGTGTATATGTACCTTTTAAGACCTAACTTTGGAAGTTACACGGGGCAGAATCAGACAGCGCTTATTGAAAAGACAAATGTAAAAGAATTGTAGATTTATGTTTAAACTACCACCAAAAATGCCTGTGAGACGTAGTAGAAAGTGGGAATGGGATGGAGGTGGAGGGCGTCATTCAGGTAGCATGTTCTACTTCAATTCAAAGTTCTGTGTTATAGGTTTAATGCATCAACATTCTAGATTTAACATGCTAAATAATACATATGCTTCATTTATGACTTAAAGTGTTGATAGATGGATGCTACACTGAACTGAAAGTTGCTCAGTCATGTCCAACTCTTTATGACCCCAAGGACTGCAGCCTGCCAGGCTCCTCTGTCCATGGAATTCTCCAGGCAAGAATACTGGAATGGGTAGCCATTCACTTATCCTGGAGATCTTCCCACCCAAGGATCGAAACTGGGTCTCCTACATTGCAGGCAGATTCTTTACCATTTGAGCTACCAAGGAATCCTGGATGTTACACTGCAGGTAGTCAAACCAGAAGGAAACTTCCAGATCATAGAACCAACTTCCTCATTTTACAAAAGGGAAAACTAAGGCCCACAAAGGGGCAGTGATTTTCCCAGGACAACTCAGTGAGCCAGTGGCCCAGCTCTGCCCAAAAGTTGCATTCCCTGTCCCCTGGCAGAACTTTTCCCAACACGTCATACAGGGCCATATGTAACGGGCTTTCCTCAAATCAGCTTGACATATCCTAAGAAGAAAATGAGCTCTAGAGAGGGGGATGTCATCAGGGAAGATAGAAACAAAATGAATTTTAGGGATTCTCAGGAACTGCTGAGACCTGAGGCCCTTCTGGCTATGCAATGAGCTGCCCTCCTTCCAGGAACTGGTCAAGAGTGAAGTTAGCCAGGAGAGGAAATGGAGACGTGCTCCCAGCTGCATCACTCCCGTCCACTGCAGCCGGAGCTGTCATCACCGCTTGTTGACTGGGAACACTGACCAGAAAACCCCTGCCATGTGGACAGTCCTTCTCAGCAACTCAGGAACACAGGGGTCAGCTCAAGTCAAGGACATAAAATGACAAAGAAACAGACCAAGGTAGCTGAGAGAATATTTTACGTTGCTTTCCAAGTTGCTTATTACACATTTTATTGGGGGCAGGAGGAGAAGGGGACGACAGAGGGTGAGATGGCTGGATGGCATCACTGACTCAATGGACGTGAGTCTGAGTGAACTCCGGGAGTTGGTGATGGACAGGGAGGCCTGGCGTGCTGCGATTCATGGGGTCACAAAGAATTGGACACAACTGAGCGACTGAACTGAACTAAACTGAACTGATGCATTATTATGCTCTATAATGATTTCAGTTTAGCTACTAAACAGCAACAACAACATGCTCTATGACAATTTGACATTATTAATATGTATACATCTATGCATTTTATGGTCAATAAATGTAACTAACAATGTGTGCTGTACTCAGTTGCTCAGTCATGTCTGACTTTGGGTGACCCCATGGACTGTAGCCTGCCAGGCCGTGAGATTCTCCAGATAAGACTACTAGAGTGGGTTGCCATTTCCTACTCCAGGGGATCCTCCAGACCCAAGGATCGAACCCACATCTCGTGAGTTTCCTACATTGGCAGGTGGACTCTACCACTGCACCACATAGTTTTAATTGTATGGATTATGTTGGAGATTTTCATCTCCCAGATCTCCCAGTTCTTGAGTGAAGAACTCTGAAACAGTAATAACAGAGGTAGCCATTCTTGCCCTTGTCTCAGAGAGGTAAGGTAACATACCAGAGGAACACCTGTTCTGGGCTCAGAACGCCAAACTGAAATCCTGCTTCTGCCATGGACCAGCTGTGACTTTGAGAAAATCATTCGACTTCTCCATGTTGCGGTGTCTTCATTGGTAAAATGGAAGTGATTGTAGTTGCTGCCTCATGAGATTGTTGGGAGAGATAAACAAGTCAACTTCTGGAAAGCACAACAGAGGCTGGTGCATTGTGGAATCTCAGTGCTTTCAGTACTTGGCACTTAGTATTGCTGGGTGCTTTAGTCATACTTTCCCTCTTAGGCACTAACACCCAGATGTTGCAATTCAGCCCCTTGCCCAAGATCACAAGGCCAACTTTCCAAACCAGGAAAGTTGGACTAAAAGATCTCTGAGGTCCCATTCAAATAACTATTCCATGTGCCTCGGAAGTTTGAGAATAAACTGTCTCCAAAGTCAGTCATGTTAGGATTCCATCAGAAAGACCTAGAGAGGGAGACTGCTTCACTTAATACAAACCCAAAATGGTCAAGTTTAACCCACAACCACCCTAGGAGATTGGTGTACTGCCACCCCATTTAACAGGCAAGGAAACCGAGACACAAGAGTCTATTAGGTGACACAACTAGTAAGCAGCTGAGTCAAATTCAGGCCGGGATTTAACCACCCCAGTTCCTGAGTCTGCTGGGTTTAACTGTCTCACTCATCCACACTGACAGCTTTCCTGCAGTGACATTGTTGAGAGGTGGTGAGATGAAGTGTTGGATGGAATCAGCTGGTAGCTGAGTACTGATTCCTCATCATATAATTTGGCCATCTGCATTCACTCACCAGTCGCCTTGGGTGAGGTCTATGTTCTGTGTTAAAAGTACAGGGCTGGAGGACACAGACATTAAAGAGTCAGAACAGACACATTGTATTAATATACATTGTTTCAGGCACTTAATGTATGGCTGCCCACTCTCCCCTGGATCTGCCACACGCAGCTTTTGTGCCTTTGCCACCCTCTTCCTCCTGCCTGTAATGTGTTCTGCCTGCATCTCCACTTGGAGAATGCCTGCTCCTCCTTTGAGGTCTTGCTCACATCACTTCCTCTTTGAAGCCTTCTCTGACTTCCCCAGGCAGAATGCTCTGTCCTTTATGACCCCCTACCCAATTCCCGATTTTGCACTTTTCAAAGTCGTAGCATTTATCAGTTTGTACACTGGTCACCCCAGTAACACGTGTCTCTCTCTCCATAACCTTTCAATAATGTGCAGCCCAAGGGCAGGAACTGAGTTTTATTCAACCTCAAACCTGCTGTGCCCAGAATAGTACTGGCTCGTAGTAGAGAACTGATGAGCATGAACTGACCGATTAAACGAATGAAAGACCCTTTTCTTCAAAGAGTTTCTGTGATTCGATATGATATTTTTTCCCTAGAACTTGTGGTTTTCGGGCCAGAAGGTGACTTTCCCACCACGTCTGCTGCAAACAGCTCTATGAGTTTGACTTTCTTAGAAGAACAAGTATCGTATGTTGGTGCAATATACGGAGAAAATGGTACAGATGAACCTATTTGCAGGGCAAGAATAGAGACGTAGAAATAGAGAACGACATGTGAACCCAGAGCGGAAAGGAGCGGGTGGGATGAACTGAGAGAGTCGCATTGACATATATACACTACCAAGTGTAAAATAGTGAGAAACAGCTATATAGTACAGGGAAATCAGCTTGCTGCTCGGTGTGACCTAGAGGAGTGGGATGGAGGCATTGTGGGAGGGAGATTAAAGAGGGAGGAGATACACATATATATGTAGCTGATTCACTTTGTTGTACAGCAGAAACTAACAACATTATAAAATAATTGTACTCCAAAAAAAAAAAAAAAAAGCTTGACTTTCTGGAACATTTCCTGCATTTTCCTTATGATCATATCCCAGTTGTTTCCTGTTTGTTCACACCTCATAACCCCCTCCTTCTTCCTCATCTAAGAGTTGCAGTCTGTTTCCACCTCATCCCAGCATGCTGGACAGTACTAACCTGGATTGACATCCTCTCATCAGACAGGCCTGTGGGCATTTGGGGCAATTTCCTGGAACTGCAATAGGGATCAAGTCTTGGGCTTTGGCTTCTACCACTTATTCCCTGGATGAACCTATTACTCCACTTTGCTAAACTTTGTTTTCCTTGTCTCTAAAATGGGATCATTCATCCCTTCCTCCATAGAATGATGTGAGGAGTCAACCAACTGTACATGTGTGAGGTGTTAGCAAATGGCAGGCACTCAATAAAGGCTCTGGCACCTTTCCTTTTCCTTGTGCAGACAAGATCTGCTTTTAATCATAATGCAATCCATTATCCAGGAGAAATAACAATAATCTCATATATGCACATGATACTACTCTAATTGCAGAAAATGAAGAACTAAAGAGCCTCTTGATGAGGGTGAAAGACAAGAGTGAAAAAGCTGGCTTAAAACTCAACATTCAAAAAACTAGGATCATGGCATCTGTTCCCATCCCTTCACGGCAAATAGATGGGGGAAAAGTGGAAGCAGGGACAGATTTTATTTTCTTGGGCTCCAAACTCACTGCAGACAGTGACTGCAGACAGGAAATTAAAAGAGGCTTGCTCTTTGCAAGAAAAGCTATGACAAACCTAGACAGTGTATTAAAAAGCAGAAACATCACTTTGCCAACAAAGGTCTATATGGTTAAAGCTATGGTTTTTCCAGTAGTCAGGTATGGATGTGAGAGTTGGACCATAAGAAGGCTGAATGCTGAAGAATCGATGCCTTTGAACTGTGGTGCTGGAGAAGACTCTTGAGAGTCCCTTGGACTGAAAGAACATCAAACCAGTCAATCCTAAAGAAAATCAACCCTGAATATCTGCTGGAAGGACTGATACTAAGGCTGAAGCACTAACACTTTGGCCACCTGATACAAAGAGCTGACTTATCAAAAAGACCTTGATGGTGGGAAAGATTGAAGGCAAAAGGAGAAGGGGGCTTCAGAGGATGAGATGGTTAGATAGCATCACCAACTCAATGAACATTAATTTGAGCAAACTCTGGGAGATAGGGATGGACAGGGAAGCCTGGCCTGTGGGAGCCTGGTGTGCTGCAGCCCAAGGGGTCAAAAAGAGTCAGACATGACTTAGCAATTGAACAACAATCCATATATCAGGGATAGAAATATATACTGTGCACAGTTATGAGAAGTAAGATACCTGGAATCTACCCAACTATTGTTAGATCCTCCCTATCCTGCCCTGTCCCTTGATACCATGTAGTTAAGCAGAAACCCACAATGTAGTTTATACTTCCCTGTGGCTCAGAACACATTGCATCGCACCTGCTTGTTACTCATTAGCATACCAGATGAACAGAGCAGAGGGGGAGTGGTGAGTTCTATCTGGAGAAGTGGGCAAGATAGGCTTCAGGGGCTGAGACCAAGAGCAGAGAAGAGGGGGCAGTGCATAAAGCATCCCTCCTCCTCAGACCTCCAGACTGAATGAGGAGGCAGGGATAAGAACAGGGACTCGGGGCTCAGCCTGCCTGGATGAAGTACATGTAGGACAAAAAGAGGACTTTGAGTCACAAAACCAAAGTGAAGTCTTGGCAGTAGCATTAACTGGTCAACCTTGGGTGAACTCTGAGCCTGTTCCTACTCTGTAAATGAGTTGGATAATACCAACTCGTACAATATCAGAGTTTTGCACAAAGATCACATGAGGTAATCTAAGTGGACACACAGTTTAACTACAAGATAGTGGACCATTAGGAAAAGTCTTTTAATAATCTTGTAACCTGTTTCTAATCTCCAAGCCTTGGGGTTCTCTGCCAGCCCACTTTGCCAAGAATTTCTTCAGATATCATTGTAAGTGCTTTGCCCAGATCCAAAACTGTTGGTGGCTTTGGTAAGAAGATTGGCAACTAGAGAAATCTCTCATGCTTATTTTGGAGAGTTTGATCTTTAGCCATCTTTGCTGTTTCCTACAAAATAGATGAGCATATAAAGACAGAGGGATGAAAAAGAATAGAAGAATTAGTAAGCTATACAACTATCATTCCCTTTACACCTTTACCACAAAGACTAATCATTTGTATTTCTTGATTTAGACGTGGACTCTTGACAGGTAGGGGTCATGAATAAATGAAATTATGTTTGAACATACACATATGTTGCATACAGAAACTTGGACACATGCCCAGGCAGTTCTTTCATGTGCTGCCATGCAAGAGGAGGTCTCATTTGAAAACTAAGAACTGATATTCCTTCCCTTCCAAGTGTAAACAGAACCCTGATCCAGGAATTTACTGTTGTGCCTCTCTGGTTGGCATTAGCCAGTATTGATTAATTTAGCATGACTGATGGGCACAGTGTTAGAAATTTCTTCTTTCCCCAAAACCTTGTAATGAGAGTAGGCACTCAGGAAATTAAATCCATAATTATCGGCTATACATTTTATTATCTTGTCTCTGATTCTTACAATAATACTGCAGAGCGGGTGTCTTTGTGCCCGTTTTACAGATGAGAAAGGTGATAAAGTTACCACTGAAGTGACTTTGAGTTTCAAAGATGGTAGAACCCAGATTGGGAATGAAATCAGTCATCACAACACAGCACATATTTTTTTTTCAAGTGTCCATCAAGTAAGAAAGTACCTCACCAAGCACTGGGATAGAACGATAGACAAAAATCAGTCTTGTCTTTGCCCTGTGCAGATCACAGAATGAATATGAAAACAGATTCATTCATCATTCCTAAACTTTCCCAGAGGAAGTTACATATAAACTGAGTCTTAAATGTGAATAGGAATTAACAAAGCAAAAGAGGAGATTTTAGAGCAGGGAGCCTTTCAGGCAGAGGAAGCAGAGTGGGGCATGTTCAAGGAAAGGAGAGAGAAATGGAAAAAGAACCTGGAGAGGCAGCACTGGGTTGTGGGGAGCTGGCAGGACTGTTCAGGAGTTCAGGCTTTCTCCTGAGGGCACTGGGGGCCTCTGAAGATCTCCCATGGGGAAAAGAACATACCGATTTGTGTCCCCTGCATTTCTTCTCCACTCCCATCCAACCTCCAGGTTGCATCCTGCAAGGTCATGGGACGGTTCATTGCAAAGTGGCCAGTGGTCCTGGGCAGGGATGCTGGTGACCAGGATGCAGGCTGTGGCAGTGCAGACAGAGAGAAGGGGATGAGCTGAGGGATCTCGGGGAAGCAGCCAGACCCCGAAGGCCCTTGAAAGCCCCCAGCCCATTACAGTGTGGGCGCCAGATCCAGGATGTTATGAAGATGAAGAATGAAGATAAAGAAAACGGACCTGAGGGACTAATAAGCAGGAGTGTTGGTTTGAATTATGTTCTTTGCCAGTGTGTTCTTTTTTCTTTACTTGTTCCTTCTCTTTTCCCCAATCATACGCATGAAGATATAAACTAAAGTATTCTCTTTTAAAAGTTTATATGGGATCATAACCCTGTTTTATATATGGGAAAAGGCTGACTCCCAGTGGGTTTTCTGTATTTTCATATTGCCATAATTCAAACAATGTGATGAATCAACTTGCTGTAATTTCCAAAGCTGGGCCCAGAGAAGCCGAATTTTATAGGGAATTTAGTGAGCTGTGCCCTGGGGCTGGGTAGTAGTCCTTAGAGGGAAAAGGTATTTCTGGAAAGATGGAGACGGGAACTACCATTTACAGAGTGTTTCCTGTGTGCCAGGTCATTTATCCCTCAGGAAAGTCACATGAATGTTGTTTCATGTAGAAGGAAAGCTGAGGGGTTAAGTGACTTGCCTGTGGACACCCAACTGCTAACAGGAGACCCCTGCTAACTTCAAGTCAGGTTCTTTCCCAAACAGCACATGCCTCCTGGGCATAAGAAACACACCCCAGTGGACTTGACTGCAAGGAGGGAGGAGGCTTTAGATATTTTCTTCCTGTTTCTCCAGCTTTAACAGACCTGAGTGAACCTAAGTAGGTCCCTTCACTGTGCCCTGAGCACCCACGTCCCAAAGACAAAAGGGAAAATGAGGGCTGTGCTCTTTGCAGTTAATTTTCTCTTCTGACCCCAAACCTTCTCAAGCTGGCACACAGAGCCTCTGGCTTCTAGTCCTAACTCAAGGTCCAGTATTCGCAGCCCATTCCAGGGAGACCATTCAACTGATAAGCCAAGGAATTATCTGCTTCATCTAAGAGTTTCTTACAAACCTGAACAGATCAACGAGAATATAAAAATCGGAGGCCCTCAAAGCCACTGAGGAATCTGATCTGTTCTCTCTGGAGTCATCAGTACTATGATTCCATTTTATGTTTAAGAAAGCTGAGACATGGAAAATTTGAGTAAATTATCCACAGTATTTAGTAGTACCATCAGGCTGTGAATCTCAATTTCAGATATAAAAGTAGCCAGCACAATCTTCCATAATAGCAGGTGTTCAAAATGTGTTTGCCTGCCTGCTACTAGTTCTCAGCTTGACCCCTGCCCCTCACTCTGGAAGATGGACATCTATCGGCATTTCTCCAGAGTGAACGCAGCTGCTGCCCTGTAGATCTAAGCCTCCATCCCTAAGATGTGCCATCCGTGGACCACTGAAAGAATTAACAAGCCCACATGTGGCGCAGGGTAGACTGGGAGCCTGAACTAAGGAGTCATAAAAAATTTTTAAGAGAACTTTATGGGAGTGAGCCCTCCGGCAGGCCAAGCAGTGAGGTAGAGGGTAGCGGCAGAGAACTGAGCAGATCCAGAGGTAGGAAGTCAGCTCTGAGGAAGGAAAAGGAGCCCAGAAAAAACCACATTCCCCAGGGGAGAGCAGTGAGCCCAGAGCTGGGGCTGGGGCCCAAAGACCAAGGCTCTGACTAATCCCCATGGGATGGAGGGCCAGTTCCTTTCCTTATGCAGCTGTGCACCAAAGAATATGCATGTACAAAAATGTTCTAAAATGAAAATGAGAAAAAGAAGAGAGATGGGAAGAAAGAATTGCTTCAGATGGGATCGTCCATGGCACCATCACATCCCTCCCTCTGTCCCGTGCCCTGTGATCAGGACACATAGATGTATCCTCAGGCTCCAAACCAGCTATGCACACAGTACTGTGCATATGCTGTTCAGACTAAGCTGAGTGTTCTCTTCTCTCTTCTTTGCCTGGAAAATTTATAATCTGGTTTTCAGTTTTCAGGTCATGTCACCTCCTCCACGAAGCTTTCCCTGATTCCCCTCCCATTTCCACCCACTCACACTTTTGAGGTTTTACATCTTTGCCTTCATCTGGCCAGGCTTCCCAGGCGGTTTAGTGGTAAAGAATCTACCTGCCAATACAGGAGGTTCAAAAGATGTGGGTTCAATCCCTGGGTCAGGAGAATCCTCTAAAATAGGAAATGGCAACCCACTCCAGTATTCTTGTCTGGAAAATTCCATGGACAGAGAAGCTTGGCAAGCTACAGTCCTTGGGGTCACAAAGAGTCAGATACGACTAAGTAAGCACACAAACACACATATTGAGTTGACCAAAAAGTTTATTCATGCTTCTTCATGACATCTATGGAAAACTCAAAAGAACATTTTGGCCCACCCAATACATACTCAATGACAGCATTTGTCACATTGTGTTTTATTGCAGTAGTGCTAGTACTAGTAATATAAAGCTTCTATTTAAGGAAGCCATATTTTTTTGACACTGTGAAAGTGCTGCACTCAATATGCCAGCAAATTTGGAAAACTCAGCAGTGGCCACAGGATTGGAAAAGGTCAGTTTTCATTCCAATCCCAAAGAAAGGCAATGCCAAAGAATGCTCAAATTATTGTACAATTGCACTCATCTCACACACTAGTAATCAGCAATATGTGAACCGTGAACTTCCAGATGTTCAAGATGGTTTTAGAAAGGCAGAGGAACCAGAGATCAAATTGCCAACATTTGCTGGATCATGAAAAAAGCAAGAAAATTCCAGAAAAACCATCTATTTATGCTTTATTGACTATGCCAAAGCCTTTGACTGTGTGGATCACAATAAACTGTGGAAAATTCTGAAAGAAAAGGGAATACCAGACCACCTGACGTGCCTCTTGAGAAACCTATATGCAGGTCAGGAAGCAACAGTTAGAACTGGACATGGAACAACAGACTGGTTCCAAATAGGAAAAGGAGTACGTCAAGGCTGTATAATGTCACCCTGCTTATTTAAATTCTATGCAGAGTACATCATAAGAAACACTGGGCTGGATGAAGCACAAGCTGGAATCAAGACTGCCAGGAGAAATATCAATAACCTCAGATATGCAGATGACACCAACCTCATGGCAGAAGAACTAAAGAGCCTCTTGATGAAAGTGAAAGCGTAGAATGAAAAAGTTGGCTTAAAGCTCAACATTCAGAAAACTAAGATCATGGCATTCAGCCCATTTCATGGCAAATAGATGGGGAAACAGTGTCAGACTTTATTTTGGGGGGCTCCAAAATCACTGCAGATGGTGACTGCAGCCATGAAATTAAAAGATGCTTACTCTTGGAAGTTATGACCAACCTAGACAGCATATTAAAAAGCAGAGACATTACTTTGCCAACAACGGTTCATCTAGTCAAAGCTATGGTTTTTCCAGTAGTTGTGTATGGATGTGAGAGTTGGACTATAAAGAAAGCTGGGCACCAAAGAATTGATGCTTTTGAACAGTGGTGTTGGAGAAGACTCTTGAGAGTCCCTTGGACTGCAAGGAGATCCAACCAATCCATCTTAAAGGAGATAAGTCCTGAGTGTTCATTGGAAGGACTGAGGTTGAAGCTGAAACTCCAATACTTTGGCCACCTGATGTGAAGGACTTACTCATTTGAAAAGACTCTGGTGTTGGGAAAGATTGAAGGTGGGAGAAGGGGATGACAGAGGATGAGATGGTTGAATGGCATCACTGAATCAATGGACATGAGTTTGAGTAAACTCTGGGAGTTGGTGATGGACAGGGAATCCTGGCATGCTACAGTCCAGGTGGTCTCAAAGAGTCAGACACAACTGAGCGACTGAACTGAACTGACTGATTTTTTTTTGCCAGTGTTAGTCTTTTTATAAGTTGTATAATTTACATGTCATCCCAATGCCATAAACTAGATATTATTTTCCCAACTTTAAGAAATGAAGAAACAAAGACCCCAATGAGGTCAGAAATCTTCCTATGTGTATCCTTGGGCAAGGGACAGTGCCTATATTTGGAGCAAGGTCTGACTCTGTTATGCTTCCAGACTACCCACTCCAGACAAAGAAGTAATAATGACCAAAATAATGCAGAAGGACTTACTCATTTGAAAAGACTCTGGTGTTGGGAAAGATTGAAGGTGGGAGAAGGGGATGACAGAGGATGAGATGGTTGAATGGCATCACTGAATCAATGGACATGAGTTTGAGTAAACTCTGGGAGTTGGTGATGGACAGGGAATCCTGGCATGCTACAGTCCAGGTGGTCTCAAAGAGTCAGACACAACTGAGCGACTGAACTGAACTGACTGATTTTTTTTTGCCAGTGTTAGTCTTTTTATAAGTTGTATAATTTACATGTCATCCCAATGCCATAAACTAGATATTATTTTCCCAACTTTAAGAAATGAAGAAACAAAGACCCCAATGAGGTCAGAAATCTTCCTATGTGTATCCTTGGGCAAGGGACAGTGCCTATATTTGGAGCAAGGTCTGACTCTGTTATGCTTCCAGACTACCCACTCCAGACAAAGAAGTAATAATGACCAAAATAATGCATAAATGTCACTATCGAGTAAAGAGAGCTTCCATGTGAAGCATGGCTTTAAACAAGCATTTTATTTTGCTGTAACTATCCATCCCAGACCACCCCCACTCAGAGACAAAAGCTAGCCATAAGGACCACATAATTTAACCATGGGAACATGAAGGACTAGCCAGGCTAGAGGCTGGCCCAGGTCACAGTACTGCCTTTGGCACCTGCCCAGCAGTATTTCTCAACCTCTGGTGAGCAGCCCTCTCCAAACCGCTCCTTCCCAGAGCTCTGCATTGGCAGTGGGCCTGTTTTCCTTCCCTGAAACAGAAGCTTTTCTGTGCCTGTCCTTAGAGACAGAAGGAGCACCAAACCTGTGTTTCTTGGTTGTGCTCTCCCAATTAAGCAAAGAAGCCAACCAAAGAGTCCGCGAGTCAAACTAATTGCATCTTAGCATGATCTGTTCCTGCCAGCTTTAGCCTAGAGTCAGGTTTTACAGGCCATTAGCCCCATACCCAGGGTTTATGATGGAAACCCTGACAAAGCTGCACTGATAAGACTGCAGAGGACCCAGGAGACCAGAAAACCTAGTAATTTTCCAGGATCTAAACCCAGCTTCCATTCTGAGGGCCTCTCGCCAGCCGAGACTCTGAAGTGTCAGCCAAGAGGGCCCTGGCAGAGAGCTGTTTGTTTCCACATCAATGCTCTCTGGAAATTTGGTGTGATACCTTGCTGGGATTTTTAATGACAAGTTTCTCCTTCAGCTTCACCTGGTATGCAATTAGTTTTCCCTTCTTTGGATTCCCCAATCATTTATTCATTTGGTCACTCATTCACCAGATTTAAACTCTATTCAAGTTGCCATATGATCCAGCAATCCCACTCCTGGGCATATATCCAGACAAAGCTATAATTCAAAGATACCTGCAACCCTATGTTCATAGCACCACTATTCACAATAGCCAAGACATGGAAACAACCCCTCACCATCATGATAATCTGAGCCACAAGAGAAGCCCAAAACTGCTCCCAGTTCAGTTCAGTTCAGTTCAGTCACACAATCAAGTCTGATTCTTTATGACCCCATGGACTGCAGCACACCATGCTTCCCTGTCCATCACCAACTCCCAGAGCTTGCTCTAACTCATGTCCATTTTGTTGGTGATGCCATCCCACCATCTCATCCTCTATCATACCCTTCTCCTGCCTTCAATCTTTCCCAGCATCAGGGTCTTTCCCAATGAGTCCAGTGAGTTATTCATATCAGGTGGCCAAAGTATTGGAGCTTCAGCTTCAGCATCAGTCCTTCCAATGAACATTCAGGAATGATTTCCTTTAGGATTGACTGATTGGATCTCTTTGCAATCCAAGGGACTCTCAAGAGTCTTCTCCAGCACCACAGTTCAAAAGCATTAATTCTTAAGTACTCAGCTTTCTTTATGGTCCAACTATCATATCCATACAAGATTACTGGGAAAACCATAACTTTGACTATACGGGCCTTTGTTGGCAAAGTAAAGACTCTCTTTTTTTTTTTTTTAATTGGAGGCTAATTACTTTACAATATTGTATTGGTTCTGCCACACATCAACATGAATCCGCCATGGGTGTACAC